>CAKAJI010000441.1:0-201686 GCA_916610255.1 Lasioglossum lativentre
AGTTTATCATTGAAAATACCTTATAATATATCGTAATATACAGTGTATCATTGAAAATACCTTATAATATATCACAATATGCGGTTTATCATTGAAAATACCTTATAATATATGGTATTTTGTAGAGTATCAATGAAAATAGCTTATAATATAACGGAATATGCTGTGTATCATTGAAAATATCTTGTAATATAACGTAATATGCAGTGTAGCATTGAAAATACCTTATGATATAACGTAATATGCAGTGTATCATTGAAAATACCTTATAATATATGGTAAATTGTTGTGTATCAATGAAAATACCTTATAATATAACGTAATATGCAGTGTATCATTGAAAATACCTTATAATATAACGTAATATGCAGTGTATCATTGAAAATGCCTTATAATATATAGTAGTTTATCATTGAAAATACCTTATAATATATCGTAATATACAGTGTATCATTGAAAATACCTTATAATATATTATAATATGCGGTTTATCATTGAAAATACCTTATAATATATGGTAATTTGTAGTGTATCAATGAAAATAGCTTATAATATAACGGAATATGCAGTTTATCATTGAAAATACCTTATAATATAACGTAATATGCAGTGTATCATTGAAAATACCTTATAATATAGCGTAATATCCAGTGTATCATTGAAAATACCTTATAATATATCGTAATTTTAAGTGTATCATTGAAAATATCTTATAATATAATGTAATATGCAGTGAATCAATGAAAAAAACCTTATAATATAACGTAATATGCAGTTTATCATTGAAAATACCTTATAATATAACGTAATATGTAGTGTATCATTGAAAATACCTTATAATATCACGTAATATGCAGTTTATCATTGAAAATACCTTATTATATAACGTAATATGCAGTGTATCATAGAAAATAATATATAATATATCGTAATATGCAGTGTATCATTGAAAATACCTTATAATATAACGTAATATGCAGTGTATCACTGAAAATACCGTATAATATAACGTAATATGCTGTGTATCATTGAAAATACCTTATAATATATGGTAATTTGTAGTGTATCAATGAAAATACCTTATAATATACCGTAATATGCAGTGTATCATTGAAAATACCTTATAATATAACGTAATATGCAGTGTATCATTGAAAATACCTTATAATATAACGTAATATGCAGTGTATCATTGAAAAGATCTTATAATATAACGTAATATGCAGTGTATCATTGAAAATACCTTATAATATAACGTAATATGTAGTGTATCATTGAAAATACCTTATAATATATCATAATATGCGGTTTATCATTGAAAATACCTTATAATATATGGTATTTTGTAGTGTATCAATGAAAATAGCTTATAATATAATGGAATATGCTGTGTATCATTGAAAATATCTTATAATATAACGTAATATACAGTGTATCATTGAAAATACCTTATAATATATAGTAGTTTATCATTGAAAATACCTTATAATATAACGTAATATGTAGTGTATCATTGAAATTACCTTATAATATATCATAATATGCGGTGTATCATTGAAAATACCTTATAATATATCATAATATGCGGTTTATCATTGAAAATACCTTATAATATATGGTAATTTGTAGTGTATCAATGAAAATAGCTTATAATATAACGGAATATGAAGTGTATCATTGAAAATATCTTATAATATAACGTAATATGCAGTGTATCATTGAAAATACCTTATAATATAACGTAATATGCAGTGTATCATTGAAAATACCTTATAATATAACGTAATATGTAGTGTATCATTGAAAATACCTTATAATATATCATAATATGCGGTTTATCATTGAAAATACCTTATAATATATGGTATTTTGTAGTGTATCAATGAAAATAGCTTATAATATAACGGAATATGCTGTGTATCATTGAAAACACCTTATAATATAACGTAATATGCAGTGTATCATTGAAAATACCTTATAATATATAGTAGTTTATCATTGAAAATACCTTATAATATAACGTAATATGTAGTGTATCATTGAAATTACCTTATAATATATCATAATATGCGGTTTATCATTGAAAATACCGTATAATATATGGTAATTTGTAGTGTATCAATGAAAATAGCTTATAATATAACGGAATATGCAGTGTATCATTGATAATACCTTATAATATAACGTAATGTGCAGTGTATCATTGAAAATAACATATAATATAACGTAATGTGCAGTGTATCATTGAAAATACCATATAATATATCGTAATATGCAGTGTATCATTCAAAATACCTTATAATATATAGTAGTTTACCATTGAAAATACCTTATAATATAACGTAATATGCAGTGTATCATTGAAAACACCTTATAATATAACGTAATATGCAGTGTATCATTGAAAATACCTTATAATATAACGTAATATGCAGTGTATCATTGAAAATACCTTATAATATAACGTAATATGCAGTGTATCATTGAAAATACCTTATAATATATCATAATATGCGGTTTATCATTGAAAATACCTTATAATATATGGTATTTTGTAGTGTATCAATGAAAATAGCTTATAATATAACGGAATATGCAGTGTATCATTGAAAATACCTTATGATATAACGTAATATGCTGTGTATCATTGAAAATACCTTATAATATATAGTAGTTTATCATTGAAAATACCTTATAATATAACGTAATATGTAGTGTATCATTGAAATTACCTTATAATATATCATAATATGGGGTGTATCATTGAAAATACCTTATAATATATCATAATATGCGGTTTATCATTGAAAATACCTTATAATATATGGTAATTTGTAGTGTATCAATGAAAATAGCTTATAATATAACGGAATATGAAGTGTATCATTGAAAATATCTTATAATATAACGTAATATGCAGTGTATCATTGAAAATACCTTATAATATAACGTAATATGCAGTGTATCATTGAAAATACCTTATAATATAACGTAATATGTAGTGTATCATTGAAAATACCTTATAATATATCATAATATGCGGTTTATCATTGAAAATACCTTATAATATATGGTATTTTGTAGTGTATCAATGAAAATAGCTTATAATATAACGGAATATGCTGTGTATCATTGAAAATATCTTATAATATAACGTAACATGCAGTGTATCATTGAAAATACCTTATAATATAACGTAATATGCAGTGTATCATTGAAAATACCTTATAATATAACGTAATATGCAGTGTATCATTGAAAAGATCTTATAATATAACGTAATATGCAGTGTATCATTGAAAATACCTTATAATATAACGTAATATGCAGTGTATCATTGAAAATACCTTATAATATATCATAATATGCAGTTTATCGTTGAAAATACCTCATAGTATATGGTAATTTGTAGTGTATCAATGAAAATCCCTTATAATATAACGTAATATGCATTGTATCATTGAAAATGCCTTATAATATATAGTAGTTCATCATTGAAAATACCTTATAATATAACGTAATATGCAGTGTATCATTGAAAAGATTTTATAATATAACGTGATATGCAGTGTATCATTGAAAATACCTTATAATATATGGTAATTTGTAGTGTATCAATGAAAATCCCTTATAACATGACGTAATATGCAGAGTATCATTGAAAACACCTTATAATATAACGTAATCTGCAGTGTATCATTCAAAACACCTTATAATATAACGTAATATGCAGTGTATCATTGAAAATACCTTATAATATATAGTAGTTTATCATTGAAAATACCTTATAATATATCGTAATATACAGTGTATCATTGAAAATACCTTATAATATAACGTAATATGCAGTGTATCATTGAAAATACCTTATAATATATCATAATATGCGGTTTATCATTGAAAATACCTTATAATATATGGTAATTTGTAGTGTATCAATGAAAATAGCTTATAATATAACGGAATATGCAGTGTCGCATTGAAAATACCATATAATATATCGTAATATGCAGTTTATCATTGAAAATACCACATAATATATCGTAATATGCAGTTTATCATTGAAAATACCTTATAATATAACGTAATATGCAGTGTATCCTTGAAAATGCCTTATAATATATAGTAGTTTATCATTGAAAATACCTTATAATATATCGTAATATACAGTGTATCATTGAAAATACCTTATAATATATCACAATATGCGGTTTATCATTGAAAATACCTTATAATATATGGTATTTTGTAGTGTATCAATGAAAATAGCTTATAATATAACGGAATATGCTGTGTATCATTGAAAATATCTTATAATATAACGTAATATGCAGTGTAGCATTGAAAATACCTTATGATATAACGTAATATGCAGTGTATCATTGAAAATACCTTATAATATATGGTAAATTGTTGTGTATCAATGAAAATACCTTATAATATAACGTAATATGCAGTGTATCATTGAAAATACCTTATAATATAACGTAATATGCAGTGTATCATTGAAAATGCCTTATAATATATTGTAGTTTATCATTGAAAATACCTTATAATATATCGTAATATACAGTGTATCATTGAAAATACCTTATAATATATTATAATATGCGGTTTATCATTGAAAATACCTTATAATATATGGTAATTTGTAGTGTATCAATGAAAATAGCTTATAATATAACGGAATATGCAGTTTATCATTGAAAATACCTTATAATATAACGTAATATGCAGTGTATCATTGAAAATACCTTATAATATAGCGTAATATCCAGTGTATCATTGAAAATACCTTATAATATATCGTAATTTTAAGTGTATCATTGAAAATATCTTATAATATAATGTAATATGCAGTGAATCAATGAAAATACCTTATAATATAACGTAATATGCAGTTTATCATTGAAAATACCTTATAATATAACGTAATATGTAGTGTATCATTGAAAATACCTTATAATATAACGTAATATGCAGTTTATCATTGAAAATACCTTATAATATAACGTAATATGCAGTGTATCATAGAAAATAATATATAATATATCGTAATATGCAGTGTATCATTGAAAATACCTTATAATATAACGTAATATGCAGTGTATCACTGAAAATACCGTATAATATAACGTAATATGCTGTGTATCATTGAAAATACCTTATAATATATGGTAATTTGTAGTGTATCAATGAAAATACCTTATAATATACCGTAATATGCAGTGTATCATTGAAAATACCTTATAATATAACGTAATATGCAGTGTATCATTGAAAATACCTTATAATATAACGTAATATGCAGTGTATCATTGAAAAGATCTTATAATATAACGTAATATGCAGTGTATCATTGAAAATACCTTATAATATAACGTAATATGTAGTGTATCATTGAAAATACCTTATAATATATCATAATATGCGGTTTATCATTGAAAATACCTTATAATATATGGTATTTTGTAGTGTATCAATGAAAATAGCTTATAATATAATGGAATATGCTGTGTATCATTGAAAATATCTTATAATATAACGTAATATGCAGTGTATCATTGAAAATACCTTATAATATATAGTAGTTTATCATTGAAAATACCTTATAATATAACGTAATATGTAGTGTATCATTGAAATTACCTTATAATATATCATAATATGCGGTGTATCATTGAAAATACCTTATAATATATCATAATATGCGGTTTATCATTGAAAATACCTTATAATATATGGTAATTTGTAGTGTATCAATGAAAATAGCTTATAATATAACGGAATATGAAGTGTATCATTGAAAATATCTTATAATATAACGTAATATGCAGTGTATCATTGAAAATACCTTATAATATAACGTAATATGCAGTGTATCATTGAAAATACCTTATAATATAACGTAATATGTAGTGTATCATTGAAAATACCTTATAATATATCATAATATGCGGTTTATCATTGAAAATACCTTATAATATATGGTATTTTGTAGTGTATCAATGAAAATAGCTTATAATATAACGGAATATGCTGTGTATCATTGAAAATATCTTATAATATAACGTAATATGCAGTGTATCATTGAAAATACCTTATAATATATAGTAGTTTATCATTGAAAATACCTTATAATATAACGTAATATGTAGTGTATCATTGAAATTACCTTATAATATATCATAATATGCGGTTTATCATTGAAAATACCGTATAATATATGGTAATTTGTAGTGTATCAATGAAAATAGCTTATAATATAACGGAATATGCAGTGTATCATTGATAATACCTTATAATATAACGTAATGTGCAGTGTATCATTGAAAATAACATATAATATAACGTAATGTGCAGTGTATCATTGAAAATACCATATAATATATCGTAATATGCAGTGTATCATTCAAAATACCTTATAATATATAGTAGTTTACCATTGAAAATACCTTATAATATAACGTAATATGCAGTGTATCATTGAAAACACCTTATAATATAACGTAATATGCAGTGTATCATTGAAAATACCTTATAATATAACGTAATATGCAGTGTATCATTGAAAATACCTTATAATATAACGTAATATGTAGTGTATCATTGAAAATACCTTATAATATATCATAATATGCGGTTTATCATTGAAAATACCTTATAATATATGGTATTTTGTAGTGTATCAATGAAAATAGCTTATAATATAACGGAATATGCTGTGTATCATTGAAAATATCTTATAATATAACGTAATATGCAGTGTATCATTGAAAATACCTTATAATATATAGTAGTTTATCATTGAAAATACCTTATAATATAACGTAATATGTAGTGTATCATTGAAATTACCTTATAATATATCATAATATGGGGTGTATCATTGAAAATACCTTATAATATATCATAATATGCGGTTTATCATTGAAAATACCTTATAATATATGGTAATTTGTAGTGTATCAATGAAAATAGCTTATAATATAACGGAATATGAAGTGTATCATTGAAAATATCTTATAATATAACGTAATATGCAGTGTATCATTGAAAATACCTTATAATATAACGTAATATGCAGTGTATCATTGAAAATACCTTATAATATAACGTAATATGTAGTGTATCATTGAAAATACCTTATAATATATCATAATATGCGGTTTATCATTGAAAATACCTTATAATATATGGTATTTTGTAGTGTATCAATGAAAATAGCTTATAATATAACGGAATATGCTGTGTATCATTGAAAATATTTTATAATATAACGTAATATGCAGTGTATCATTGAAAATACCTTATAATATATAGTAGTTTATCATTGAAAATACCTTATAATATAACGTAATATGTAGTGTATCATTGAAATTACCTTATAATATATCATAATATGCGGTTTATCATTGAAAATACCGTATAATATATGGTAATTTGTAGTGTATCAATGAAAATAGCTTATAATATAACGGAATATGCAGTGTATCATTGATAATACCTTATAATATAACGTAATGTGCAGTGTATCATTGAAAATAACATATAATATAACGTAATGTGCAGTGTATCATTGAAAATACCATATAATATATCGTAATATGCAGTGTATCATTCAAAATACCTTATAATATATAGTAGTTTACCATTGAAAATACCTTATAATATAACGTAATATGCAGTGTATCATTGAAAACACCTTATAATATAACGTAATATGCAGTGTATCATTGAAAATACCTTATAATATAGCGTAATATGCAGTGTATCTTTGAAAATACCTTATAATATAACGTAATATGCAGTGTATCATTGAAAATACCTTATAATATATAGTAGTTTACCATTGAAAATACCTTATAATATAACGTAATATGCAGTGTATCATTGAAAATACCTTATAATATAACGTAATATGCAGTGTATCTTTGAAAATACCATATAATATAACGTAATATGCAGTGTATCATAGAAAATACCATATAATATATCGTAATATGCAGTGTATCATTGAAAATACCTTATAATATAACGTAATATGCAGTGTATCGCTGAAAATATCTTATAATATAACGTAATATGCAGTGTATCATTGAAAATACCTTATAATATATAGTAGTTTACCATTGAAAATACCTTATAATATAACGTAATATGCAGTGTATCATTGAAAATATCTTATAATATAACGTAATATGCAGTGTATCATTGAAAATACCTTATAATATATAGTAGTTTATCATTGAAAATACCTTATAATATAACGTAATATGTAGTGTATCATTGAAATTACCTTATAATATATCATAATATGCGGTTTATTATTGAAAATACCGTATAATATATGGTAATTTGTAGTGTATCAATGAAAATAGCTTATAATCTAACGGAATATGCAGTGTATCATTGAAAATAACTTATAATATATCATAATATGCGGTTTATCATTGAAAATACCTTATAATATATGGTATTTTGTAGTGTATCAATGAAAATAGCTTATAATATAACGGAATATGCTGTGTATCATTGAAAATATCTTGTAATATAACATAATATGCAGTGTAGCATTGAAAATACCTTATGATATAACGTAATATGCAGTGTATCATTGAAAATACCTTATAATATATGGTAATTTGTAGTGTATCAATGAAAATACCTTGTAATATAACGTAATATGCAGTGTATCATTGAAAATACCTTATAATATAACGTAATATGCAGTGTATCATTGAAAATACCTTATAATATAACGGAATATGCAGTGTATCATTGAAAATACCTTATCATATAACGTAATATGCAGTGTATCATTGAAAATACCTTATAATATAACATAATATGCATAGTATCATTGAAAATACCTTATAATATATGGTATTTTGTAGTGTATCAATGAAAATAGCTTACAATATAACGGAATATGCTGTGGATCATTGAAAATATCTTATAATATAACGTAATATGCAGTGTATCATTGAAAATACCTTATAATATATAGTAGTTTACCATTGAAAATACCTTATAATATAACGTAATATGCAGTGTATCATTGAAAATACCTTATAATATAACATAATATGCAGTGTATCATTCAAAACACCTTATAATATAACGTAATATGCAGTGTATCATTGAAAATACCTTATAATATATAGTAGTTTATCATTGAAAATACCTTATAATATAACGTAATATGTAGTGTATCATTGAAAATACCTTATAATATATCATAATATGCGGTTTATCATTGAAAATACCTTATAATATATGGTATTTTGTAGTGTATCAATGAAAATAGCTTATAATATAACGGAATATGCTGTGTATCATTGAAAATATCTTATAATATAACGTAATATGCAGTGTATCATTGAAAATACCTTATAATATATAGTAGTTTATCATTGAAAATACCTTATAATATAACGTAATATGTAGTGTATCATTGAAATTACCTTATAATATATCATAATATGCGGTTTAT
The DNA here is from genome assembly GCA_916610255.1 of Lasioglossum lativentre. Taxonomy (NCBI): domain Eukaryota; kingdom Metazoa; phylum Arthropoda; class Insecta; order Hymenoptera; family Halictidae; genus Lasioglossum; species Lasioglossum lativentre. The sequence goes on from CAKAJI010000441.1 coordinate 9,497, forward strand.
CATTGAAAATACCGTATAATATATGGTAATTTGTAGTGTATCAATGAAAATAGCTTATAATATAACGTAATATGCAGTGTATCATTGAAAATACCTTATAATATATAGTAGTTTATCATTGAAAATACCTTATAATATAACGTAATATGTAGTGTATCATTGAAAATACCTTATAATATATCATAATATGCGGTTTATCATTGAAAATACCTTATAATATATGGTATTTTGTAGTGTATCAATGAAAATAGCTTATAATATAACGGAATATGCTGTGTATCATTGAAAATATCTTATAATATAACGTAATATGCAGTGTATCATTGAAAATACCTTATAATATATAGTAGTTTATCATTGAAAATACCTTATAATATAACGTTATATGTAGTGTATCATTGAAATTACCTTATAATATATCATAATATGCGGTTTATCATTGAAAATACCGTATAATATATGGTAATTTGTAGTGTATCAATGAAAATAGCTTATAATATAACGGAATATGCAGTGTATCATTGATAATACCTTATAATATAACGTAATATGCAGTGTATCATTGAAAATAACTTATAATATAACGTAATGTGCAGTGTATCATTGAAAATACCATATAATATATCGTAATATGCAGTGTATCATTCAAAATACCTTATAATATATAGTAGTTTACCATTGAAAATACCTTATAATATAACGTAATATGCAGTGTATCATTGAAAACACCTTATAATATAAGGTAATATGCAGTGTATCATTGAAAATACCTTATAATATAGCGTAATTTGCAGTGTATCATTGAAAATACCTTATAATATAACGTAATATGCAGTGTATCTTTGAAAATACCATTATAATATAACGTAATATGCAGTGTATCATAGAAAATACCATATAATATATCGTAATATGCAGTGTATCATTGAAAATACCTTATAATATAACGTAATATGCAGTGTATCGCTGAAAATATCTTATAATATAACGTAATATGCAGTGTATCATTGAAAATACCTTATAATATATAGTAGTTTACCATTGAAAATACCTTATAATATAACGTAATATGCAGTGTATCATTGAAAACACCTTATAATATAACGTAATATGCAGTGTATCATTGAAAATACCTTATAATATAACGGAATATGCAGTGTATCATTGAAAATACCTTATCATATAACGTAATATGCAGTGTATCATTCAAAATACCTTATAATATATAGTAGTTTACCATTCAAAATACCTTATAATATAACGTAATATGCAGTGTACCATTGAAAACATCTTATAATATAACGTAATATGCAGTGTATAATTGAAAATACCTTATAATATAGCGTAATATGCAGTGTATCATTGAAAATACCTCATAATATATAGTAGTTTCTCATTGAAAATACCTTACAATATATCATAATATGCAGTGTATCATTGAAAATACCTTATAATATAACGTAATATGCAGTGTATCATTGAAAATATCTTATAATATAACGTAATATGCAGTGTATCATTGAAAATACCTTATAATATAACATAATATGCATAGTATCATTGAAAATACCTTATAATATATGGTATTTTGTAGTGTATCAATGAAAATAGCTTACAATATAACGGAATATGCTGTGGATCATTGAAAATATCTCATAATATAACGTAATATGCAGTGTATCATTGAAAATACCTTATAATATATAGTAGATTACCATTGAAAATACCTTATAATATAACGTAATATGCAGTGTATCATTGAAAATACCTTATAATATATAGTAGTTTACCATTGAAAATACCTTATAATATAACGTAATATGCAGTGTATCATTGAAAATACCTTATAATATAACGTAATATGCAGTGTATCTTTGAAAATACCATATAATATAACGTAATATGCAGTGTATCATTGAAAATACCTTATAATATAACGTAATATGCAGTGTATCTTTGAAAATACCATATAATATAACGTAATATGCAGTGTATCATAGAAAATACCATATAATATATCGTAATATGCAGTGTATCATTGAAAATACCTTATAATATAACGTAATATGCAGTGTATCGCTGAAAATATCTTATAATATAACGTAATATGCAGTGTATCATTGAAAATACCTTATAATATATAGTAGTTTACCATTGAAAATACCTTAAAATATAACGTAATATGCAGTGTATCATTGAAAATACCTTATAATATAACATAATATACAGTGTATTATTGAAAATACCTTATAATATAACGTAATATACAGTGTATTATTGAAAATACCTTATAATATAACGTAATATGCAGTGTATCATTGAAAATACCTTATAATATAACATAATATGCATAGTATCATTGAAAATACCTTATAATATAACATAATATGCATAGTATCATTGAAAATACCTTATAATATATGGTAATTTGTAGTGTATCAATGAAAATAGCTTATAATATAACGGAATATGCAGTGTATCATTGAAAATAACTTATAATATATCATAATATGCGGTTTATCATTGAAAATACCTTATAATATATGGTATTTTGTAGTGTATCAATGAAAATAGCTTATAATATAACGGAATATGCTGTGTATCATTGAAAATATCTTATAATATAACGTAATATGCAGTGTATCATTGAAAATACCTTATAATATATAGTAGTTTATCATTGAAAATACCTTATAATATAACGTAATATGTAGTGTATCATTGAAATTACCTTATAATATATCATAATATGCGGTTTATCATTGAAAATACCGTATAATATATGGTAATTTGTAGTGTATCAATGAAAATAGCTTATAATATAACGTAATATGCAGTGTATCATTGAAAATACCTTATAATATAACGTAATATGCAGTGTATCTTTGAAAATACCTTATAATATAACGTAATATGCAGTGTATCATTGAAAATACCTTATAATATATAGTAGTTTACCATTGAAAATACCTTATAATATAACGTAATATGCAGTGTATCATTGAAAATACCTTATAATATAACGTAATATGCAGTGTATCTTTGAAAATACCATATAATATAACGTAATATGCAGTGTATCATAGAAAATACCTTATAATATATCGTAATATGCAGTGTATCATTGAAAATACCTTATAATATAACGTAATATGCAGTGTATCGCTGAAAATATCTTATAATATAACGTAATATGCAGTGTATCATTGAAAATACCTTATAATATATAGTAGTTTACCATTGAAAATACCTTATAATATAACGTAATATGCAGTGTATCATTGAAAATATCTTATAATATAACGTAATATGCAGTGTATCATTGAAAATACCTTATAATATATAGTAGTTTATCATTGAAAATACCTTATAATATAACGTAATATGTAGTGTATCATTGAAAATACCTTATAATATAACGTAATATGCAGTGTATCACTGAAAATACCTTATAATATAACGTAATATGCAGTGTATCATTGAAAATACCTTATACTATAACGTAATATGAAGTGTATCATTGAAAATACCTTATTATATAACGTAATATGCAGTGTATCATAGAAAATAATATATAATATAACGTAATATACAGTGTATCATGGAAAATACCTTATAACATAACGTAATATGCAGTGTATCAATGAAAGTACCTTATAATATAACGTAATATGCAGTGTATAATTGAAAATACAGTATAATATATCGTAATTTATAGTGTATCATTGAAAATACCTTATAATATAACGTAATATGCAGTTTATCATTGAAAATACCTTATAATATAACGTAATATGCAGTTTATCATTGAAAATACCTTATAATATAACGTAACATGCAGTTTATCATTGAAAATACCTTATAATATAACGTAATATGCAGTTTATCATTGAAAATACCTTATAATATAACGTAATATGCAGTCTATCATTGAAAATACCTTATACTATAACGTAATATGCAGTGTATCATTGAAAATACCTTATACTATAACGTAATATGAAGTGTATCATTGAAAATACCTTATAATATAACGTAATATGCAGTTTATCATTGAAAATACCTTATAATATAACGTAATATGCAGTTTATCATTGAAAATACCTTATAATATAACGTAATATGCAGTTTATCATTGAAAATACCTTATAATATAACGTAATATGCAGTTTATCATTGAAAATACCTTATAATATAACGTAATATGCAGTCTATCATTGAAAATACCTTATACTATAACGTAATATGCAGTGTATCATTGAAAATACCTTATAATATAGCGTAATATCGAGTGTATCATTGAAAATACCTTATACTATAACGTAATATGAAGTGTATCATTGAAAATACCTTATAATATAACGTAATATGCAGTGTATCATTGAAAATACCTTATACTATAACGTAATATGAAGTGTATCATTGAAAATACCTTATAATATAACGTAATATGCAGTTTATCATTGAAAATACCTTATAATATAACGTAATATGCAGTTTATCATTGAAAATACCTTATAATATAACGTAATATGCAGTTTATCATTGAAAATACCTTATAATATAACGTAATATGCAGTTTATCATTGAAAATACCTTATAATATAACGTAATATGCAGTCTATCATTGAAAATACCTTATACTATAACGTAATATGCAGTGTATCATTGAAAATACCTTATAATATAGCGTAATATGCAGTGTATCAATGAAAGTACCTTATAATATAACGTAATATGCAGTGTATAATTGATAATACAGTATAATATATCGTAATTTATAGTGTATCATTGAAAATACCTTATAATATAACGTAATATGCAGTTTATCATTGAAAATACCTTATAATATAACGTAATATGCAGTTTATCATTGAAAATACCTTATAATATAACGTAATATGCAGTTTATCATTGAAAATACCTTATAATATAACGTAATATGCAGTTTATCATTGAAAATACCTTATAATATAACGTAATATGCAGTCTATCATTGAAAATACCTTATACTATAACGTAATATGCAGTGTATCATTGAAAATACCTTATAATATAGCGTAATATCCAGTGTATCATTGAAAATACCTTATAATATATCGTAATTTTAAGTGTATCATTGAAAATATCTTATAATATAATGTAATATGCAGTGAATCAATGAAAATACCTTATAATATAACGTAATATGCAGTGTATCATTGAAAATACCTTATAATATAACGTAATATGCAGTTTATCATTGAAAATACCTTATAATATAACGTAATATGCAGTTTATCATTGAAAATACCTTATAATATAACGTAACATGCAGTCTATCATTGAAAATACCTTATACTATAACGTAATATGCAGTGTATCATTGAAAATACCTTATAATATAGCGTAATATCGAGTGTATCATTGAAAATACCTTATAATATATCGTAATTTTAAGTGTATCATTGAAAATATCTTATAATATAATGTAATATGCAGTGAATCAATGAAAATACCTTATAATATAACGTAATATGCAGTTTATCATTGAAAATACCTTATAATATAACGTAATATGCAGTGTATCATTGAAAATACCTTATACTATAACGTAATATGAAGTGTATCATTGAAAATACCTTATTATATAACGTAATATGCAGTGTATCATAGAAAATAATATATAATATATCGTAATATGCAGTGTATCACTGAAAATATCTTATAATATAACGTAATATGCAGTGTATCATTGAAGATACCTTATAATATATGGTAATATGCAGTGTATCAATGAAAATACCTTATAATATAACGTAATATGCAGTGTATAATTGAAAATACAGTATAATATATCGTAATTTATAGTGTATCATTGAAAATCCCTTATAATATAACGTAATATGCAGTTTATCAGTGAAAATACCTTATAATATAACGTAATATGCAGCGTTTCATTGAAAATACCTTATAATATAACGTAACATGCAGTTTATCATTGAAAATACCTTATAATATAACGTAATATGCAGTTTATCATTGAAAATACCTTATAATATAACGTGATATGCAGTCGATCATTGAAAATACCTTATAATATAACGTAATATGCAGTGTATCAATGAAAATACCTTATAATATAACGTAATATACAGTGTATCATGGAAAATACCTTATAACATAACGTAATATGCAGTTTATCATGGAAAATACCTTATAATATAACGTAATATGCAGTTTATCATTGAAAATACCTTATAATCGAACGTAATATGCAGTGTATCATTGAAAATACCTTATAATATAGCGCAATATCCAGTGTATCATTGAAAATACCTTATAATATATCGTAATTTTAAGTGTATCATTGAAAATATCTTATAATATAATGTAATATGCAGTGAATCAATGAAAATACCTTATAATATAACGTAATATGCAGTTTATCATTGAAAATACCTTATAATATAACGTAATATGTAGTGTATCATTGAAAATACCTTATAATATCACGTAATATGCAGTTTATCATTGAAAATACCTTATAATATAACGTAATATGCAGTGTATCATAGAAAATAATATATAATATATCGTAATATGCAGTGTATCATTGAAAATACCTTATAATATAACGTAATATGCAGTGTATCACTGAAAATACCGTATAATATAACGTAATATGCTGTGTATCATTGAAAATACCTTATAATATAACGTAATATGCAGTGTATCATTGAAAATACCTTATAATATAACGTAATATGCAGTGTATCATTGAAAAGATCTTATAATATAACGTAATATGCAGTGTATCATTGAAAATACCTTATAATATATAGTAGTTTACCATTGAAAATACCTTATAATATAACGTAATATGCATTGTATCATTGAAAATGCCTTATAATATATAGTAGTTCATCATTGAAAATACCTTATAATATAACGTAATATGCAGTGTATCATTGAAAAGATCTTATAATATAACGTGATATGCAGTGTATCATTGAAAATACCTTATAATATATGGTAATTTGTAGTTTATCAATGAAAATCCCTTATAACATAACGTAATATGCAGTGTATCACTGAAAATACCGTATAATATAACGTAATATGCTGTGTATCATTGAAAATACCTTATAATATCACGTAATATGCAGTGTATCATTGAAAATACCTTATCATATAACGTAATATGCAGTGTATCATAGAAAATAATATATAATATAACGTAATATACAGTGTATCATGGAAAATACCTTATAACATAACGTAATATGCAGTGTATCAATGAAAGTACCTTATAATATAACGTAATATGCAGTGTATAATTGAAAATACAGTATAATATATCGTAATTTATAGTGTATCATTGAAAATACCTTATAATATAACGTAATATGCAGTTTATCATTGAAAATACCTTATAATATAACGTAATATGCAGTTTATCATTGAAAATACCTTATAATATAACGTAATATGCAGTTTATCATTGAAAATACCTTATAATATAACGTAATATGCAGTTTATCATTGAAAATACCTTATAATATAACGTAATATGCAGTCTATCATTGAAAATACCTTATAATATAACGTAATATGCAGTGTATCATTGAAAATACCTTATAATATAGCGTAATATCCAGTGTATCATTGAAAATACCTTATAATATATCGTAATTTTAAGTGTATCATTGAAAATATCTTATAATATAATGTAATATGCAGTGAATCATTGAAAATACCTTATAATATAACGTAATATGCAGTTTATCATTGAAAATATCTTATAATATAACGTAATATGCAGTGTATCATAGAAAATACCATATAATATATCGTAATATACAGTGTATCATTGAAAATACCTTATAATATAATGTAATATGCAGTGTATCATTGAAAAGATCTTATAATATAACGTAATATGCAGTGTATCATTGAAAACACCTTATAATATAACGTAATCTGCAGTGAATCATTCAAAACACCTTATAATATAACGTAATATGCAGTGTATCATTGAAAATACCTTATAATATATAGTAGTTTATCATTGAAAATACCTTATAATATATCGTAATATACAGTGTTTCATTGAAAATACCTTATAATATAACGTAATATGCGGTTTATCATTGAAAATACCTTATAATATATGGTAATTTGTAGTGTATCAATGAAAATAGCTTATAATATAACGGAATATGCAGTGTCGCATTGAAAATACCATATACTATATCGTAATATGCAGTTTATCATTGAAAATACCTTATAATATAACGTAATATGCAGTGTATCATTGAAAATGCCTTATAATATATAGTAGTTTATCATTGAAAATACCTTATAATATATCGTAATATACAGTGTATCATTGAAAATACCTTATAATATAATGTAATATGCAGTGTATCATTGAAAAGATCTTATAATATAACGTAATATGCAGTTTATCATTGAAAATACCTTATTATATAACGTAATATGCAGTGTATCATAGAAAATAATATATAATATATCGTAATATGCAGTGTATCATTGAAAATACCTTATAATATAACGGAATATGCAGTGTATCATTGAAAATACCTTATCATATAACGTAATATGCAGTGTATCATTGAAAATACCTTATAATATAACATAATATGCATAGTATCATTGAAAATACCTTATAATATATGGTATTTTGTAGTGTATCAATGAAAATAGCTTACAATATAACGGAATATGCTGTGGATCATTGAAAATATCTTATAATATAACGTAATATGCAGTGTATCATTGAAAATACCTTATAATATATAGTAGTTTACCATTGAAAATACCTTATAATATAACGTAATATGCAGTGTATCATTGAAAATACCTTATAATATAACATAATATGCAGTGTATCATTCAAAACACCTTATAATATAACGTAATATGCAGTGTATCATTGAAAATACCTTATAATATATAGTAGTTTATCATTGAAAATACCTTATAATATAACGTAATATGTAGTGTATCATTGAAAATACCTTATAATATATCATAATATGCGGTTTATCATTGAAAATACCTTATAATATATGGTATTTTGTAGTGTATCAATGAAAATAGCTTATAATATAACGGAATATGCTGTGTATCATTGAAAATATCTTATAATATAACGTAATATGCAGTGTATCATTGAAAATACCTTATAATATATAGTAGTTTATCATTGAAAATACCTTATAATATAACGTTATATGTAGTGTATCATTGAAATTACCTTATAATATATCATAATATGCGGTTTATCATTGAAAATACCGTATAATATATGGTAATTTGTAGTGTATCAATGAAAATAGCTTATAATATAACGGAATATGCAGTGTATCATTGATAATACCTTATAATATAACGTAATGTGCAGTGTATCATTGAAAATAACTTATAATATAACGTAATGTGCAGTGTATCATTGAAAATACCATATAATATATCGTAATATGCAGTGTATCATTCAAAATACCTTATAATATATAGTAGTTTACCATTGAAAATACCTTATAATATAACGTAATATGCAGTGTATCACTGAAAACACCTTATAATATAAGGTAATATGCAGTGTATCATTGAAAATACCTTATAATATAGCGTAATTTGCAGTGTATCATTGAAAATACCTTATAATATAACGTAATATGCAGTGTATCTTTGAAAATACCATATAATATAACGTAATATGCAGTGTATCATAGAAAATACCATATAATATATCGTAATATGCAGTGTATCATTGAAAATACCTTATATTATAACGTAATATGAAGTGTATCGCTGAAAATATCTTATAATATAACGTAATATGCAGTGTATCATTGAAAATACCTTATAATATATAGTAGTTTACCATTGAAAATACCTTATAATATAACGTAATATGCAGTGTATCATTGAAAACACCTTATAATATAACGTAATATGCAGTGTATCATTGAAAATACGTTATAATATAACGTAATATGTAGTGTATCATTGAAAATACCTTATAATATATCATAATATGCGGTTTATCATTGAAAATACCTTATAATATATGGTATTTTGTAGTGTATCAATGAAAATAGCTTATAATATAACGGAATATGCTGTGTATCATTGAAAATATCTTATAATATAACGTAATATGCAGTGTATCATTGAAAATACCTTATAATATATAGTAGTTTATCATTGAAAATACCTTATAATATAACGTAATATGTAGTGTATCATTGAAATTACCTTATAATATATCATAATATGCGGTTTATCATTGAAAATACCGTATAATATATGGTAATTTGTAGTGTATCAATGAAAATAGCTTATAATATAACGGAATATGCAGTGTATCATTGATAATACCTTATAATATAACGTAATGTGCAGTGTATCATTGAAAATAACATATAATATAACGTAATGTGCAGTGTATCATTGAAAATACCATATAATATATCGTAATATGCAGTGTATCATTCAAAATACCTTATAATATATAGTAGTTTACCATTGAAAATACCTTATAATATAATGTAATATGCAGTGAATCAATGAAAATACCTTATAATATAACGTAATATGCAGTTTATCATTGAAAATACCTTATAATATAACGTAATATGCAGTGTATCATTGAAAATACCTTATACTATAACGTAATATGAAGTGTATCATTGAAAATACCTTATTATATAACGTAATATGCAGTGTATCATAGAAAATAATATATAATATATCGTAATATGCAGTGTATCACTGAAAATATCTTATAATATAACGTAATATGCAGTGTATCATTGAAGATACCTTATAATATATGGTAATTTGTAGTGTATCAATGAAAGTACCTTATAATATAACGTAATATGCAGTGTATAATTGAAAATACAGTATAATATATCGTAATTTATAGTGTATCATTGAAAATACCTTATAATATAACGTAATATGCAGTTTATCATTGAAAATACCTTATAATATAACGTAATATGCAGCGTTTCATTGAAAATACCTTATAATATAACGTAATATGCAGTTTATCATTGAAAATACCTTATAATATAACGTAATATGCAGTTTATCATTGAAAATACCTTATAATATAACGTGATATGCAGTCGATCATTGAAAATACCTTATACTATAACGTAATATGCAGTGTATCAATGAAAATACCTTATAATATAACGTAATATACAGTGTATCATGGAAAATACCTTATAATATAACGTAATATGCAGTTTATCATGGAAAATACCTTATAATATAACGTAATATGCAGTTTATCATTGAAAATACCTTATAATCGAACGTAATATGCAGTGTATCATTGAAAATACCTTATAATATAGCGTAATATCGAGTGTATCATTGAAAATACCTTATAATATATCGTAATTTTAAGTGTATCATTGAAAATATCTTATAATATAATGTAATATGCAGTGAATCAATGAAAATACCTTATAATATAACGTAATATGCAGTTTATCATTGAAAATACCTTATAATATAACGTAATATGTAGTGTATCATTGAAAATACCTTATAATATAACGTAATATGCAGTTTATCATTGAAAATACCTTATTATATAACGTAATATGCAGTGTATCATAGAAAATAATATATAATATATCGTAATATGCAGTGTATCATTGAAAATACCTTATAATATAACGTAATATGCAGTGTATCACTGAAAATACCGTATAATATAACGTAATATGCTGTGTATCATTGAAAATACCTTATAATATAACGTAATATGCAGTGTATCATTGAAAATACCTTATAATATAACGTAATATGCAGTGTATCATTGAAAATACCTTATCATATAACGTAATATGCAGTGTATCATAGAAAATAATATATAATATAACGTAATATACAGTGTATCATGGAAAATACCTTATAACATAACGTAATATGCAGTGTATCAATGAAAGTACCTTATAATATAACGTAATATGCAGTGTATAATTGATAATACAGTATAATATATCGTAATTTATAGTGTATCATTGAAAATACCTTATAATATAACGTAATATGCAGTTTATCATTGAAAATACCTTATAATATAACGTAATATGCAGTTTATCATTGAAAATACCTTATAATATAACGTAATATGCAGTTTATCATTGAAAATACCTTATAATATAACGTAATATGCAGTTTATCATTGAAAATACCTTATAATATAACGTAATATGCAGTCTATCATTGAAAATACCTTATACTATAACGTAATATGCAGTGTATCATTGAAAATACCTTATAATATAGCGTAATATCGAGTGTATCATTGAAAATACCTTATAATATATCGTAATTTTAAGTGTATCATTGAAAATATCTTATAATATAATGTAATATGCAGTGAATCAATGAAAATACCTTATAATATAACGTAATATGCAGTTTATCATTGAAAATATCTTATAATATAACGTAATATGCAGTGTATCATAGAAAATACCATATAATATATCGTAATATACAGTGTATCATTGAAAATACCTTATAATATAATGTAATATGCAGTGTATCATTGAAAAGATCTTATAATATAACGTAATATGCAGTGTATCATTGAAAACACCTTATAATATAACGTAATCTGCAGTGAATCATTCAAAACACCTTATAATATAACGTAATATGCAGTGTATCATTGAAAATACCTTATAATATATAGTAGTTTATCATTGAAAATACCTTATAATATATCGTAATATACAGTGTTTCATTGAAAATACCTTATAATATAAATAATATGCGGTTTATCATTGAAAATACCTTATAATATATGGTAATTTGTAGTGTATCAATGAAAATAGCTTATAATATAACGGAATATGCAGTGTCGCATTGAAAATACCATATACTATATCGTAATATGCAGTTTATCATTGAAAATACCTTATAATATAACGTAATATGCAGTGTATCATTGAAAATGCCTTATAATATATAGTAGTTTATCATTGAAAATACCTTATAATATATCGTAATATACAGTGTATCATTGAAAATACCTTATAATATAATGTAATATGCAGTGTATCATTGAAAAGATCTTATAATATAACGTAATATGCAGTTTATCATTGAAAATACCTTATTATATAACGTAATATGCAGTGTATCATAGAAAATAATATATAATATATCGTAATATGCAGTGTATCATTGAAAATACCTTATAATATAACGGAATATGCAGTGTATCATTGAAAATACCTTATCATATAACGTAATATGCAGTGCATCATTGAAAATACCTTATAATATAACATAATATGCATAGTATCATTGAAAATACCTTATAATATATGGTATTTTGTAGTGTATCAATGAAAATAGCTTACAATATAACGGAATATGCTGTGGATCATTGAAAATATCTTATAATATAACGTAATATGCAGTGTATCATTGAAAATACCTTATAATATATAGTAGTTTACCATTGAAAATACCTTATAATATAACGTAATATGCAGTGTATCATTGAAAATACCTTATAATATAACATAATATGCAGTGTATCATTCAAAACACCTTATAATATAACGTAATATGCAGTGTATCATTGAAAATACCTTATAATATATAGTAGTTTATCATTGAAAATACCTTATAATATAACGTAATATGTAGTGTATCATTGAAAATACCTTATAATATATCATAATATGCGGTTTATCATTGAAAATACCTTATAATATATGGTATTTTGTAGTGTATCAATGAAAATAGCTTATAATATAACGGAATATGCTGTGTATCATTGAAAATATCTTATAATATAACGTAATATGCAGTGTATCATTGAAAATACCTTATAATATATAGTAGTTTATCATTGAAAATACCTTATAATATAACGTTATATGTAGTGTATCATTGAAATTACCTTATAATATATCATAATATGCGGTTTATCATTGAAAATACCGTATAATATATGGTAATTTGTAGTGTATCAATGAAAATAGCTTATAATATAACGGAATATGCAGTGTATCATTGATAATACCTTATAATATAACGTAATGTGCAGTGTATCATTGAAAATAACTTATAATATAACGTAATGTGCAGTGTATCATTGAAAATACCATATAATATATCGTAATATGCAGTGTATCATTCAAAATACCTTATAATATATAGTAGTTTACCATTGAAAATACCTTATAATATAACGTAATATGCAGTGTATCACTGAAAACACCTTATAATATAAGGTAATATGCAGTGTATCATTGAAAATACCTTATAATATAGCGTAATTTGCAGTGTATCATTGAAAATACCTTATAATATAACGTAATATGCAGTGTATCTTTGAAAATACCATATAATATAACGTAATATGCAGTGTATCATAGAAAATACCATATAATATATCGTAATATGCAGTGTATCATTGAAAATACCTTATAATATAACGTAATATGCAGTGTATCGCTGAAAATATCTTATAATATAACGTAATATGCAGTGTATCATTGAAAATACCTTATAATATATAGTAGTTTACCATTGAAAATACCTTATAATATAACGTAATATGCAGTGTATCATTGAAAACACCTTATAATATAACGTAATATGCAGTGTATCATTGAAAATACGTTATAATATAACGTAATATGTAGTGTATCATTGAAAATACCTTATAATATATCATAATATGCGGTTTATCATTGAAAATACCTTATAATATATGGTATTTTGTAGTGTATCAATGAAAATAGCTTATAATATAACGGAATATGCTGTGTATCATTGAAAATATCTTATAATATAACGTAATATGCAGTGTATCATTGAAAATACCTTATAATATATAGTAGTTTATCATTGAAAATACCTTATAATATAACGTAATATGTAGTGTATCATTGAAATTACCTTATAATATATCATAATATGCGGTTTATCATTGAAAATACCGTATAATATATGGTAATTTGTAGTGTATCAATGAAAATAGCTTATAATATAACGGAATATGCAGTGTATCATTGATAATACCTTATAATATAACGTAATGTGCAGTGTATCATTGAAAATAACATATAATATAACGTAATGTGCAGTGTATCATTGAAAATACCATATAATATATCGTAATATGCAGTGTATCATTCAAAATACCTTATAATATATAGTAGTTTACCATTGAAAATACCTTATAATATAACGTAATATGCAGTGTATCATTGAAAATACCTTATAATATAACGTAATATGCAGTGTATCATTGAAAATACCTTATAATATAGCGTAATATGCAGTGTATCTTTGAAAATACCTTATAATATAACGTAATATGCAGTGTATCATTGAAAATACCTTATAATATAACGTAATATGTAGTGTATCATTGAAAATACCTTATAATATATCATAATATGCGGTTTATCATTGAAAATACCTTATAATATATGGTATTTTGTAGTGTATCAATGAAAATAGCTTATAATATAACGGAATATGCTGTGTATCATTGAAAATATCTTATAATATAACGTAATATGCAGTGTATCATTGAAAATACCTTATAATATATAGTAGTTTATCATTGAAAATACCTTATAATATAACGTAATATGTAGTGTATCATTGAAATTACCTTATAATATATCATAATATGCGGTTTATCATTGAAAATACCGTATAATATATGGTAATTTGTAGTGTATCAATGAAAATAGCTTATAATATAACGGAATATGCAGTGTATCATTGATAATACCTTATAATATAACGTAATGTGCAGTGTATCATTGAAAATAACATATAATATAACGTAATGTGCAGTGTATCATTGAAAATACCATATAATATATCGTAATATGCAGTGTATCATTCAAAATACCTTATAATATATAGTAGTTTACCATTGAAAATACCTTATAATATATCGTAATTTTAAGTGTATCATTGAAAATATCTTATAATATAATGTAATATGCAGTGAATCAATGCAAAAACCTTATAATATAACGTAATATGCAGTTTATCATTGAAAATACCTTATAATATAACGTAATATGTAGTGTATCATTGAAAATACCTTATAATATCACGTAATATGCAGTTTATCATTGAAAATACCTTATTATATAACGTAATATGCAGTGTATCATAGAAAATAATATATAATATATCGTAATATGCAGTGTATCATTGAAAATACCTTATAATATAACGTAATATGCAGTGTATCACTGAAAATACCGTATAATATAACGTAATATGCTGTGTATCATTGAAAATACCTTATAATATAACGTAATATGCAGTGTATCATTGAAAATACCTTATAATATAACGTAATATGCAGTGTATCATTGAAAAGATCTTATAATATAACGTAATATGCAGTGTATCATTGAAAATACCTTATAATATATAGTAGTTTATCATTGAAAATACCTTATAATATAACGTAATATGCATTGTATCATTGAAAATGCCTTATAATATATAGTAGTTCATCATTGAAAATACCTTATAATATAACGTAATATGCAGTGTATCATTGAAAAGATCTTATAATATAACGTGATATGCAGTGTATCATTGAAAATACCTTATAATATATGGTAATTTGTAGTTTATCAATGAAAATCCCTTATAACATAACGTAATATGCAGTGTATCACTGAAAATACCGTATAATATAACGTAATATGCTGTGTATCATTGAAAATACCTTATAATATCACGTAATATGCAGTGTATCATTGAAAATACCTTATCATATAACGTAATATGCAGTGTATCATAGAAAATAATATATAATATAACGTAATATACAGTGTATCATGGAAAATACCTTATAACATAACGTAATATGCAGTGTATCAATGAAAGTACCTTATAATATAACGTAATATGCAGTGTATAATTGAAAATACAGTATAATATATCGTAATTTATAGTGTATCATTGAAAATACCTTATAATATAACGTAATATGCAGTTTATCATTGAAAATACCTTATAATATAACGTAATATGCAGTTTATCATTGAAAATACCTTATAATATAACGTAACATGCAGTTTATCATTGAAAATACCTTATAATATAACGTAATATGCAGTTTATCATTGAAAATACCTTATAATATAACGTAATATGCAGTCTATCATTGAAAATACCTTATACTATAACGTAATATGCAGTGTATCATTGAAAATACCTTATAATATAGCGTAATATCGAGTGTATCATTGAAAATACCTTATAATATATCGTAATTTTAAGTGTATCATTGAAAATATCTTATAATATAATGTAATATGCAGTGAATCAATGAAAATACATTATAATATAACGTAATATGCAGTTTATCATTGAAAATATCTTATAATATAACGTAATATGCAGTGTATCATAGAAAATACCATATAATATATCGTAATATACAGTGTATCATTGAAAATACCTTATAATATAATGTAATATGCAGTGTATCATTGAAAAGATCTTATAATATAACGTAATATGCAGTGTATCATTGAAAACACCTTATAATATAACGTAATCTGCAGTGAATCATTCAAAACACCTTATAATATAACGTAATATGCAGTGTATCATTGAAAATACCTTATAATATATAGTAGTTTATCATTGAAAATACCTTATAATATATCGTAATATACAGTGTTTCATTGAAAATACCTTATAATATAACGTAATATGCGGTTTATCATTGAAAATACCTTATAATATATGGTAATTTGTAGTGTATCAATGAAAATAGCTTATAATATAACGGAATATGCAGTGTATCAATGAAAATACCATATACTATATCGTAATATGCAGTTTATCATTGAAAATACCTTATAATATAACGTAATATGCAGTGTATCATTGAAAATGCCTTATAATATATAGTAGTTTATCATTGAAAATACCTTATAATATATCGTAATATACAGTGTATCATTGAAAATACCTTATAATATAATGTAATATGCAGTGTATCATTGAAAAGATCTTATAATATAACGTAATATGCAGTTTATCATTGAAAATACCTTATTATATAACGTAATATGCAGTGTATCATAGAAAATAATATATAATATATCGTAATATGCAGTGTATCATTGAAAATACCTTATAATATAACGGAATATGCAGTGTATCATTGAAAATACCTTATCATATAACGTAATATGCAGTGTATCATTGAAAATACCTTATAATATAACATAATATGCATAGTATCATTGAAAATACCTTATAATATATGGTATTTTGTAGTGTATCAATGAAAATAGCTTACAATATAACGGAATATGCTATGGATCATTGAAAATATCTTATAATATAACGTAATATGCAGTGTATCATTGAAAATACCTTATAATATATAGTAGTTTACCATTGAAAATACCTTATAATATAACGTAATATGCAGTGTATCATTGAAAATACCTTATAATATAACATAATATGCAGTGTATCATTCAAAACACCTTATAATATAACGTAATATGCAGTGTATCATTGAAAATACCTTATAATATATAGTAGTTTATCATTGAAAATACCTTATAATATAACGTAATATGTAGTGTATCATTGAAAATACCTTATAATATATCATAATATGCGGTTTATCATTGAAAATACCTTATAATATATGGTATTTTGTAGTGTATCAATGAAAATAGCTTATAATATAACGGAATATGCTGTGTATCATTGAAAATACCTTATAATATATAGTAGTTTATCATTGAAAATACCTTATAATATAACGTTATATGTAGTGTATCATTGAAATTACCTTATAATATATCATAATATGCGGTTTATCATTGAAAATACCGTATAATATATGGTAATTTGTAGTGTATCAATGAAAATAGCTTATAATATAACGGAATATGCAGTGTATCATTGATAATACCTTATAATATAACGTAATGTGCAGTGTATCATTGAAAATAACTTATAATATAACGTAATGTGCAGTGTATCATTGAAAATACCTTATAATATAACGTAATATGCAGTGTATCGCTGAAAATATCTTATAATATAACGTAATATGCAGTGTATCATTGAAAATACCTTATAATATATAGTAGTTTACCATTGAAAATACCTTATAATATAACGTAATATGCAGTGTATCATTGAAAACACCTTATAATATAACGTAATATGCAGTGTATCATTGAAAATACGTTATAATATAACGTAATTTGTAGTGTATCATTGAAAATACCTTATAATATATCATAATATGCGGTTTATCATTGAAAATACCTTATAATATATGGTATTTTGTAGTGTATCAATGAAAATAGCTTATAATATAACGGAATATGCTGTGTATCATTGAAAATATCTTATAATATAACGTAATATGCAGTGTATCATTGAAAATACCTTATAATATATAGTAGTTTATCATTGAAAATACCTTATAATATAACGTAATATGTAGTGTATCATTGAAATTACCTTATAATATATCATAATATGCGGTTTATCATTGAAAATACCGTATAATATATGGTAATTTGTAGTGTATCAATGAAAATAGCTTATAATATAACGGAATATGCAGTGTATCATTGATAATACCTTATAATATAACGTAATGTGCAGTGTATCATTGAAAATAACATATAATATAACGTAATGTGCAGTGTATCATTGAAAATACCATATAATATATCGTAATATGCAGTGTATCATTCAAAATACCTTATAATATATAGTAGTTTACCATTGAAAATACCTTATAATATAACGTAATATGCAGTGTATCATTGAAAACACCTTATAATATAACGTAATATGCAGTGTATCATTGAAAATACCTTATAATATAGCGTAATATGCAGTGTATCTTTGAAAATACCTTATAATATAACGTAATATGCAGTGTATCATTGAAAATACCTTATAATATAACGTAATATGTAGTGTATCATTGAAAATACCTTATAATATATCATAATATGCGGTTTATCATTGAAAATACCTTATAATATATGGTATTTTGTAGTGTATCAATGAAAATAGCTTATAATATAACGGAATATGCTGTGTATCATTGAAAATATCTTATAATATAACGTAATATGCAGTGTATCATTGAAAATATCTTATAATATATAGTAGTTTATCATTGAAAATACCTTATAATATAACGTAATATGTAGTGTATCATTGAAATTACCTTATAATATATCATAATATGCGGTTTATCATTGAAAATACCGTATAATATATGGTAATTTGTAGTGTATCAATGAAAATAGCTTATAATATAACGGAATATGCAGTGTATCATTGATAATACCTTATAATATAACGTAATGTGCAGTGTATCATTGAAAATACCTTATAATATAACGTAATATGCAGTGTATCGCTGAAAATATCTTATAATATAACGTAATATGCAGTGTATCATTGAAAATACCTTATAATATATAGTAGTTTACCATTGAAAATACCTTATAATATAACGTAATATGCAGTGTATCATTGAAAACACCTTATAATATAACGTAATATGCAGTGTATCATTGAAAATACGTTATAATATAACGTAATATGTAGTGTATCATTGAAAATACCTTATAATATATCATAATATGCGGTTTATCATTGAAAATACCTTATAATATATGGTATTTTGTAGTGTATCAATGAAAATAGCTTATAATATAACGGAATATGCTGTGTATCATTGAAAATATCTTATAATATAACGTAATATGCAGTGTATCATTGAAAATACCTTATAATATATAGTAGTTTATCATTGAAAATACCTTATAATATAACGTAATATGTAGTGTATCATTGAAATTACCTTATAATATATCATAATATGCGGTTTATCATTGAAAATACCGTATAATATATGGTAATTTGTAGTGTATCAATGAAAATAGCTTATAATATAACGGAATATGCAGTGTATCATTGATAATACCTTATAATATAACGTAATGTGCAGTGTATCATTGAAAATAACATATAATATAACGTAATGTGCAGTGTATCATTGAAAATACCATATAATATATCGTAATATGCAGTGTATCATTCAAAATACCTTATAATATATAGTAGTTTACCATTGAAAATACCTTATAATATAACGTAATATGCAGTGTATCATTGAAAACACCTTATAATATAACGTAATATGCAGTGTATCATTGAAAATACCTTATAATATAGCGTAATATGCAGTGTATCTTTGAAAATACCTTATAATATAACGTAATATGCAGTGTATCATTGAAAATACCTTATAATATAACGTAATATGTAGTGTATCATTGAAAATACCTTATAATATATCATAATATGCGGTTTATCATTGAAAATACCTTATAATATATGGTATTTTGTAGTGTATCAATGAAAATAGCTTATAATATAACGGAATATGCTGTGTATCATTGAAAATATCTTATAATATAACGTAATATGCAGTGTATCATTGAAAATACCTTATAATATATAGTAGTTTATCATTGAAAATACCTTATAATATAACGTAATATGTAGTGTATCATTGAAAATACCTTATAATATATCATAATATGCGGTTTATCATTGAAAATACCTTATAATATATGGTATTTTGTAGTGTATCAATGAAAATAGCTTATAATATAACGGAATATGCTGTGTATCATTGAAAATATCTTATAATATAACGTAATATGCAGTGTAGCATTGAAAATACCTTATAATATATAGTAGTTTATCATTGAAAATACCTTATAATATAACGTTATATGTAGTGTATCATTGAAATTACCTTATAATATATCATAATATGCGGTTTATCATTGAAAATACCGTATAATATATGGTAATTTGTAGTGTATCAATGAAAATAGCTTATAATATAACGGAATATGCAGTGTATCATTGATAATACCTTATAATATAACGTAATGTGCAGTGTATCATTGAAAATAACTTATAATATAACGTAATGTGCAGTGTATCATTGAAAATACCATATAATATATCGTAATATGCAGTGTATCATTCAAAATACCTTATAATATATAGTAGTTTACCATTGAAAATACCTTATAATATAACGTAATATGCAGTGTATCATTGAAAACACCTTATAATATAAGGTAATATGCAGTGTATCATTGAAAATACCTTATAATATAGCGTAATTTGCAGTGTATCATTGAAAATACCTTATAATATAGCGTAATATGCAGTGTATCTTTGAAAATACCTTATAATATAACGTAATATGCAGTGTATCATTGAAAATACCTTATAATATAACGTAATATGTAGTGTATCATTGAAAATACCTTATAATATATCATAATATGCGGTTTATCATTGAAAATACCTTATAATATATGGTATTTTGTAGTGTATCAATGAAAATAGCTTATAATATAACGGAATATGCTGTGTATCATTGAAAATATCTTATAATATAACGTAATATGCAGTGTATCATTGAAAATACCTTATAATATATAGTAGTTTATCATTGAAAATACCTTATAATATAACGTAATATGTAGTGTATCATTGAAATTACCTTATAATATATCATAATATGCGGTTTATCATTGAAAATACCGTATAATATATGGTAATTTGTAGTGTATCAATGAAAATAGCTTATAATATAACGTAATATGCAGTGTATCATTGAAAATACCTTATAATATATAGTAGTTTATCATTGAAAATACCTTATAATATAACGTAATATGTAGTGTATCATTGAAAATACCTTATAATATATCATAATATGCGGTTTATCATTGAAAATACCTTATAATATATGGTATTTTGTAGTGTATCAATGAAAATAGCTTATAATATAACGGAATATGCTGTGTATCATTGAAAATATCTTATAATATAACGTAATATGCAGTGTATCATTGAAAATACCTTATAATATATAGTAGTTTATCATTGAAAATACCTTATAATATAACGTTATATGTAGTGTATCATTGAAATTACCTTATAATATATCATAATATGCGGTTTATCATTGAAAATACCGTATAATATATGGTAATTTGTAGTGTATCAATGAAAATAGCTTATAATATAACGGAATATGCAGTGTATCATTGATAATACCTTATAATATAACGTAATGTGCAGTGTATCATTGAAAATAACATATAATATAACGTAATGTGCAGTGTATCATTGAAAATACCATATAATATATCGTAATATGCAGTGTATCATTCAAAATACCTTATAATATATAGTAGTTTACCATTGAAAATACCTTATAATATAACGTAATATGCAGTGTATCATTGAAAACACCTTATAATATAACGTAATATGCAGTGTATCATTGAAAATACCTTATAATATAGCGTAATATGCAGTGTATCTTTGAAAATACCTTATAATATAACGTAATATGCAGTGTATCATTGAAAATACCTTATAATATAACGTAATATGTAGTGTATCATTGAAAATACCTTATAATATATCATAATATGCGGTTTATCATTGAAAATACCTTATAATATATGGTATTTTGTAGTGTATCAATGAAAATAGCTTATAATATAACGGAATATGCTGTGTATCATTGAAAATATCTTATAATATAACGTAATATGCAGTGTATCATTGAAAATACCTTATAATATATAGTAGTTTATCATTGAAAATACCTTATAATATAACGTAATATGTAGTGTATCATTGAAAATACCTTATAATATATCATAATATGCGGTTTATCATTGAAAATACCTTATAATATATGGTATTTTGTAGTGTATCAATGAAAATAGCTTATAATATAACGGAATATGCTGTGTATCATTGAAAATATCTTATAATATAACGTAATATGCAGTGTATCATTGAAAATACCTTATAATATATAGTAGTTTATCATTGAAAATACCTTATAATATAACGTAATATGTAGTGTATCATTGAAATTACCTTATAATATATCATAATATGCGGTTTATCATTGAAAATACCGTATAATATATGGTAATTTGTAGTGTATCAATGAAAATAGCTTATAATATAACGTAATATGCAGTGTATCATTGAAAATACCTTATAATATATAGTAGTTTATCATTGAAAATACCTTATAATATAACGTAATATGTAGTGTATCATTGAAAATACCTTATAATATATCATAATATGCGGTTTATCATTGAAAATACCTTATAATATATGGTATTTTGTAGTGTATCAATGAAAATAGCTTATAATATAACGGAATATGCTGTGTATCATTGAAAATATCTTATAATATAACGTAATATGCAGTGTATCATTGAAAATACCTTATAATATATAGTAGTTTATCATTGAAAATACCTTATAATATAACGTTATATGTAGTGTATCATTGAAATTACCTTATAATATATCATAATATGCGGTTTATCATTGAAAATACCGTATAATATATGGTAATTTGTAGTGTATCAATGAAAATAGCTTATAATATAACGGAATATGCAGTGTATCATTGATAATACCTTATAATATAACGTAATGTGCAGTGTATCATTGAAAATAACATATAATATAACGTAATGTGCAGTGTATCATTGAAAATACCATATAATATATCGTAATATGCAGTGTATCATTCAAAATACCTTATAATATATAGTAGTTTACCATTGAAAATACCTTATAATATAACGTAATATGCAGTGTATCATTGAAAACACCTTATAATATAACGTAATATGCAGTGTATCATTGAAAATACCTTATAATATAGCGTAATATGCAGTGTATCTTTGAAAATACCTTATAATATAACGTAATATGCAGTGTATCATTGAAAATACCTTATAATATAACGTAATATGTAGTGTATCATTGAAAATACCTTATAATATATCATAATATGCGGTTTATCATTGAAAATACCTTATAATATATGGTATTTTGTAGTGTATCAATGAAAATAGCTTATAATATAACGGAATATGCTGTGTATCATTGAAAATATCTTATAATATAACGTAATATGCAGTGTATCATTGAAAATACCTTATAATATATAGTAGTTTATCATTGAAAATACCTTATAATATAACGTAATATGTAGTGTATCATTGAAAATACCTTATAATATATCATAATATGCGGTTTATCATTGAAAATACCTTATAATATATGGTATTTTGTAGTGTATCAATGAAAATAGCTTATAATATAACGGAATATGCTGTGTATCATTGAAAATATCTTATAATATAACGTAATATGCAGTGTAGCATTGAAAATACCTTATAATATATAGTAGTTTATCATTGAAAATACCTTATAATATAACGTTATATGTAGTGTATCATTGAAATTACCTTATAATATATCATAATATGCGGTTTATCATTGAAAATACCGTATAATATATGGTAATTTGTAGTGTATCAATGAAAATAGCTTATAATATAACGGAATATGCAGTGTATCATTGATAATACCTTATAATATAACGTAATGTGCAGTGTATCATTGAAAATAACTTATAATATAACGTAATGTGCAGTGTATCATTGAAAATACCATATAATATATCGTAATATGCAGTGTATCATTCAAAATACCTTATAATATATAGTAGTTTACCATTGAAAATACCTTATAATATAACGTAATATGCAGTGTATCATTGAAAACACCTTATAATATAAGGTAATATGCAGTGTATCATTGAAAATACCTTATAATATAGCGTAATTTGCAGTGTATCATTGAAAATACCTTATAATATAGCGTAATATGCAGTGTATCTTTGAAAATACCTTATAATATAACGTAATATGCAGTGTATCATTGAAAATACCTTATAATATAACGTAATATGTAGTGTATCATTGAAAATACCTTATAATATATCATAATATGCGGTTTATCATTGAAAATACCTTATAATATATGGTATTTTGTAGTGTATCAATGAAAATAGCTTATAATATAACGGAATATGCTGTGTATCATTGAAAATATCTTATAATATAACGTAATATGCAGTGTATCATTGAAAATACCTTATAATATATAGTAGTTTATCATTGAAAATACCTTATAATATAACGTAATATGTAGTGTATCATTGAAATTACCTTATAATATATCATAATATGCGGTTTATCATTGAAAATACCGTATAATATATGGTAATTTGTAGTGTATCAATGAAAATAGCTTATAATATAACGTAATATGCAGTGTATCATTGAAAATACCTTATAATATATAGTAGTTTATCATTGAAAATACCTTATAATATAACGTAATATGTAGTGTATCATTGAAAATACCTTATAATATATCATAATATGCGGTTTATCATTGAAAATACCTTATAATATATGGTATTTTGTAGTGTATCAATGAAAATAGCTTATAATATAACGGAATATGCTGTGTATCATTGAAAATATCTTATAATATAACGTAATATGCAGTGTATCATTGAAAATACCTTATAATATATAGTAGTTTATCATTGAAAATACCTTATAATATAACGTAATATGTAGTGTATCATTGAAATTACCTTATAATATATCATAATATGCGGTTTATCATTGAAAATACCGTATAATATATGGTAATTTGTAGTGTATCAATGAAAATAGCTTATAATATAACGGAATATGCAGTGTATCATTGATAATACCTTATAATATAACGTAATGTGCAGTGTATCATTGAAAATAACATATAATATAACGTAATGTGCAGTGTATCATTGAAAATACCATATAATATATCGTAATATGCAGTGTATCATTCAAAATACCTTATAATATATAGTAGTTTACCATTGAAAATACCTTATAATATAACGTAATATGCAGTGTATCATTGAAAACACCTTATAATATAACGTAATATGCAGTGTATCATTGAAAATACCTTATAATATAGCGTAATATGCAGTGTATCTTTGAAAATACCTTATAATATAACGTAATATGCAGTGTATCATTGAAAATACCTTATAATATAACGTAATATGTAGTGTATCATTGAAAATACCTTATAATATATCATAATATGCGGTTTATCATTGAAAATACCTTATAATATATGGTATTTTGTAGTGTATCAATGAAAATAGCTTATAATATAACGGAATATGCTGTGTATCATTGAAAATATCTTATAATATAACGTAATATGCAGTGTATCATTGAAAATACCTTATAATATATAGTAGTTTATCATTGAAAATACCTTATAATATAACGTAATATGCAGTGTATCATTGAAAATACCTTATAATATATCATAATATGCGGTTTATCATTGAAAATACCTTATAATATATGGTATTTTGTAGTGTATCAATGAAAATAGCTTATAATATAACGGAATATGCTGTGTATCATTGAAAATATCTTATAATATAACGTAATATGCAGTGTATCATTGAAAATACCTTATAATATATAGTAGTTTATCATTGAAAATACCTTATAATATAACGTAATATGTAGTGTATCATTGAAATTACCTTATAATATATCATAATATGCGGTTTATCATTGAAAATACCGTATAATATATGGTAATTTGTAGTGTATCAATGAAAATAGCTTATAATATAACGGAATATGCAGTGTATCATTGATAATACCTTATAATATAACGTAATGTGCAGTGTATCATTGAAAATAACATATAATATAACGTAATGTGCAGTGTATCATTGAAAATACCATATAATATATCGTAATATGCAGTGTATCATTCAAAATACCTTATAATATATAGTAGTTTACCATTGAAAATACCTTATAATATAACGTAATATGCAGTGTATCATTGAAAACACCTTATAATATAACGTAATATGCAGTGTATCATTGAAAATACCTTATAATATAACGTAATATGCAGTGTATCTTTGAAAATACCTTATAATATAACGTAATATGCAGTGTATCATTGATAATACCTTATAATATAACGTAATATGTAGTGTATCATTGAAAATACCTTATAATATATCATAATATGCGGTTTATCATTGAAAATACCTTATAATATATGGTATTTTGTAGTGTATCAATGAAAATAGCTTATAATATAACGGAATATGCTGTGTATCATTGAAAATATCTTATAATATAACGTAATATGCAGTGTATCATTGAAAATACCTTATAATATATAGTAGTTTATCATTGAAAATACCTTATAATATAACGTAATATGTAGTGTATCATTGAAAATACCTTATAATATATCATAATATGCGGTTTATCATTGAAAATACCTTATAATATATGGTATTTTGTAGTGTATCAATGAAAATAGCTTATAATATAACGGAATATGCTGTGTATCATTGAAAATATCTTATAATATAACGTAATATGCAGTGTAGCATTGAAAATACCTTATAATATATAGTAGTTTATCATTGAAAATACCTTATAATATAACGTTATATGTAGTGTATCATTGAAATTACCTTATAATATATCATAATATGCGGTTTATCATTGAAAATACCGTATAATATATGGTAATTTGTAGTGTATCAATGAAAATAGCTTATAATATAACGGAATATGCAGTGTATCATTGATAATACCTTATAATATAACGTAATGTGCAGTGTATCATTGAAAATAACTTATAATATAACGTAATGTGCAGTGTATCATTGAAAATACCATATAATATATCGTAATATGCAGTGTATCATTCAAAATACCTTATAATATATAGTAGTTTACCATTGAAAATACCTTATAATATAACGTAATATGCAGTGTATCATTGAAAACACCTTATAATATAAGGTAATATGCAGTGTATCATTGAAAATACCTTATAATATAGCGTAATTTGCAGTGTATCATTGAAAATACCTTATAATATAGCGTAATATGCAGTGTATCTTTGAAAATACCTTATAATATAACGTAATATGCAGTGTATCATTGAAAATACCTTATAATATAACGTAATATGCAGTGTATCATTGAAAATACCTTATAATATATCATAATATGCGGTTTATCATTGAAAATACCTTATAATATATGGTATTTTGTAGTGTATCAATGAAAATAGCTTATAATATAACGGAATATGCTGTGTATCATTGAAAATATCTTATAATATAACGTAATATGCAGTGTATCATTGAAAATACCTTATAATATATAGTAGTTTATCATTGAAAATACCTTATAATATAACGTAATATGTAGTGTATCATTGAAATTACCTTATAATATATCATAATATGCGGTTTATCATTGAAAATACCGTATAATATATGGTAATGTGTAGTGTATCAATGAAAATAGCTTATAATATAACGTAATATGCAGTGTATCATTGAAAATACCTTATAATATATAGTAGTTTATCATTGAAAATACCTTATAATATAACGTAATATGTAGTGTATCATTGAAAATACCTTATAATATATCATAATATGCGGTTTATCATTGAAAATACCTTATAATATATGGTATTTTGTAGTGTATCAATGAAAATAGCTTATAATATAACGGAATATGCTGTGTATCATTGAAAATATCTTATAATATAACGTAATATGCAGTGTATCATTGAAAATACCTTATAATATATAGTAGTTTATCATTGAAAATACCTTATAATATAACGTAATATGTAGTGTATCATTGAAATTACCTTATAATATATCATAATATGCGGTTTATCATTGAAAATACCGTATAATATATGGTAATTTGTAGTGTATCAATGAAAATAGCTTATAATATAACGGAATATGCAGTGTATCATTGATAATACCTTATAATATAACGTAATGTGCAGTGTATCATTGAAAATAACATATAATATAACGTAATGTGCAGTGTATCATTGAAAATACCATATAATATATCGTAATATGCAGTGTATCATTCAAAATACCTTATAATATATAGTAGTTTACCATTGAAAATACCTTATAATATAACGTAATATGCAGTGTATCATTGAAAATACCTTATAATATAACGTAATATGCAGTGTATCATTGAAAATACCTTATAATATAGCGTAATATGCAGTGTATCTTTGAAAATACCTTATAATATAACGTAATATGCAGTGTATCATTGAAAATACCTTATAATATAACGTAATATGTAGTGTATCATTGAAAATACCTTATAATATATCATAATATGCGGTTTATCATTGAAAATACCTTATAATATATGGTATTTTGTAGTGTATCAATGAAAATAGCTTATAATATAACGGAATATGCTGTGTATCATTGAAAATATCTTATAATATAACGTAATATGCAGTGTATCATTGAAAATACCTTATAATATATAGTAGTTTATCATTGAAAATACCTTATAATATAACGTAATATGTAGTGTATCATTGAAAATACCTTATAATATATCATAATATGCGGTTTATCATTGAAAATACCTTATAATATATGGTATTTTGTAGTGTATCAATGAAAATAGCTTATAATATAACGGAATATGCTGTGTATCATTGAAAATATCTTATAATATAACGTAATATGCAGTGTAGCATTGAAAATACCTTATAATATATAGTAGTTTATCATTGAAAATACCTTATAATATAACGTTATATGTAGTGTATCATTGAAATTACCTTATAATATATCATAATATGCGGTTTATCATTGAAAATACCGTATAATATATGGTAATTTGTAGTGTATCAATGAAAATAGCTTATAATATAACGGAATATGCAGTGTATCATTGATAATACCTTATAATATAACGTAATGTGCAGTGTATCATTGAAAATAACTTATAATATAACGTAATGTGCAGTGTATCATTGAAAATACCATATAATATATCGTAATATGCAGTGTATCATTCAAAATACCTTATAATATATAGTAGTTTACCATTGAAAATACCTTATAATATAACGTAATATGCAGTGTATCATTGAAAACACCTTATAATATAAGGTAATATGCAGTGTATCATTGAAAATACCTTATAATATAGCGTAATTTGCAGTGTATCATTGAAAATACCTTATAATATAGCGTAATATGCAGTGTATCTTTGAAAATACCTTATAATATAACGTAATATGCAGTGTATCATTGAAAATACCTTATAATATAACGTAATATGTAGTGTATCATTGAAAATACCTTATAATATATCATAATATGCGGTTTATCATTGAAAATACCTTATAATATATGGTATTTTGTAGTGTATCAATGAAAATAGCTTATAATATAACGGAATATGCTGTGTATCATTGAAAATATCTTATAATATAACGTAATATGCAGTGTATCATTGAAAATACCTTATAATATATAGTAGTTTATCATTGAAAATACCTTATAATATAACGTAATATGTAGTGTATCATTGAAATTACCTTATAATATATCATAATATGCGGTTTATCATTGAAAATACCGTATAATATATGGTAATTTGTAGTGTATCAATGAAAATAGCTTATAATATAACGTAATATGCAGTGTATCATTGAAAATACCTTATAATATATAGTAGCTTATCATTGAAAATACCTTATAATATAACGTAATATGTAGTGTATCATTGAAAATACCTTATAATATATCATAATATGCGGTTTATCATTGAAAATACCTTATAATATATGGTATTTTGTAGTGTATCAATGAAAATAGCTTATAATATAACGGAATATGCTGTGTATCATTGAAAATATCTTATAATATAACGTAATATGCAGTGTATCATTGAAAATACCTTATAATATATAGTAGTTTATCATTGAAAATACCTTATAATATAACGTAATATGTAGTGTATCATTGAAATTACCTTATGATATATCATAATATGCGGTTTATCATTGAAAATACCGTATAATATATGGTAATTTGTAGTGTATCAATGAAAATAGCTTATAATATAACGGAATATGCAGTGTATCATTGATAATACCTTATAATATAACGTAATGTGCAGTGTATCATTGAAAATAACATATAATATAACGTAATGTGCAGTGTATCATTGAAAATACCATATAATATATCGTAATATGCAGTGTATCATTCAAAATACCTTATAATATATAGTAGTTTACCATTGAAAATACCTTATAATATAACGTAATATGCAGTGTATCATTGAAAACACCTTATAATATAACGTAATATGCAGTGTATCATTGAAAATACCTTATAATATAGCGTAATATGCAGTGTATCTTTGAAAATACCTTATAATATAACGTAATATGCAGTGTATCATTGAAAATACCTTATAATATAACGTAATATGTAGTGTATCATTGAAAATACCTTATAATATATCATAATATGCGGTTTATCATTGAAAATACCTTATAATATATGGTATTTTGTAGTGTATCAATGAAAATAGCTTATAATATAACGGAATATGCTGTGTATCATTGAAAATATCTTATAATATAACGTAATATACAGTGTATCATTGAAAATACCTTATAATATATAGTAGTTTATCATTGAAAATACCTTATAATATAACGTAATATGTAGTGTATCATTGAAAATACCTTATAATATATCATAATATGCGGTTTATCATTGAAAATACCTTATAATATATGGTATTTTGTAGTGTATCAATGAAAATAGCTTATAATATAACGGAATATGCTGTGTATCATTGAAAATATCTTATAATATAACGTAATATGCAGTGTAGCATTGAAAATACCTTATAATATATAGTAGTTTATCATTGAAAATACCTTATAATATAACGTTATATGTAGTGTATCATTGAAATTACCTTATAATATATCATAATATGCGGTTTATCATTGAAAATACCGTATAATATATGGTAATTTGTAGTGTATCAATGAAAATAGCTTATAATATAACGGAATATGCAGTGTATCATTGATAATACCTTATAATATAACGTAATGTGCAGTGTATCATTGAAAATAACTTATAATATAACGTAATGTGCAGTGTATCATTGAAAATACCATATAATATATCGTAATATGCAGTGTATCATTCAAAATACCTTATAATATATAGTAGTTTACCATTGAAAATACCTTATAATATAACGTAATATGCAGTGTATCATTGAAAACACCTTATAATATAAGGTAATATGCAGTGTATCATTGAAAATACCTTATAATATAGCGTAATTTGCAGTGTATCATTGAAAATACCTTATAATATAGCGTAATATGCAGTGTATCTTTGAAAATACCTTATAATATAACGTAATATGCAGTGTATCATTGAAAATACCTTATAATATAACGTAATATGCAGTGTATCATTGAAAATACCTTATAATATATCATAATATGCGGTTTATCATTGAAAATACCTTATAATATATGGTATTTTGTAGTGTATCAATGAAAATAGCTTATAATATAACGGAATATGCTGTGTATCATTGAAAATACCTTATAATATAACGTAATATGCAGTGTATCATTGAAAATACCTTATAATATAACGTAATATGCAGTGTATCATTGAAAATACCTTATAATATATCATAATATGCGGTTTATCATTGAAAATACCGTATATTATATGGTATTTTGTAGTGTATCAATGAAAATAGCTTATAATATAACGGAATATGCTGTGTATCATTGAAAATATCTTATAATATAACGTAATATGCAGTGTATCATTGAAAATACCTTATAATATATAGTAGTTTATCATTGAAAATACCTTATAATATAACGTTATATGTAGTGTATCATTGAAATTACCTTATAATATATCATAATATGCGGTTTATCATTGAAAATACCGTATAATATATGGTAATTTGTAGTGTATCAATGAAAATAGCTTATAATATAACGGAATATGCAGTGTATCATTGATAATACCTTATAATATAACGTAATGTGCAGTGTATCATTGAAAATAACTTATAATATAACGTAATGTGCAGTGTATCATTGAAAATACCATATAATATATCGTAATATGCAGTGTATCATTCAAAATACCTTATAATATATAGTAGTTTACCATTGAAAATACCTTATAATATAACGTAATATGCAGTGTATCATTGAAAACACCTTATAATATAAGGTAATATGCAGTGTATCATTGAAAATACCTTATAATATAGCGTAATTTGCAGTGTATCATTGAAAATACCTTATAATATAGCGTAATATGCAGTGTATCTTTGAAAATACCTTATAATATAACGTAATATGCAGTGTATCATTGAAAATACCTTATAATATAACGTAATATGTAGTGTATCATTGAAAATACCTTATAATATATCATAATATGCGGTTTATCATTGAAAATACCTTATAATATATGGTATTTTGTAGTGTATCAATGAAAATAGCTTATAATATAACGGAATATGCTGTGTATCATTGAAAATATCTTATAATATAACGTAATATGCAGTGTATCATTGAAAATACCTTATAATATATAGTAGTTTATCATTGAAAATACCTTATAATATAACGTAATATGTAGTGTATCATTGAAATTACCTTATAATATATCATAATATGCGGTTTATCATTGAAAATACCGTATAATATATGGTAATTTGTAGTGTATCAATGAAAATAGCTTATAATATAACGTAATATGCAGTGTATCATTGAAAATACCTTATAATATATAGTAGTTTATCATTGAAAATACCTTATAATATAACGTAATATGTAGTGTATCATTGAAAATACCTTATAATATATCATAATATGCGGTTTATCATTGAAAATACCTTATAATATATGGTATTTTGTAGTGTATCAATGAAAATAGCTTATAATATAACGGAATATGCTGTGTATCATTGAAAATATCTTATAATATAACGTAATATGCAGTGTATCATTGAAAATACCTTATAATATATAGTAGTTTATCATTGAAAATACCTTATAATATAACGTAATATGTAGTGTATCATTGAAATTACCTTATAATATATCATAATATGCGGTTTATCATTGAAAATACCGTATAATATATGGTAATTTGTAGTGTATCAATGAAAATAGCTTATAATATAACGGAATATGCAGTGTATCATTGATAATACCTTATAATATAACGTAATGTGCAGTGTATCATTGAAAATAACATATAATATAACGTAATGTGCAGTGTATCATTGAAAATACCATATAATATATCGTAATATGCAGTGTATCATTCAAAATACCTTATAATATATAGTAGTTTACCATTGAAAATACCTTATAATATAACGTAATATGCAGTGTATCATTGAAAACACCTTATAATATAACGTAATATGCAGTGTATCATTGAAAATACCTTATAATATAGCGTAATATGCAGTGTATCTTTGAAAATACCTTATAATATAACGTAATATGCAGTGTATCATTGAAAATACCTTATAATATAACGTAATATGTAGTGTATCATTGAAAATACCTTATAATATATCATAATATGCGGTTTATCATTGAAAATACCTTATAATATATGGTATTTTGTAGTGTATCAATGAAAATAGCTTATAATATAACGGAATATGCTGTGTATCATTGAAAATATCTTATAATATAACGTAATATGCAGTGTATCATTGAAAATACCTTATAATATATAGTAGTTTATCATTGAAAATACCTTATAATATAACGTAATATGTAGTGTATCATTGAAAATACCTTATAATATATCATAATATGCGGTTTATCATTGAAAATACCTTATAATATATGGTATTTTGTAGTGTATCAATGAAAATAGCTTATAATATAACGGAATATGCTGTGTATCATTGAAAATATCTTATAATATAACGTAATATGCAGTGTAGCATTGAAAATACCTTATAATATATAGTAGTTTATCATTGAAAATACCTTATAATATAACGTTATATGTAGTGTATCATTGAAATTACCTTATAATATATCATAATATGCGGTTTATCATTGAAAATACCGTATAATATATGGTAATTTGTAGTGTATCAATGAAAATAGCTTATAATATAACGGAATATGCAGTGTATCATTGATAATACCTTATAATATAACGTAATGTGCAGTGTATCATTGAAAATAACATATAATATAACGTAATGTGCAGTGTATCATTGAAAATACCATATAATATATCGTAATATGCAGTGTATCATTCAAAATACCTTATAATATATAGTAGTTTACCATTGAAAATACCTTATAATATAACGTAATATGCAGTGTATCATTGAAAACACCTTATAATATAACGTAATATGCAGTGTATCATTGAAAATACCTTATAATATAGCGTAATATGCAGTGTATCTTTGAAAATACCTTATAATATAACGTAATATGCAGTGTATCATTGAAAATACCTTATAATATAACGTAATATGTAGTGTATCATTGAAAATACCTTATAATATATCATAATATGCGGTTTATCATTGAAAATACCTTATAATATATGGTATTTTGTAGTGTATCAATGAAAATAGCTTATAATATAACGGAATATGCTGTGTATCATTGAAAATATCTTATAATATAACGTAATATGCAGTGTATCATTGAAAATACCTTATAATATATAGTAGTTTATCATTGAAAATACCTTATAATATAACGTAATATGTAGTGTATCATTGAAAATACCTTATAATATATAGTAGTTTATCATTGAAAATACCTTATAATATAACGTAATATGTAGTGTATCATTGAAATTACCTTATAATATATCATAATATGCGGTTTATCATTGAAAATACCGTATAATATATGGTAATGTGTAGTGTATCAATGAAAATAGCTTATAATATAACGTAATATGCAGTGTATCATTGAAAATACCTTATAATATATAGTAGTTTATCATTGAAAATACCTTATAATATAACGTAATATGTAGTGTATCATTGAAAATACCTTATAATATATCATAATATGCGGTTTATCATTGAAAATACCTTATAATATATGGTATTTTGTAGTGTATCAATGAAAATAGCTTATAATATAACGGAATATGCTGTGTATCATTGAAAATATCTTATAATATAACGTAATATGCAGTGTATCATTGAAAATACCTTATAATATATAGTAGTTTATCATTGAAAATACCTTATAATATAACGTAATATGTAGTGTATCATTGAAATTACCTTATAATATATCATAATATGCGGTTTATCATTGAAAATACCGTATAATATATGGTAATTTGTAGTGTATCAATGAAAATAGCTTATAATATAACGGAATATGCAGTGTATCATTGATAATACCTTATAATATAACGTAATGTGCAGTGTATCATTGAAAATAACATATAATATAACGTAATGTGCAGTGTATCATTGAAAATACCATATAATATATCGTAATATGCAGTGTATCATTCAAAATACCTTATAATATATAGTAGTTTACCATTGAAAATACCTTATAATATAACGTAATATGCAGTGTATCATTGAAAACACCTTATAATATAACGTAATATGCAGTGTATCATTGAAAATACCTTATAATATAGCGTAATATGCAGTGTATCTTTGAAAATACCTTATAATATAACGTAATATGCAGTGTATCATTGAAAATACCTTATAATATAACGTAATATGTAGTGTATCATTGAAAATACCTTATAATATATCATAATATGCGGTTTATCATTGAAAATACCTTATAATATATGGTATTTTGTAGTGTATCAATGAAAATAGCTTATAATATAACGGAATATGCTGTGTATCATTGAAAATATCTTATAATATAACGTAATATGCAGTGTATCATTGAAAATACCTTATAATATATAGTAGTTTATCATTGAAAATACCTTATAATATAACGTAATATGTAGTGTATCATTGAAAATACCTTATAATATATCATAATATGCGGTTTATCATTGAAAATACCTTATAATATATGGTATTTTGTAGTGTATCAATGAAAATAGCTTATAATATAACGGAATATGCTGTGTATCATTGAAAATATCTTATAATATAACGTAATATGCAGTGTAGCATTGAAAATACCTTATAATATATAGTAGTTTATCATTGAAAATACCTTATAATATAACGTTATATGTAGTGTATCATTGAAATTACCTTATAATATATCATAATATGCGGTTTATCATTGAAAATACCGTATAATATATGGTAATTTGTAGTGTATCAATGAAAATAGCTTATAATATAACGGAATATGCAGTGTATCATTGATAATACCTTATAATATAACGTAATGTGCAGTGTATCATTGAAAATAACTTATAATATAACGTAATGTGCAGTGTATCATTGAAAATACCATATAATATATCGTAATATGCAGTGTATCATTCAAAATACCTTATAATATATAGTAGTTTACCATTGAAAATACCTTATAATATAACGTAATATGCAGTGTATCATTGAAAACACCTTATAATATAAGGTAATATGCAGTGTATCATTGAAAATACCTTATAATATAGCGTAATATGCAGTGTATCATTGAAAATACCTTATAATATAGCGTAATATGCAGTGTATCTTTGAAAATACCTTATAATATAACGTAATATGCAGTGTATCATTGAAAATACCTTATAATATAACGTAATATGTAGTGTATCATTGAAAATACCTTATAATATATCATAATATGCGGTTTATCATTGAAAATACCTTATAATATATGGTATTTTGTAGTGTATCAATGAAAATAGCTTATAATATAACGGAATATGCTGTGTATCATTGAAAATATCTTATAATATAACGTAATATGCAGTGTATCATTGAAAATACCTTATAATATATAGTAGTTTATCATTGAAAATACCTTATAATATAACGTAATATGTAGTGTATCATTGAAATAACCTTATAATATATCATAATATGCGGTTTATCATTGAAAATACCGTATAATATATGGTAATTTGTAGTGTATCAATGAAAATAGCTTATAATATAACGTAATATGCAGTGTATCATTGAAAATACCTTATAATATATAGTAGTTTATCATTGAAAATACCTTATAATATAACGTAATATGTAGTGTATCATTGAAAATACCTTATAATATATCATAATATGCGGTTTATCATTGAAAATACCTTATAATATATGGTATTTTGTAGTGTATCAATGAAAATAGCTTATAATATAACGGAATATGCTGTGTATCATTGAAAATATCTTATAATATAACGTAATATGCAGTGTATCATTGAAAATACCTTATAATATATAGTAGTTTATCATTGAAAATACCTTATAATATAACGTAATATGTAGTGTATCATTGAAATTACCTTATAATATATCATAATATGCGGTTTATCATTGAAAATACCGTATAATATATGGTAATTTGTAGTGTATCAATGAAAATAGCTTATAATATAACGGAATATGCAGTGTATCATTGATAATACCTTATAATATAACGTAATGTGCAGTGTATCATTGAAAATAACATATAATATAACGTAATGTGCAGTGTATCATTGAAAATACCATATAATATATCGTAATATGCAGTGTATCATTCAAAATACCTTATAATATATAGTAGTTTACCATTGAAAATACCTTATAATATAACGTAATATGCAGTGTATCATTGAAAACACCTTATAATATAACGTAATATGCAGTGTATCATTGAAAATACCTTATAATATAGCGTAATATGCAGTGTATCTTTGAAAATACCTTATAATATAACGTAATATGCAGTGTATCATTGAAAATACCTTATAATATAACGTAATATGTAGTGTATCATTGAAAATACCTTATAATATATCATAATATGCGGTTTATCATTGAAAATATCTTATAATATATGGTATTTTGTAGTGTATCAATGAAAATAGCTTATAATATAACGGAATATGCTGTGTATCATTGAAAATATCTTATAATATAACGTAATATGCAGTGTATCATTGAAAATACCTTATAATATATAGTAGTTTATCATTGAAAATACCTTATAATATAACGTAATATGTAGTGTATCATTGAAAATACCTTATAATATATCATAATATGCGGTTTATCATTGAAAATACCTTATAATATATGGTATTTTGTAGTGTATCAATGAAAATAGCTTATAATATAACGGAATATGCTGTGTATCATTGAAAATATCTTATAATATAACGTAATATGCAGTGTAGCATTGAAAATACCTTATAATATATAGTAGTTTATCATTGAAAATACCTTATAATATAACGTTATATGTAGTGTATCATTGAAATTACCTTATAATATATCATAATATGCGGTTTATCATTGAAAATACCGTATAATATATGGTAATTTGTAGTGTATCAATGAAAATAGCTTATAATATAACGGAATATGCAGTGTATCATTGATAATACCTTATAATATAACGTAATGTGCAGTGTATCATTGAAAATAACTTATAATATAACGTAATGTGCAGTGTATCATTGAAAATACCATATAATATATCGTAATATGCAGTGTATCATTCAAAATACCTTATAATATATAGTAGTTTACCATTGAAAATACCTTATAATATAACGTAATATGCAGTGTATCATTGAAAACACCTTATAATATAAGGTAATATGCAGTGTATCATTGAAAATACCTTATAATATAGCGTAATTTGCAGTGTATCATTGAAAATACCTTATAATATAGCGTAATATGCAGTGTATCTTTGAAAATACCTTATAATATAACGTAATATGCAGTGTATCATTGAAAATACCTTATAATATAACGTAATATGTAGTGTATCATTGAAAATACCTTATAATATATCATAATATGCGGTTTATCATTGAAAATACCTTATAATATATGGTATTTTGTAGTGTATCAATGAAAATAGCTTATAATATAACGGAATATGCTGTGTATCATTGAAAATACCTTATAATATAACGTAATATGCAGTGTATCATTGAAAATACCTTATAATATAACGTAATATGCAGTGTATCATTGAAAATACCTTATAATATATCATAATATGCGGTTTATCATTGAAAATACCTTATAATATATGGTATTTTGTAGTGTATCAATGAAAATAGCTTATAATATAACGGAATATGCTGTGTATCATTGAAAATATCTTATAATATAACGTAATATGCAGTGTATCATTGAAAATACCTTATAATATATAGTAGTTTATCATTGAAAATACCTTATAATATAACGTAATATGTAGTGTATCATTGAAAATACCTTATAATATATCATAATATGCGGTTTATCATTGAAAATACCTTATAATATATGGTATTTTGTAGTGTATCAATGAAAATAGCTTATAATATAACGGAATATGCTGTGTATCATTGAAAATATCTTATAATATAACGTAATATGCAGTGTATCATTGAAAATACCTTATAATATATAGTAGTTTATCATTGAAAATACCTTATAATATAACGTAATATGTAGTGTATCATTGAAATAACCTTATAATATATCATAATATGCGGTTTATCATTGAAAATACCGTATAATATATGGTAATTTGTAGTGTATCAATGAAAATAGCTTATAATATAACGTAATATGCAGTGTATCATTGAAAATACCTTATAATATATAGTAGTTTATCATTGAAAATACCTTATAATATAACGTAATATGTAGTGTATCATTGAAAATACCTTATAATATATCATAATATGCGGTTTATCATTGAAAATACCTTATAATATATGGTATTTTGTAGTGTATCAATGAAAATAGCTTATAATATAACGGAATATGCTGTGTATCATTGAAAATATCTTATAATATAACGTAATATGCAGTGTATCATTGAAAATACCTTATAATATATAGTAGTTTATCATTGAAAATACCTTATAATATAACGTAATATGTAGTGTATCATTGAAATTACCTTATAATATATCATAATATGCGGTTTATCATTGAAAATACCGTATAATATATGGTAATTTGTAGTGTATCAATGAAAATAGCTTATAATATAACGGAATATGCAGTGTATCATTGATAATACCTTATAATATAACGTAATGTGCAGTGTATCATTGAAAATAACATATAATATAACGTAATGTGCAGTGTATCATTGAAAATACCATATAATATATCGTAATATGCAGTGTATCATTCAAAATACCTTATAATATATAGTAGTTTACCATTGAAAATACCTTATAATATAACGTAATATGCAGTGTATCATTGAAAATACCTTATAATATAACGTAATATGCAGTGTATCATTGAAAATACCTTATAATATAGCGTAATATGCAGTGTATCTTTGAAAATACCTTATAATATAACGTAATATGCAGTGTATCATTGAAAATACCTTATAATATAACGTAATATGTAGTGTATCATTGAAAATACCTTATAATATATCATAATATGCGGTTTATCATTGAAAATATCTTATAATATATGGTATTTTGTAGTGTATCAATGAAAATAGCTTATAATATAACGGAATATGCTGTGTATCATTGAAAATATCTTATAATATAACGTAATATGCAGTGTATCATTGAAAATACCTTATAATATATAGTAGTTTATCATTGAAAATACCTTATAATATAACGTAATATGTAGTGTATCATTGAAAATACCTTATAATATATCATAATATGCGGTTTATCATTGAAAATACCTTATAATATATGGTATTTTGTAGTGTATCAATGAAAATAGCTTATAATATAACGGAATATGCTGTGTATCATTGAAAATATCTTATAATATAACGTAATATGCAGTGTAGCATTGAAAATACCTTATAATATATAGTAGTTTATCATTGAAAATACCTTATAATATAACGTTATATGTAGTGTATCATTGAAATTACCTTATAATATATCATAATATGCGGTTTATCATTGAAAATACCGTATAATATATGGTAATTTGTAGTGTATCAATGAAAATAGCTTATAATATAACGGAATATGCAGTGTATCATTGATAATACCTTATAATATAACGTAATGTGCAGTGTATCATTGAAAATAACTTATAATATAACGTAATGTGCAGTGTATCATTGAAAATACCATATAATATATCGTAATATGCAGTGTATCATTCAAAATACCTTATAATATATAGTAGTTTACCATTGAAAATACCTTATAATATAACGTAATATGCAGTGTATCATTGAAAACACCTTATAATATAAGGTAATATGCAGTGTATCATTGAAAATACCTTATAATATAGCGTAATTTGCAGTGTATCATTGAAAATACCTTATAATATAGCGTAATATGCAGTGTATCTTTGAAAATACCTTATAATATAACGTAATATGCAGTGTATCATTGAAAATACCTTATAATATAACGTAATATGTAGTGTATCATTGAAAATACCTTATAATATATCATAATATGCGGTTTATCATTGAAAATACCATATAATATATGGTATTTTGTAGTGTATCAATGAAAATAGCTTATAATATAACGGAATATGCTGTGTATCATTGAAAATACCTTATAATATAACGTAATATGCAGTGTATCATTGAAAATACCTTATAATATAACGTAATATGTAGTGTATCATTGAAAATACCTTATAATATATCATAATATGCGGTTTATCATTGAAAATACCTTATAATATATGGTATTTTGTAGTGTATCAATGAAAATAGCTTATAATATAACGGAATATGCTGTGTATCATTGAAAATATCTTATAATATAACGTAATATGCAGTGTATCATTGAAAATACCTTATAATATATAGTAGTTTATCATTGAAAATACCTTATAATATAACGTAATATGTAGTGTATCATTGAAAATACCTTATAATATATCATAATATGCGGTTTATCATTGAAAATACCTTATAATATATGGTATTTTGTAGTGTATCAATGAAAATAGCTTATAATATAACGGAATATGCTGTGTATCATTGAAAATATCTTATAATATAACGTAATATGCAGTGTAGCATTGAAAATACCTTATAATATATAGTAGTTTATCATTGAAAATACCTTATAATATAACGTTATATGTAGTGTATCATTGAAATTACCTTATAATATATCATAATATGCGGTTTATCATTGAAAATACCGTATAATATATGGTAATTTGTAGTGTATCAATGAAAATAGCTTATAATATAACGGAATATG
Organism: Lasioglossum lativentre; assembly: GCA_916610255.1. Lineage (NCBI taxonomy): Eukaryota > Metazoa > Arthropoda > Insecta > Hymenoptera > Halictidae > Lasioglossum > Lasioglossum lativentre. The sequence continues at coordinate 53,817 of CAKAJI010000441.1, forward strand.
CAGTGTATCATTGAAAATACCTTATAATATAACGTAATGTGCAGTGTATCATTGAAAATAACTTATAATATAACGTAATGTGCAGTGTATCATTGAAAATACCATATAATATATCGTAATATGCAGTGTATCATTCAAAATACCTTATAATATATAGTAGTTTACCATTGAAAATACCTTATAATATAACGTAATATGCAGTGTATCATTGAAAACACCTTATAATATAAGGTAATATGCAGTGTATCATTGAAAATACCTTATAATATAGCGTAATTTGCAGTGTATCATTGAAAATACCTTATAATATAGCGTAATATGCAGTGTATCTTTGAAAATACCTTATAATATAACGTAATATGCAGTGTATCATTGAAAATACCTTATAATATAACGTAATATGTAGTGTATCATTGAAAATACCTTATAATATATCATAATATGCGGTTTATCATTGAAAATACCTTATAATATATGGTATTTTGTAGTGTATCAATGAAAATAGCTTATAATATAACGGAATATGCTGTGTATCATTGAAAATATCTTATAATATAACGTAATATGCAGTGTATCATTGAAAATACCTTATAATATATAGTAGTTTATCATTGAAAATACCTTATAATATAACGTAATATGTAGTGTATCATTGAAATTACCTTATAATATATCATAATATGCGGTTTATCATTGAAAATACCGTATAATATATGGTAATTTGTAGTGTATCAATGAAAATAGCTTATAATATAACGGAATATGCAGTGTATCATTGATAATACCTTATAATATAACGTAATGTGCAGTGTATCATTGAAAATAACATATAATATAACGTAATGTGCAGTGTATCATTGAAAATACCATATAATATATCGTAATATGCAGTGTATCATTCAAAATACCTTATAATATATAGTAGTTTACCATTGAAAATACCTTATAATATAACGTAATATGCAGTGTATCATTGAAAACACCTTATAATATAACGTAATATGCAGTGTATCATTGAAAATACCTTATAATATAGCGTAATATGCAGTGTATCTTTGAAAATACCTTATAATATAACGTAATATGCAGTGTATCATTGATAATACCTTATAATATAACGTAATATGTAGTGTATCATTGAAAATACCTTATAATATATCATAATATGCGGTTTATCATTGAAAATACCTTATAATATATGGTATTTTGTAGTGTATCAATGAAAATAGCTTATAATATAACGGAATATGCTGTGTATCATTGAAAATATCTTATAATATAACGTAATATGCAGTGTATCATTGAAAATACCTTATAATATATAGTAGTTTATCATTGAAAATACCTTATAATATAACGTAATATGTAGTGTATCATTGAAAATACCTTATAATATATCATAATATGCGGTTTATCATTGAAAATACCTTATAATATATGGTATTTTGTAGTGTATCAATGAAAATAGCTTATAATATAACGGAATATGCTGTGTATCATTGAAAATATCTTATAATATAACGTAATATGCAGTGTAGCATTGAAAATACCTTATAATATATAGTAGTTTATCATTGAAAATACCTTATAATATAACGTTATATGTAGTGTATCATTGAAATTACCTTATAATATATCATAATATGCGGTTTATCATTGAAAATACCGTATAATATATGGTAATTTGTAGTGTATCAATGAAAATAGCTTATAATATAACGGAATATGCAGTGTATCATTGATAATACCTTATAATATAACGTAATGTGCAGTGTATCATTGAAAATAACTTATAATATAACGTAATGTGCAGTGTATCATTGAAAATACCATATAATATATCGTAATATGCAGTGTATCATTCAAAATACCTTATAATATATAGTAGTTTACCATTGAAAATACCTTATAATATAACGTAATATGCAGTGTATCATTGAAAACACCTTATAATATAAGGTAATATGCAGTGTATCATTGAAAATACCTTATAATATAGCGTAATTTGCAGTGTATCATTGAAAATACCTTATAATATAGCGTAATATGCAGTGTATCTTTGAAAATACCTTATAATATAACGTAATATGCAGTGTATCATTGAAAATACCTTATAATATAACGTAATATGTAGTGTATCATTGAAAATACCTTATAATATATCATAATATGCGGTTTATCATTGAAAATACCTTATAATATATGGTATTTTGTAGTGTATCAATGAAAATAGCTTATAATATAACGGAATATGCTGTGTATCATTGAAAATATCTTATAATATAACGTAATATGCAGTGTATCATTGAAAATACCTTATAATATATAGTAGTTTATCATTGAAAATACCTTATAATATAACGTAATATGTAGTGTATCATTGAAATTACCTTATAATATATCATAATATGCGGTTTATCATTGAAAATACCGTATAATATATGGTAATGTGTAGTGTATCAATGAAAATAGCTTATAATATAACGTAATATGCAGTGTATCATTGAAAATACCTTATAATATATAGTAGTTTATCATTGAAAATACCTTATAATATAACGTAATATGTAGTGTATCATTGAAAATACCTTATAATATATCATAATATGCGGTTTATCATTGAAAATACCTTATAATATATGGTATTTTGTAGTGTATCAATGAAAATAGCTTATAATATAACGGAATATGCTGTGTATCATTGAAAATATCTTATAATATAACGTAATATGCAGTGTATCATTGAAAATACCTTATAATATATAGTAGTTTATCATTGAAAATACCTTATAATATAACGTAATATGTAGTGTATCATTGAAATTACCTTATAATATATCATAATATGCGGTTTATCATTGAAAATACCGTATAATATATGGTAATTTGTAGTGTATCAATGAAAATAGCTTATAATATAACGGAATATGCAGTGTATCATTGATAATACCTTATAATATAACGTAATGTGCAGTGTATCATTGAAAATAACATATAATATAACGTAATGTGCAGTGTATCATTGAAAATACCATATAATATATCGTAATATGCAGTGTATCATTCAAAATACCTTATAATATATAGTAGTTTACCATTGAAAATACCTTATAATATAACGTAATATGCAGTGTATCATTGAAAACACCTTATAATATAACGTAATATGCAGTGTATCATTGAAAATACCTTATAATATAGCGTAATATGCAGTGTATCTTTGAAAATACCTTATAATATAACGTAATATGCAGTGTATCATTGAAAATACCTTATAATATAACGTAATATGTAGTGTATCATTGAAAATACCTTATAATATATCATAATATGCGGTTTATCATTGAAAATACCTTATAATATATGGTATTTTGTAGTGTATCAATGAAAATAGCTTATAATATAACGGAATATGCTGTGTATCATTGAAAATATCTTATAATATAACGTAATATGCAGTGTATCATTGAAAATACCTTATAATATATAGTAGTTTATCATTGAAAATACCTTATAATATAACGTAATATGTAGTGTATCATTGAAAATACCTTATAATATATCATAATATGCGGTTTATCATTGAAAATACCTTATAATATATGGTATTTTGTAGTGTATCAATGAAAATAGCTTATAATATAACGGAATATGCTGTGTATCATTGAAAATATCTTATAATATAACGTAATATGCAGTGTAGCATTGAAAATACCTTATAATATATAGTAGTTTATCATTGAAAATACCTTATAATATAACGTTATATGTAGTGTATCATTGAAATTACCTTATAATATATCATAATATGCGGTTTATCATTGAAAATACCGTATAATATATGGTAATTTGTAGTGTATCAATGAAAATAGCTTATAATATAACGGAATATGCAGTGTATCATTGATAATACCTTATAATATAACGTAATGTGCAGTGTATCATTGAAAATAACTTATAATATAACGTAATGTGCAGTGTATCATTGAAAATACCATATAATATATCGTAATATGCAGTGTATCATTCAAAATACCTTATAATATATAGTAGTTTACCATTGAAAATACCTTATAATATAACGTAATATGCAGTGTATCATTGAAAACACCTTATAATATAAGGTAATATGCAGTGTATCATTGAAAATACCTTATAATATAGCGTAATTTGCAGTGTATCATTGAAAATACCTTATAATATAGCGTAATATGCAGTGTATCTTTGAAAATACCTTATAATATAACGTAATATGCAGTGTATCATTGAAAATACCTTATAATATAACGTAATATGTAGTGTATCATTGAAAATACCTTATAATATATCATAATATGCGGTTTATCATTGAAAATACCTTATAATATATGGTATTTTGTAGTGTATCAATGAAAATAGCTTATAATATAACGGAATATGCTGTGTATCATTGAAAATATCTTATAATATAACGTAATATGCAGTGTATCATTGAAAATACCTTATAATATATAGTAGTTTATCATTGAAAATACCTTATAATATAACGTAATATGTAGTGTATCATTGAAATTACCTTATAATATATCATAATATGCGGTTTATCATTGAAAATACCGTATAATATATGGTAATTTGTAGTGTATCAATGAAAATAGCTTATAATATAACGTAATATGCAGTGTATCATTGAAAATACCTTATAATATATAGTAGTTTATCATTGAAAATACCTTATAATATAACGTAATATGTAGTGTATCATTGAAAATACCTTATAATATATCATAATATGCGGTTTATCATTGAAAATACCTTATAATATATGGTATTTTGTAGTGTATCAATGAAAATAGCTTATAATATAACGGAATATGCTGTGTATCATTGAAAATATCTTATAATATAACGTAATATGCAGTGTATCATTGAAAATACCTTATAATATATAGTAGTTTATCATTGAAAATACCTTATAATATAACGTAATATGTAGTGTATCATTGAAATTACCTTATGATATATCATAATATGCGGTTTATCATTGAAAATACCGTATAATATATGGTAATTTGTAGTGTATCAATGAAAATAGCTTATAATATAACGGAATATGCAGTGTATCATTGATAATACCTTATAATATAACGTAATGTGCAGTGTATCATTGAAAATAACATATAATATAACGTAATGTGCAGTGTATCATTGAAAATACCATATAATATATCGTAATATGCAGTGTATCATTCAAAATACCTTATAATATATAGTAGTTTACCATTGAAAATACCTTATAATATAACGTAATATGCAGTGTATCATTGAAAACACCTTATAATATAACGTAATATGCAGTGTATCATTGAAAATACCTTATAATATAGCGTAATATGCAGTGTATCTTTGAAAATACCTTATAATATAACGTAATATGCAGTGTATCGTTGAAAATACCTTATAATATAACGTAATATGCAGTGTATCATTGAAAATACCTTATAATATATCATAATATGCGGTTTATCATTGAAAATACCTTATAATATATGGTATTTTGTAGTGTATCAATGAAAATAGCTTATAATATAACGGAATATGCTGTGTATCATTGAAAATATCTTATAATATAACGTAATATGCAGTGTATCATTGAAAATACCTTATAATATATAGTAGTTTATCATTGAAAATACCTTATAATATAACGTAATATGTAGTGTATCATTGAAAATACCTTATAATATATCATAATATGCGGTTTATCATTGAAAATACCTTATAATATATGGTATTTTGTAGTGTATCAATGAAAATAGCTTATAATATAACGGAATATGCTGTGTATCATTGAAAATATCTTATAATATAACGTAATATGCAGTGTAGCATTGAAAATACCTTATAATATATAGTAGTTTATCATTGAAAATACCTTATAATATAACGTTATATGTAGTGTATCATTGAAATTACCTTATAATATATCATAATATGCGGTTTATCATTGAAAATACCGTATAATATATGGTAATTTGTAGTGTATCAATGAAAATAGCTTATAATATAACGGAATATGCAGTGTATCATTGATAATACCTTATAATATAACGTAATGTGCAGTGTATCATTGAAAATAACTTATAATATAACGTAATGTGCAGTGTATCATTGAAAATACCATATAATATATCGTAATATGCAGTGTATCATTCAAAATACCTTATAATATATAGTAGTTTACCATTGAAAATACCTTATAATATAACGTAATATGCAGTGTATCATTGAAAACACCTTATAATATAAGGTAATATGCAGTGTATCATTGAAAATACCTTATAATATAGCGTAATTTGCAGTGTATCATTGAAAATACCTTATAATATAGCGTAATATGCAGTGTATCTTTGAAAATACCTTATAATATAACGTAATATGCAGTGTATCATTGAAAATACCTTATAATATAACGTAATATGTAGTGTATCATTGAAAATACCTTATAATATATCATAATATGCGGTTTATCATTGAAAATACCTTATAATATATGGTATTTTGTAGTGTATCAATGAAAATAGCTTATAATATAACGGAATATGCTGTGTATCATTGAAAATACCTTATAATATAACGTAATGTGCAGTGTATCATTGAAAATACCATATAATATATCGTAATATGCAGTGTATCATTCAAAATACCTTATAATATATAGTAGTTTACCATTGAAAATACCTTATAATATAACGTAATATGCAGTGTATCATTGAAAACACCTTATAATATAAGGTAATATGCAGTGTATCATTGAAAATACCTTATAATATAGCGTAATTTGCAGTGTATCATTGAAAATACCTTATAATATAGCGTAATATGCAGTGTATCTTTGAAAATACCTTATAATATAACGTAATATGCAGTGTATCATTGAAAATACCTTATAATATAACGTAATATGTAGTGTATCATTGAAAATACCTTATAATATATCATAATATGCGGTTTATCATTGAAAATACCTTATAATATATGGTATTTTGTAGTGTATCAATGAAAATAGCTTATAATATAACGGAATATGCTGTGTATCATTGAAAATATCTTATAATATAACGTAATATGCAGTGTATCATTGAAAATACCTTATAATATATAGTAGTTTATCATTGAAAATACCTTATAATATAACGTAATATGTAGTGTATCATTGAAATTACCTTATAATATATCATAATATGCGGTTTATCATTGAAAATACCGTATAATATATGGTAATTTGTAGTGTATCAATGAAAATAGCTTATAATATAACGTAATATGCAGTGTATCATTGAAAATACCTTATAATATATAGTAGTTTATCATTGAAAATACCTTATAATATAACGTAATATGTAGTGTATCATTGAAAATACCTTATAATATATCATAATATGCGGTTTATCATTGAAAATACCTTATAATATATGGTATTTTGTAGTGTATCAATGAAAATAGCTTATAATATAACGGAATATGCTGTGTATCATTGAAAATATCTTATAATATAACGTAATATGCAGTGTATCATTGAAAATACCTTATAATATATAGTAGTTTATCATTGAAAATACCTTATAATATAACGTAATATGTAGTGTATCATTGAAATTACCTTATAATATATCATAATATGCGGTTTATCATTGAAAATACCGTATAATATATGGTAATTTGTAGTGTATCAATGAAAATAGCTTATAATATAACGGAATATGCAGTGTATCATTGATAATACCTTATAATATAACGTAATGTGCAGTGTATCATTGAAAATAACATATAATATAACGTAATGTGCAGTGTATCATTGAAAATACCATATAATATATCGTAATATGCAGTGTATCATTCAAAATACCTTATAATATATAGTAGTTTACCATTGAAAATACCTTATAATATAACGTAATATGCAGTGTATCATTGAAAACACCTTATAATATAACGTAATATGCAGTGTATCATTGAAAATACCTTATAATATAGCGTAATATGCAGTGTATCTTTGAAAATACCTTATAATATAACGTAATATGCAGTGTATCATTGAAAATACCTTATAATATAACGTAATATGTAGTGTATCATTGAAAATACCTTATAATATATCATAATATGCGGTTTATCATTGAAAATACCTTATAATATATGGTATTTTGTAGTGTATCAATGAAAATAGCTTATAATATAACGGAATATGCTGTGTATCATTGAAAATATCTTATAATATAACGTAATATGCAGTGTATCATTGAAAATACCTTATAATATATAGTAGTTTATCATTGAAAATACCTTATAATATAACGTAATATGTAGTGTATCATTGAAAATACCTTATAATATATCATAATATGCGGTTTATCATTGAAAATACCTTATAATATATGGTATTTTGTAGTGTATCAATGAAAATAGCTTATAATATAACGGAATATGCTGTGTATCATTGAAAATATCTTATAATATAACGTAATATGCAGTGTAGCATTGAAAATACCTTATAATATATAGTAGTTTATCATTGAAAATACCTTATAATATAACGTTATATGTAGTGTATCATTGAAATTACCTTATAATATATCATAATATGCGGTTTATCATTGAAAATACCGTATAATATATGGTAATTTGTAGTGTATCAATGAAAATAGCTTATAATATAACGGAATATGCAGTGTATCATTGATAATACCTTATAATATAACGTAATGTGCAGTGTATCATTGAAAATAACATATAATATAACGTAATGTGCAGTGTATCATTGAAAATACCATATAATATATCGTAATATGCAGTGTATCATTCAAAATACCTTATAATATATAGTAGTTTACCATTGAAAATACCTTATAATATAACGTAATATGCAGTGTATCATTGAAAACACCTTATAATATAACGTAATATGCAGTGTATCATTGAAAATACCTTATAATATAGCGTAATATGCAGTGTATCTTTGAAAATACCTTATAATATAACGTAATATGCAGTGTATCATTGAAAATACCTTATAATATAACGTAATATGTAGTGTATCATTGAAAATACCTTATAATATATCATAATATGCGGTTTATCATTGAAAATACCTTATAATATATGGTATTTTGTAGTGTATCAATGAAAATAGCTTATAATATAACGGAATATGCTGTGTATCATTGAAAATACCTTATAATATAACGTAATATGCAGTGTATCATTGAAAATACCTTATAATATATAGTAGTTTATCATTGAAAATACCTTATAATATAACGTAATATGTAGTGTATCATTGAAAATACCTTATAATATATAGTAGTTTATCATTGAAAATACCTTATAATATAACGTAATATGTAGTGTATCATTGAAATTACCTTATAATATATCATAATATGCGGTTTATCATTGAAAATACCGTATAATATATGGTAATGTGTAGTGTATCAATGAAAATAGCTTATAATATAACGTAATATGCAGTGTATCATTGAAAATACCTTATAATATATAGTAGTTTATCATTGAAAATACCTTATAATATAACGTAATATGTAGTGTATCATTGAAAATACCTTATAATATATCATAATATGCGGTTTATCATTGAAAATACCTTATAATATATGGTATTTTGTAGTGTATCAATGAAAATAGCTTATAATATAACGGAATATGCTGTGTATCATTGAAAATATCTTATAATATAACGTAATATGCAGTGTATCATTGAAAATACCTTATAATATATAGTAGTTTATCATTGAAAATACCTTATAATATAACGTAATATGTAGTGTATCATTGAAATTACCTTATAATATATCATAATATGCGGTTTATCATTGAAAATACCGTATAATATATGGTAATTTGTAGTGTATCAATGAAAATAGCTTATAATATAACGGAATATGCAGTGTATCATTGATAATACCTTATAATATAACGTAATGTGCAGTGTATCATTGAAAATAACATATAATATAACGTAATGTGCAGTGTATCATTGAAAATACCATATAATATATCGTAATATGCAGTGTATCATTCAAAATACCTTATAATATATAGTAGTTTACCATTGAAAATACCTTATAATATAACGTAATATGCAGTGTATCATTGAAAACACCTTATAATATAACGTAATATGCAGTGTATCATTGAAAATACCTTATAATATAGCGTAATATGCAGTGTATCTTTGAAAATACCTTATAATATAACGTAATATGCAGTGTATCATTGAAAATACCTTATAATATAACGTAATATGTAGTGTATCATTGAAAATACCTTATAATATATCATAATATGCGGTTTATCATTGAAAATACCTTATAATATATGGTATTTTGTAGTGTATCAATGAAAATAGCTTATAATATAACGGAATATGCTGTGTATCATTGAAAATATCTTATAATATAACGTAATATGCAGTGTATCATTGAAAATACCTTATAATATATAGTAGTTTATCATTGAAAATACCTTATAATATAACGTAATATGTAGTGTATCATTGAAAATACCTTATAATATATCATAATATGCGGTTTATCATTGAAAATACCTTATAATATATGGTATTTTGTAGTGTATCAATGAAAATAGCTTATAATATAACGGAATATGCTGTGTATCATTGAAAATATCTTATAATATAACGTAATATGCAGTGTAGCATTGAAAATACCTTATAATATATAGTAGTTTATCATTGAAAATACCTTATAATATAACGTTATATGTAGTGTATCATTGAAATTACCTTATAATATATCATAATATGCGGTTTATCATTGAAAATACCGTATAATATATGGTAATTTGTAGTGTATCAATGAAAATAGCTTATAATATAACGGAATATGCAGTGTATCATTGATAATACCTTATAATATAACGTAATGTGCAGTGTATCATTGAAAATAACTTATAATATAACGTAATGTGCAGTGTATCATTGAAAATACCATATAATATATCGTAATATGCAGTGTATCATTCAAAATACCTTATAATATATAGTAGTTTACCATTGAAAATACCTTATAATATAACGTAATATGCAGTGTATCATTGAAAACACCTTATAATATAAGGTAATATGCAGTGTATCATTGAAAATACCTTATAATATGGCGTAATTTGCAGTGTATCATTGAAAATACCTTATAATATAGCGTAATATGCAGTGTATCTTTGAAAATACCTTATAATATAACGTAATATGCAGTGTATCATTGAAAATACCTTATAATATAACGTAATATGTAGTGTATCATTGAAAATACCTTATAATATATCATAATATGCGGTTTATCATTGAAAATACCTTATAATATATGGTATTTTGTAGTGTATCAATGAAAATAGCTTATAATATAACGGAATATGCTGTGTATCATTGAAAATATCTTATAATATAACGTAATATGCAGTGTATCATTGAAAATACCTTATAATATATAGTAGTTTATCATTGAAAATACCTTATAATATAACGTAATATGTAGTGTATCATTGAAATTACCTTATAATATATCATAATATGCGGTTTATCATTGAAAATACCGTATAATATATGGTAATTTGTAGTGTATCAATGAAAATAGCTTATAATATAACGTAATATGCAGTGTATCATTGAAAATACCTTATAATATATAGTAGTTTATCATTGAAAATACCTTATAATATAACGTAATATGTAGTGTATCATTGAAAATACCTTATAATATATCATAATATGCGGTTTATCATTGAAAATACCTTATAATATATGGTATTTTGTAGTGTATCAATGAAAATAGCTTATAATATAACGGAATATGCTGTGTATCATTGAAAATATCTTATAATATAACGTAATATGCAGTGTATCATTGAAAATACCTTATAATATATAGTAGTTTATCATTGAAAATACCTTATAATATAACGTAATATGTAGTGTATCATTGAAATTACCTTATAATATATCATAATATGCGGTTTATCATTGAAAATACCGTATAATATATGGTAATTTGTAGTGTATCAATGAAAATAGCTTATAATATAACGGAATATGCAGTGTATCATTGATAATACCTTATAATATAACGTAATGTGCAGTGTATCATTGAAAATAACATATAATATAACGTAATGTGCAGTGTATCATTGAAAATACCATATAATATATCGTAATATGCAGTGTATCATTCAAAATACCTTATAATATATAGTAGTTTACCATTGAAAATACCTTATAATATAACGTAATATGCAGTGTATCATTGAAAACACCTTATAATATAACGTAATATGCAGTGTATCATTGAAAATACCTTATAATATAGCGTAATATGCAGTGTATCTTTGAAAATACCTTATAATATAACGTAATATGCAGTGTATCATTGAAAATACCTTATAATATAACGTAATATGTAGTGTATCATTGAAAATACCTTATAATATATCATAATATGCGGTTTATCATTGAAAATATCTTATAATATATGGTATTTTGTAGTGTATCAATGAAAATAGCTTATAATATAACGGAATATGCTGTGTATCATTGAAAATATCTTATAATATAACGTAATATGCAGTGTATCATTGAAAATACCTTATAATATATAGTAGTTTATCATTGAAAATACCTTATAATATAACGTAATATGTAGTGTATCATTGAAAATACCTTATAATATATCATAATATGCGGTTTATCATTGAAAATACCTTATAATATATGGTATTTTGTAGTGTATCAATGAAAATAGCTTATAATATAACGGAATATGCTGTGTATCATTGAAAATATCTTATAATATAACGTAATATGCAGTGTAGCATTGAAAATACCTTATAATATATAGTAGTTTATCATTGAAAATACCTTATAATATAACGTTATATGTAGTGTATCATTGAAATTACCTTATAATATATCATAATATGCGGTTTATCATTGAAAATACCGTATAATATATGGTAATTTGTAGTGTATCAATGAAAATAGCTTATAATATAACGGAATATGCAGTGTATCATTGATAATACCTTATAATATAACGTAATGTGCAGTGTATCATTGAAAATAACTTATAATATAACGTAATGTGCAGTGTATCATTGAAAATACCATATAATATATCGTAATATGCAGTGTATCATTCAAAATACCTTATAATATATAGTAGTTTACCATTGAAAATACCTTATAATATAACGTAATATGCAGTGTATCATTGAAAACACCTTATAATATAAGGTAATATGCAGTGTATCATTGAAAATACCTTATAATATAGCGTAATTTGCAGTGTATCATTGAAAATACCTTATAATATAGCGTAATATGCAGTGTATCTTTGAAAATACCTTATAATATAACGTAATATGCAGTGTATCATTGAAAATACCTTATAATATAACGTAATATGTAGTGTATCATTGAAAATACCTTATAATATATCATAATATGCGGTTTATCATTGAAAATACCTTATAATATATGGTATTTTGTAGTGTATCAATGAAAATAGCTTATAATATAACGGAATATGCTGTGTATCATTGAAAATACCTTATAATATAACGTAATATGCAGTGTATCATTGAAAATACCTTATAATATAACGTAATATGTAGTGTATCATTGAAAATACCTTATAATATATCATAATATGCGGTTTATCATTGAAAATACCTTATAATATATGGTATTTTGTAGTGTATCAATGAAAATAGCTTATAATATAACGGAATATGCTGTGTATCATTGAAAATATCTTATAATATAACGTAATATGCAGTGTATCATTGAAAATACCTTATAATATATAGTAGTTTATCATTGAAAATACCTTATAATATAACGTAATATGTAGTGTATCATTGAAAATACCTTATAATATATCATAATATGCGGTTTATCATTGAAAATACCTTATAATATATGGTATTTTGTAGTGTATCAATGAAAATAGCTTATAATATAACGGAATATGCTGTGTATCATTGAAAATATCTTATAATATAACGTAATATGCAGTGTAGCATTGAAAATACCTTATAATATATAGTAGTTTATCATTGAAAATACCTTATAATATAACGTTATATGTAGTGTATCATTGAAATTACCTTATAATATATCATAATATGCGGTTTATCATTGAAAATACCGTATAATATATGGTAATTTGTAGTGTATCAATGAAAATAGCTTATAATATAACGGAATATGCAGTGTATCATTGATAATACCTTATAATATAACGTAATGTGCAGTGTATCATTGAAAATAACTTATAATATAACGTAATGTGCAGTGTATCATTGAAAATACCATATAATATATCGTAATATGCAGTGTATCATTCAAAATACCTTATAATATATAGTAGTTTACCATTGAAAATACCTTATAATATAACGTAATATGCAGTGTATCATTGAAAACACCTTATAATATAAGGTAATATGCAGTGTATCATTGAAAATACCTTATAATATAGCGTAATTTGCAGTGTATCATTGAAAATACCTTATAATATAGCGTAATATGCAGTGTATCTTTGAAAATACCTTATAATATAACGTAATATGCAGTGTATCATTGAAAATACCTTATAATATAACGTAATATGTAGTGTATCATTGAAAATACCTTATAATATATCATAATATGCGGTTTATCATTGAAAATACCTTATAATATATGGTATTTTGTAGTGTATCAATGAAAATAGCTTATAATATAACGGAATATGCTGTGTATCATTGAAAATATCTTATAATATAACGTAATATGCAGTGTATCATTGAAAATACCTTATAATATATAGTAGTTTATCATTGAAAATACCTTATAATATAACGTAATATGTAGTGTATCATTGAAATTACCTTATAATATATCATAATATGCGGTTTATCATTGAAAATACCGTATAATATATGGTAATTTGTAGTGTATCAATGAAAATAGCTTATAATATAACGGAATATGCAGTGTATCATTGATAATACCTTATAATATAACGTAATGTGCAGTGTATCATTGAAAATAACATATAATATAACGTAATGTGCAGTGTATCATTGAAAATACCATATAATATATCGTAATATGCAGTGTATCATTCAAAATACCTTATAATATATAGTAGTTTACCATTGAAAATACCTTATAATATAACGTAATATGCAGTGTATCATTGAAAACACCTTATAATATAACGTAATATGCAGTGTATCATTGAAAATACCTTATAATATAGCGTAATTTGCAGTGTATCATTGAAAATACCTTATAATATAACGTAATATGCAGTGTATCATTGAAAATACCTTATAATATAACGTAATATGCAGTGTATCATTGAAAATACCTTATAATATAACGTAATATGTAGTGTATCATTGAAAATACCTTATAATATATCATAATATGCGGTTTATCATTGAAAATACCTTATAATATATGGTATTTTGTAGTGTATCAATGAAAATAGCTTATAATATAACGGAATATGCTGTGTATCATTGAAAATATCTTATAATATAACGTAATATGCAGTGTATCATTGAAAATACCTTATAATATATAGTAGTTTATCATTGAAAATACCTTATAATATAACGTAATATGTAGTGTATCATTGAAATTACCTTATAATATATCATAATATGCGGTTTATCATTGAAAATACCGTATAATATATGGTAATTTGTAGTGTATCAATGAAAATAGCTTATAATATAACGGAATATGCAGTGTATCATTGAAAATACCTTATAATATATAGTAGTTTATCATTGAAAATACCTTATAATATAACGTAATATGTAGTGTATCATTGAAAATACCTTATAATATATAGTAGTTTATCATTGAAAATACCTTATAATATAACGTAATATGTAGTGTATCATTGAAAATACCTTATAATATATCATAATATGCGGTTTATCATTGAAAATACCGTATAATATATGGTAATGTGTAGTGTATCAATGAAAATAGCTTATAATATAACGTAATATGCAGTGTATCATTGAAAATACCTTATAATATATAGTAGTTTATCATTGAAAATACCTTATAATATAACGTAATATGTAGTGTATCATTGAAAATACCTTATAATATATCATAATATGCGGTTTATCATTGAAAATACCTTATAATATATGGTATTTTGTAGTGTATCAATGAAAATAGCTTATAATATAACGGAATATGCTGTGTATCATTGAAAATATCTTATAATATAACGTAATATGCAGTGTATCATTGAAAATACCTTATAATATATAGTAGTTTATCATTGAAAATACCTTATAATATAACGTAATATGTAGTGTATCATTGAAATTACCTTATAATATATCATAATATGCGGTTTATCATTGAAAATACCGTATAATATATGGTAATTTGTAGTGTATCAATGAAAATAGCTTATAATATAACGGAATATGCAGTGTATCATTGATAATACCTTATAATATAACGTAATGTGCAGTGTATCATTGAAAATAACATATAATATAACGTAATGTGCAGTGTATCATTGAAAATACCATATAATATATCGTAATATGCAGTGTATCATTCAAAATACCTTATAATATATAGTAGTTTACCATTGAAAATACCTTATAATATAACGTAATATGCAGTGTATCATTGAAAACACCTTATAATATAACGTAATATGCAGTGTATCATTGAAAATACCTTATAATATAGCGTAATTTGCAGTGTATCATTGAAAATACCTTATAATATAACGTAATATGCAGTGTATCATTGAAAATACCTTATAATATAACGTAATATGCAGTGTATCATTGAAAATACCTTATAATATAACGTAATATGTAGTGTATCATTGAAAATACCTTATAATATATCATAATATGCGGTTTATCATTGAAAATACCTTATAATATATGGTATTTTGTAGTGTATCAATGAAAATAGCTTATAATATAACGGAATATGCTGTGTATCATTGAAAATATCTTATAATATAACGTAATATGCAGTGTATCATTGAAAATACCTTATAATATATAGTAGTTTATCATTGAAAATACCTTATAATATAACGTAATATGTAGTGTATCATTGAAATTACCTTATAATATATCATAATATGCGGTTTATCATTGAAAATGCCGTATAATATATGGTAATTTGTAGTGTATCAATGAAAATAGCTTATAATATAACGTAATATGCAGTGTATCATTGAAAATACCTTATAATATATAGTAGTTTATCATTGAAAATACCTTATAATATAACGTAATATGTAGTGTATCATTGAAAATACCTTATAATATATAGTAGTTTATCATTGAAAATACCTTATAATATAACGTAATATGTAGTGTATCATTGAAATTACCTTATAATATATCATAATATGCGGTTTATCATTGAAAATACCGTATAATATATGGTAATGTGTAGTGTATCAATGAAAATAGCTTATAATATAACGTAATATGCAGTGTATCATTGAAAATACCTTATAATATATAGTAGTTTATCATTGAAAATACCTTATAATATAACGTAATATGTAGTGTATCATTGAAAATACCTTATAATATATCATAATATGCGGTTTATCATTGAAAATACCTTATAATATATGGTATTTTGTAGTGTATCAATGAAAATAGCTTATAATATAACGGAATATGCTGTGTATCATTGAAAATATCTTATAATATAACGTAATATGCAGTGTATCATTGAAAATACCTTATAATATATAGTAGTTTATCATTGAAAATACCTTATAATATAACGTAATATGTAGTGTATCATTGAAATTACCTTATAATATATCATAATATGCGGTTTATCATTGAAAATACCGTATAATATATGGTAATTTGTAGTGTATCAATGAAAATAGCTTATAATATAACGGAATATGCAGTGTATCATTGATAATACCTTATAATATAACGTAATGTGCAGTGTATCATTGAAAATAACATATAATATAACGTAATGTGCAGTGTATCATTGAAAATACCATATAATATATCGTAATATGCAGTGTATCATTCAAAATACCTTATAATATATAGTAGTTTACCATTGAAAATACCTTATAATATAACGTAATATGCAGTGTATCATTGAAAACACCTTATAATATAACGTAATATGCAGTGTATCATTGAAAATACCTTATAATATAGCGTAATATGCAGTGTATCTTTGAAAATACCTTATAATATAACGTAATATGCAGTGTATCATTGAAAATACCTTATAATATAACGTAATATGTAGTGTATCATTGAAAATACCTTATAATATATCATAATATGCGGTTTATCATTGAAAATACCTTATAATATATGGTATTTTGTAGTGTATCAATGAAAATAGCTTATAATATAACGGAATATGCTGTGTATCATTGAAAATATCTTATAATATAACGTAATATGCAGTGTATCATTGAAAATACCTTATAATATATAGTAGTTTATCATTGAAAATACCTTATAATATAACGTAATATGTAGTGTATCATTGAAAATACCTTATAATATATCATAATATGCGGTTTATCATTGAAAATACCTTATAATATATGGTATTTTGTAGTGTATCAATGAAAATAGCTTATAATATAACGGAATATGCTGTGTATCATTGAAAATATCTTATAATATAACGTAATATGCAGTGTAGCATTGAAAATACCTTATAATATATAGTAGTTTATCATTGAAAATACCTTATAATATAACGTTATATGTAGTGTATCATTGAAATTACCTTATAATATATCATAATATGCGGTTTATCATTGAAAATACCGTATAATATATGGTAATTTGTAGTGTATCAATGAAAATAGCTTATAATATAACGGAATATGCAGTGTATCATTGATAATACCTTATAATATAACGTAATGTGCAGTGTATCATTGAAAATAACTTATAATATAACGTAATGTGCAGTGTATCATTGAAAATACCATATAATATATCGTAATATGCAGTGTATCATTCAAAATACCTTATAATATATAGTAGTTTACCATTGAAAATACCTTATAATATAACGTAATATGCAGTGTATCATTGAAAACACCTTATAATATAAGGTAATATGCAGTGTATCATTGAAAATACCTTATAATATAGCGTAATTTGCAGTGTATCATTGAAAATACCTTATAATATAGCGTAATATGCAGTGTATCTTTGAAAATACCTTATAATATAACGTAATATGCAGTGTATCATTGAAAATACCTTATAATATAACGTAATATGTAGTGTATCATTGAAAATACCTTATAATATATCATAATATGCGGTTTATCATTGAAAATACCTTATAATATATGGTATTTTGTAGTGTATCAATGAAAATAGCTTATAATATAACGGAATATGCTGTGTATCATTGAAAATATCTTATAATATAACGTAATATGCAGTGTATCATTGAAAATACCTTATAATATATAGTAGTTTATCATTGAAAATACCTTATAATATAACGTAATATGTAGTGTATCATTGAAATTACCTTATAATATATCATAATATGCGGTTTATCATTGAAAATACCGTATAATATATGGTAATTTGTAGTGTATCAATGAAAATAGCTTATAATATAACGTAATATGCAGTGTATCATTGAAAATACCTTATAATATATAGTAGTTTATCATTGAAAATACCTTATAATATAACGTAATATGTAGTGTATCATTGAAAATACCTTATAATATATCATAATATGCGGTTTATCATTGAAAATACCTTATAATATATGGTATTTTGTAGTGTATCAATGAAAATAGCTTATAATATAACGGAATATGCTGTGTATCATTGAAAATATCTTATAATATAACGTAATATGCAGTGTATCATTGAAAATACCTTATAATATATAGTAGTTTATCATTGAAAATACCTTATAATATAACGTAATATGTAGTGTATCATTGAAATTACCTTATAATATATCATAATATGCGGTTTATCATTGAAAATACCGTATAATATATGGTAATTTGTAGTGTATCAATGAAAATAGCTTATAATATAACGGAATATGCAGTGTATCATTGATAATACCTTATAATATAACGTAATGTGCAGTGTATCATTGAAAATAACATATAATATAACGTAATGTGCAGTGTATCATTGAAAATACCATATAATATATCGTAATATGCAGTGTATCATTCAAAATACCTTATAATATATAGTAGTTTACCATTGAAAATACCTTATAATATAACGTAATATGCAGTGTATCATTGAAAACACCTTATAATATAACGTAATATGCAGTGTATCATTGAAAATACCTTATAATATAGCGTAATATGCAGTGTATCTTTGAAAATACCTTATAATATAACGTAATATGCAGTGTATCATTGAAAATACCTTATAATATAACGTAATATGTAGTGTATCATTGAAAATACCTTATAATATATCATAATATGCGGTTTATCATTGAAAATACCTTATAATATATGGTATTTTGTAGTGTATCAATGAAAATAGCTTATAATATAACGGAATATGCTGTGTATCATTGAAAATATCTTATAATATAACGTAATATGCAGTGTATCATTGAAAATACCTTATAATATATAGTAGTTTATCATTGAAAATACCTTATAATATAACGTAATATGTAGTGTATCATTGAAAATACCTTATAATATATCATAATATGCGGTTTATCATTGAAAATACCTTATAATATATGGTATTTTGTAGTGTATCAATGAAAATAGCTTATAATATAACGGAATATGCTGTGTATCATTGAAAATATCTTATAATATAACGTAATATGCAGTGTAGCATTGAAAATACCTTATAATATATAGTAGTTTATCATTGAAAATACCTTATAATATAACGTTATATGTAGTGTATCATTGAAATTACCTTATAATATATCATAATATGCGGTTTATCATTGAAAATACCGTATAATATATGGTAATTTGTAGTGTATCAATGAAAATAGCTTATAATATAACGGAATATGCAGTGTATCATTGATAATACCTTATAATATAACGTAATGTGCAGTGTATCATTGAAAATAACTTATAATATAACGTAATGTGCAGTGTATCATTGAAAATACCATATAATATAACGTAATATGCAGTGTATCATTGAAAATACCTTATAATATAACGTAATATGCAGTGTATCATTGAAAATACCTTATAATATAACGTAATATGTAGTGTATCATTGAAAATACCTTATAATATATCATAATATGCGGTTTATCATTGAAAATACCTTATAATATATGGTATTTTGTAGTGTATCAATGAAAATAGCTTATAATATAACGGAATATGCTGTGTATCATTGAAAATATCTTATAATATAACGTAATATGCAGTGTATCATTGAAAATACCTTATAATATATAGTAGTTTATCATTGAAAATACCTTATAATATAACGTAATATGTAGTGTATCATTGAAATTACCTTATAATATATCATAATATGCGGTTTATCATTGAAAATACCGTATAATATATGGTAATTTGTAGTGTATCAATGAAAATAGCTTATAATATAACGTAATATGCAGTGTATCATTGAAAATACCTTATAATATATAGTAGTTTATCATTGAAAATACCTTATAATATAACGTAATATGTAGTGTATCATTGAAAATACCTTATAATATATAGTAGTTTATCATTGAAAATACCTTATAATATAACGTAATATGTAGTGTATCATTGAAATTACCTTATAATATATCATAATATGCGGTTTATCATTGAAAATACCGTATAATATATGGTAATGTGTAGTGTATCAATGAAAATAGCTTATAATATAACGTAATATGCAGTGTATCATTGAAAATACCTTATAATATATAGTAGTTTATCATTGAAAATACCTTATAATATAACGTAATATGTAGTGTATCATTGAAAATACCTTATAATATATCATAATATGCGGTTTATCATTGAAAATACCTTATAATATATGGTATTTTGTAGTGTATCAATGAAAATAGCTTATAATATAACGGAATATGCTGTGTATCATTGAAAATATCTTATAATATAACGTAATATGCAGTGTATCATTGAAAATACCTTATAATATATAGTAGTTTATCATTGAAAATACCTTATAATATAACGTAATATGTAGTGTATCATTGAAATTACCTTATAATATATCATAATATGCGGTTTATCATTGAAAATACCGTATAATATATGGTAATTTGTAGTGTATCAATGAAAATAGCTTATAATATAACGGAATATGCAGTGTATCATTGATAATACCTTATAATATAACGTAATGTGCAGTGTATCATTGAAAATAACATATAATATAACGTAATGTGCAGTGTATCATTGAAAATACCATATAATATATCGTAATATGCAGTGTATCATTCAAAATACCTTATAATATATAGTAGTTTACCATTGAAAATACCTTATAATATAACGTAATATGCAGTGTATCATTGAAAACACCTTATAATATAACGTAATATGCAGTGTATCATTGAAAATACCTTATAATATAGCGTAATATGCAGTGTATCTTTGAAAATACCTTATAATATAACGTAATATGCAGTGTATCATTGAAAATACCTTATAATATAACGTAATATGTAGTGTATCATTGAAAATACCTTATAATATATCATAATATGCGGTTTATCATTGAAAATACCTTATAATATATGGTATTTTGTAGTGTATCAATGAAAATAGCTTATAATATAACGGAATATGCTGTGTATCATTGAAAATATCTTATAATATAACGTAATATGCAGTGTATCATTGAAAATACCTTATAATATATAGTAGTTTATCATTGAAAATACCTTATAATATAACGTAATATGTAGTGTATCATTGAAAATACCTTATAATATATCATAATATGCGGTTTATCATTGAAAATACCTTATAATATATGGTATTTTGTAGTGTATCAATGAAAATAGCTTATAATATAACGGAATATGCTGTGTATCATTGAAAATATCTTATAATATAACGTAATATGCAGTGTAGCATTGAAAATACCTTATAATATATAGTAGTTTATCATTGAAAATACCTTATAATATAACGTTATATGTAGTGTATCATTGAAATTACCTTATAATATATCATAATATGCGGTTTATCATTGAAAATACCGTATAATATATGGTAATTTGTAGTGTATCAATGAAAATAGCTTATAATATAACGGAATATGCAGTGTATCATTGATAATACCTTATAATATAACGTAATGTGCAGTGTATCATTGAAAATAACTTATAATATAACGTAATGTGCAGTGTATCATTGAAAATACCATATAATATATCGTAATATGCAGTGTATCATTCAAAATACCTTATAATATATAGTAGTTTACCATTGAAAATACCTTATAATATAACGTAATATGCAGTGTATCATTGAAAACACCTTATAATATAAGGTAATATGCAGTGTATCATTGAAAATACCTTATAATATAGCGTAATTTGCTGTGTATCATTGAAAATACCTTATAATATAGCGTAATATGCAGTGTATCTTTGAAAATACCTTATAATATAACGTAATATGCAGTGTATCATTGAAAATACCTTATAATATAACGTAATATGTAGTGTATCATTGAAAATACCTTATAATATATCATAATATGCGGTTTATCATTGAAAATACCTTATAATATATGGTATTTTGTAGTGTATCAATGAAAATAGCTTATAATATAACGGAATATGCTGTGTATCATTGAAAATATCTTATAATATAACGTAATATGCAGTGTATCATTGAAAATACCTTATAATATATAGTAGTTTATCATTGAAAATACCTTATAATATAACGTAATATGTAGTGTATCATTGAAATTACCTTATAATATATCATAATATGCGGTTTATCATTGAAAATACCGTATAATATATGGTAATTTGTAGTGTATCAATGAAAATAGCTTATAATATAACGTAATATGCAGTGTATCATTGAAAATACCTTATAATATATAGTAGTTTATCATTGAAAATACCTTATAATATAACGTAATATGTAGTGTATCATTGAAAATACCTTATAATATATCATAATATGCGGTTTATCATTGAAAATACCTTATAATATATGGTATTTTGTAGTGTATCAATGAAAATAGCTTATAATATAACGGAATATGCTGTGTATCATTGAAAATATCTTATAATATAACGTAATATGCAGTGTATCATTGAAAATACCTTATAATATATAGTAGTTTATCATTGAAAATACCTTATAATATAACGTAATATGTAGTGTATCATTGAAATTACCTTATAATATATCATAATATGCGGTTTATCATTGAAAATACCGTATAATATATGGTAATTTGTAGTGTATCAATGAAAATAGCTTATAATATAACGGAATATGCAGTGTATCATTGATAATACCTTATAATATAACGTAATGTGCAGTGTATCATTGAAAATAACATATAATATAACGTAATGTGCAGTGTATCATTGAAAATACCATATAATATATCGTAATATGCAGTGTATCATTCAAAATACCTTATAATATATAGTAGTTTACCATTGAAAATACCTTATAATATAACGTAATATGCAGTGTATCATTGAAAACACCTTATAATATAACGTAATATGCAGTGTATCATTGAAAATACCTTATAATATAGCGTAATATGCAGTGTATCTTTGAAAATACCTTATAATATAACGTAATATGCAGTGTATCATTGAAAATACCTTATAATATAACGTAATATGTAGTGTATCATTGAAAATACCTTATAATATATCATAATATGCGGTTTATCATTGAAAATACCTTATAATATATGGTATTTTGTAGTGTATCAATGAAAATAGCTTATAATATAACGGAATATGCTGTGTATCATTGAAAATATCTTATAATATAACGTAATATGCAGTGTATCATTGAAAATACCTTATAATATATAGTAGTTTATCATTGAAAATACCTTATAATATAACGTAATATGTAGTGTATCATTGAAAATACCTTATAATATATCATAATATGCGGTTTATCATTGAAAATACCTTATAATATATGGTATTTTGTAGTGTATCAATGAAAATAGCTTATAATATAACGGAATATGCTGTGTATCATTGAAAATATCTTATAATATAACGTAATATGCAGTGTAGCATTGAAAATACCTTATAATATATAGTAGTTTATCATTGAAAATACCTTATAATATAACGTTATATGTAGTGTATCATTGAAATTACCTTATAATATATCATAATATGCGGTTTATCATTGAAAATACCGTATAATATATGGTAATTTGTAGTGTATCAATGAAAATAGCTTATAATATAACGGAATATGCAGTGTATCATTGATAATACCTTATAATATAACGTAATGTGCAGTGTATCATTGAAAATAACTTATAATATAACGTAATGTGCAGTGTATCATTGAAAATACCATATAATATATCGTAATATGCAGTGTATCATTCAAAATACCTTATAATATATAGTAGTTTACCATTGAAAATACCTTATAATATAACGTAATATGCAGTGTATCATTGAAAACACCTTATAATATAAGGTAATATGCAGTGTATCATTGAAAATACCTTATAATATAGCGTAATTTGCAGTGTATCATTGAAAATACCTTATAATATAGCGTAATATGCAGTGTATCTTTGAAAATACCTTATAATATAACGTAATATGCAGTGTATCATTGAAAATACCTTATAATATAACGTAATATGTAGTGTATCATTGAAAATACCTTATAATATATCATAATATGCGGTTTATCATTGAAAATACCTTATAATATATGGTATTTTGTAGTGTATCAATGAAAATAGCTTATAATATAACGGAATATGCTGTGTATCATTGAAAATATCTTATAATATAACGTAATATGCAGTGTATCATTGAAAATACCTTATAATATATAGTAGTTTATCATTGAAAATACCTTATAATATAACGTAATATGTAGTGTATCATTGAAATTACCTTATAATATATCATAATATGCGGTTTATCATTGAAAATACCGTATAATATATGGTAATTTGTAGTGTATCAATGAAAATAGCTTATAATATAACGTAATATGCAGTGTATCATTGAAAATACCTTATAATATATAGTAGTTTATCATTGAAAATACCTTATAATATAACGTAATATGTAGTGTATCATTGAAAATACCTTATAATATATCATAATATGCGGTTTATCATTGAAAATACCTTATAATATATGGTAATTTGTAGTGTATCAATGAAAATAGCTTATAATATAACGGAATATGCAGTGTATCATTGATAATACCTTATAATATAACGTAATGTGCAGTGTATCATTGAAAATAACATATAATATAACGTAATGTGCAGTGTATCATTGAAAATACCATATAATATATCGTAATATGCAGTGTATCATTCAAAATACCTTATAATATATAGTAGTTTACCATTGAAAATACCTTATAATATAACGTAATATGCAGTGTATCATTGAAAACACCTTATAATATAACGTAATATGCAGTGTATCATTGAAAATACCTTATAATATAGCGTAATATGCAGTGTATCTTTGAAAATACCTTATAATATAACGTAATATGCAGTGTATCATTGAAAATACCTTATAATATAACGTAATATGTAGTGTATCATTGAAAATACCTTATAATATATCATAATATGCGGTTTATCATTGAAAATACCTTATAATATATGGTATTTTGTAGTGTATCAATGAAAATAGCTTATAATATAACGGAATATGCTGTGTATCATTGAAAATATCTTATAATATAACGTAATATGCAGTGTATCATTGAAAATACCTTATAATATATAGTAGTTTATCATTGAAAATACCTTATAATATAACGTAATATGTAGTGTATCATTGAAAATACCTTATAATATATCATAATATGCGGTTTATCATTGAAAATACCTTATAATATATGGTATTTTGTAGTGTATCAATGAAAATAGCTTATAATATAACGGAATATGCTGTGTATCATTGAAAATATCTTATAATATAACGTAATATGCAGTGTAGCATTGAAAATACCTTATAATATATAGTAGTTTATCATTGAAAATACCTTATAATATAACGTTATATGTAGTGTATCATTGAAATTACCTTATAATATATCATAATATGCGGTTTATCATTGAAAATACCGTATAATATATGGTAATTTGTAGTGTATCAATGAAAATAGCTTATAATATAACGGAATATGCAGTGTATCATTGATAATACCTTATAATATAACGTAATGTGCAGTGTATCATTGAAAATAACTTATAATATAACGTAATGTGCAGTGTATCATTGAAAATACCATATAATATATCGTAATATGCAGTGTATCATTCAAAATACCTTATAATATATAGTAGTTTACCATTGAAAATACCTTATAATATAACGTAATATGCAGTGTATCATTGAAAACACCTTATAATATAAGGTAATATGCAGTGTATCATTGAAAATACCTTATAATATAGCGTAATTTGCAGTGTATCATTGAAAATACCTTATAATATAGCGTAATATGCAGTGTATCTTTGAAAATACCTTATAATATAACGTAATATGCAGTGTATCATTGAAAATACCTTATAATATAACGTAATATGTAGTGTATCATTGAAAATACCTTATAATATATCATAATATGCGGTTTATCATTGAAAATACCTTATAATATATGGTATTTTGTAGTGTATCAATGAAAATAGCTTATAATATAACGGAATATGCTGTGTATCATTGAAAATATCTTATAATATAACGTAATATGCAGTGTATCATTGAAAATACCTTATAATATATAGTAGTTTATCATTGAAAATACCTTATAATATAACGTAATATGTAGTGTATCATTGAAATTACCTTATAATATATCATAATATGCGGTTTATCATTGAAAATACCGTATAATATATGGTAATTTGTAGTGTATCAATGAAAATAGCTTATAATATAACGTAATATGCAGTGTATCATTGAAAATACCTTATAATATATAGTAGTTTATCATTGAAAATACCTTATAATATAACGTAATATGTAGTGTATCATTGAAAATACCTTATAATATATCATAATATGCGGTTTATCATTGAAAATACCTTATAATATATGGTATTTTGTAGTGTATCAATGAAAATAGCTTATAATATAACGGAATATGCTGTGTATCATTGAAAATATCTTATAATATAACGTAATATGCAGTGTATCATTGAAAATACCTTATAATATATAGTAGTTTATCATTGAAAATACCTTATAATATAACGTAATATGTAGTGTATCATTGAAATTACCTTATAATATATCATAATATGCGGTTTATCATTGAAAATACCGTATAATATATGGTAATTTGTAGTGTATCAATGAAAATAGCTTATAATATAACGGAATATGCAGTGTATCATTGATAATACCTTATAATATAACGTAATGTGCAGTGTATCATTGAAAATAACATATAATATAACGTAATGTGCAGTGTATCATTGAAAATACCATATAATATATCGTAATATGCAGTGTATCATTCAAAATACCTTATAATATATAGTAGTTTACCATTGAAAATACCTTATAATATAACGTAATATGCAGTGTATCATTGAAAACACCTTATAATATAACGTAATATGCAGTGTATCATTGAAAATACCTTATAATATAGCGTAATATGCAGTGTATCTTTGAAAATACCTTATAATATAACGTAATATGCAGTGTATCATTGAAAATACCTTATAATATAACGTAATATGTAGTGTATCATTGAAAATACCTTATAATATATCATAATATGCGGTTTATCATTGAAAATACCTTATAATATATGGTATTTTGTAGTGTATCAATGAAAATAGCTTATAATATAACGGAATATGCTGTGTATCATTGAAAATATCTTATAATATAACGTAATATGCAGTGTATCATTGAAAATACCTTATAATATATAGTAGTTTATCATTGAAAATACCTTATAATATAACGTAATATGTAGTGTATCATTGAAAATACCTTATAATATATCATAATATGCGGTTTATCATTGAAAATACCTTATAATATATGGTATTTTGTAGTGTATCAATGAAAATAGCTTATAATATAACGGAATATGCTGTGTATCATTGAAAATATCTTATAATATAACGTAATATGCAGTGTAGCATTGAAAATACCTTATAATATATAGTAGTTTATCATTGAAAATACCTTATAATATAACGTTATATGTAGTGTATCATTGAAATTACCTTATAATATATCATAATATGCGGTTTATCATTGAAAATACCGTATAATATATGGTAATTTGTAGTGTATCAATGAAAATAGCTTATAATATAACGGAATATGCAGTGTATCATTGATAATACCTTATAATATAACGTAATGTGCAGTGTATCATTGAAAATAACTTATAATATAACGTAATGTGCAGTGTATCATTGAAAATACCATATAATATATCGTAATATGCAGTGTATCATTCAAAATACCTTATAATATATAGTAGTTTACCATTGAAAATACCTTATAATATAACGTAATATGCAGTGTATCATTGAAAACACCTTATAATATAAGGTAACATGCAGTGTATCATTGAAAATACCTTATAATATATCATAATATGCGGTTTATCATTGAAAATACCTTATAATATATGGTATTTTGTAGTGTATCAATGAAAATAGCTTATAATATAACGGAATATGCTGTGTATCATTGAAAATATCTTATAATATAACGTAATATGCAGTGTATCATTGAAAATACCTTATAATATATAGTAGTTTATCATTGAAAATACCTTATAATATAACGTAATATGTAGTGTATCATTGAAAATACCTTATAATATATCATAATATGCGGTTTATCATTGAAAATACCTTATAATATATGGTATTTTGTAGTGTATCAATGAAAATAGCTTATAATATAACGGAATATGCTGTGTATCATTGAAAATATCTTATAATATAACGTAATATGCAGTGTATCATTGAAAATACCTTATAATATATAGTAGTTTATCATTGAAAATACCTTATAATATAACGTTATATGTAGTGTATCATTGAAATTACCTTATAATATATCATAATATGCGGTTTATCATTGAAAATACCGTATAATATATGGTAATTTGTAGTGTATCAATGAAAATAGCTTATAATATAACGGAATATGCAGTGTATCATTGATAATACCTTATAATATAACGTAATGTGCAGTGTATCATTGAAAATAACTTATAATATAACGTAATGTGCAGTGTATCATTGAAAATACCATATAATATATCGTAATATGCAGTGTATCATTCAAAATACCTTATAATATATAGTAGTTTACCATTGAAAATACCTTATAATATAACGTAATATGCAGTGTATCATTGAAAACACCTTATAATATAAGGTAATATGCAGTGTATCATTGAAAATACCTTATAATATAGCGTAATTTGCAGTGTATCATTGAAAATACCTTATAATATAGCGTAATATGCAGTGTATCTTTGAAAATACCTTATAATATAACGTAATATGCAGTGTATCATTGAAAATACCTTATAATATAACGTAATATGTAGTGTATCATTGAAAATACCTTATAATATATCATAATATGCGGTTTATCATTGAAAATACCGTATAATATATGGTAATTTGTAGTGTATCAATGAAAATAGCTTATAATATAACGTAATATGCAGTGTATCATTGAAAATACCTTATAATATATAGTAGTTTATCATTGAAAATACCTTATAATATAACGTAATATGTAGTGTATCATTGAAAATACCTTATAATATATCATAATATGCGGTTTATCATTGAAAATACCTTATAATATATGGTATTTTGTAGTGTATCAATGAAAATAGCTTATAATATAACGGAATATGCTGTGTATCATTGAAAATATCTTATAATATAACGTAATATGCAGTGTATCATTGAAAATACCTTATAATATATAGTAGTTTATCATTGAAAATACCTTATAATATAACGTAATATGTAGTGTATCATTGAAATTACCTTATAATATATCATAATATGCGGTTTATCATTGAAAATACCGTATAATATATGGTAATTTGTAGTGTATCAATGAAAATAGCTTATAATATAACGGAATATGCAGTGTATCATTGATAATACCTTATAATATAACGTAATGTGCAGTGTATCATTGAAAATAACATATAATATAACGTAATGTGCAGTGTATCATTGAAAATACCATATAATATATCGTAATATGCAGTGTATCATTCAAAATACCTTATAATATATAGTAGTTTACCATTGAAAATACCTTATAATATAACGTAATATGCAGTGTATCATTGAAAACACCTTATAATATAACGTAATATGCAGTGTATCATTGAAAATACCTTATAATATAGCGTAATATGCAGTGTATCTTTGAAAATACCTTATAATATAACGTAATATGCAGTGTATCATTGAAAATACCTTATAATATAACGTAATATGTAGTGTATCATTGAAAATACCTTATAATATATCATAATATGCGGTTTATCATTGAAAATACCTTATAATATATGGTATTTTGTAGTGTATCAATGAAAATAGCTTATAATATAACGGAATATGCTGTGTATCATTGAAAATATCTTATAATATAACGTAATATGCAGTGTATCATTGAAAATACCTTATAATATATAGTAGTTTATCATTGAAAATACCTTATAATATAACGTAATATGTAGTGTATCATTGAAAATACCTTATAATATATCATAATATGCGGTTTATCATTGAAAATACCGTATAATATATGGTAATTTGTAGTGTATCAATGAAAATAGCTTATAATATAACGTAATATGTAGTGTATCATTGAAAATACCTTATAATATATCATAATATGCGGTTTATCATTGAAAATACCTTATAATATATGGTAATTTGTAGTGTATCAATGAAAATAGCTTATAATATAACGGAATATGAAGTGTATCATTGAAAATATCTTATAATATAACGTAATATGCAGTGTATCATTGAAAATACCTTATAATATAACGTAATATGCAGTGTATCATTGAAAATACCTTATAATATAACGTAATATGTAGTGTATCATTGAAAATACCTTATAATATATCATAATATGCGGTTTATCATTGAAAATACCTTATAATATATGGTATTTTGTAGTGTATCAATGAAAATAGCTTATAATATAACGGAATATGCTGTGTATCATTGAAAATATCTTATAATATAACGTAATATGCAGTGTATCATTGAAAATACCTTATAATATATAGTAGTTTATCATTGAAAATACCTTATAATATAACGTAATATGTAGTGTATCATTGAAATTACCTTATAATATATCATAATATGCGGTTTATCATTGAAAATACCGTATAATATATGGTAATTTGTAGTGTATCAATGAAAATAGCTTATAATATAACGGAATATGCAGTGTATCATTGATAATACCTTATAATATAACGTAATGTGCAGTGTATCATTGAAAATAACATATAATATAACGTAATGTGCAGTGTATCATTGAAAATACCATATAATATATCGTAATATGCAGTGTATCATTCAAAATACCTTATAATATATAGCAGTTTACCATTGAAAATACCTTATAATATAACGTAATATGCAGTGTATCATTGAAAACACCTTATAATATAACGTAATATGCAGTGTATCATTGAAAATACCTTATAATATAACGTAATATGCAGTGTATCATTGAAAATACCTTATAATATAACGTAATATGTAGTGTATCATTGAAAATACCTTATAATATATCATAATATGCGGTTTATCATTGAAAATACCTTATAATATATGGTATTTTGTAGTGTATCAATGAAAATAGCTTATAATATAACGGAATATGCTGTGTATCATTGAAAATATCTTATAATATAACGTAATATGCAGTGTATCATTGAAAATACCTTATAATATAACGTAATATGCAGTGTATCATTGAAAATACCTTATAATATAACGTAATATGTAGTGTATCATTGAAAATACCTTATAATATATCATAATATGCGGTTTATCATTGAAAATACCTTATAATATATGGTATTTTGTAGTGTATCAATGAAAATAGCTTATAATATAACGGAATATGCTGTGTATCATTGAAAATATCTTATAATATAACGTAATATGCAGTGTATCATTGAAAATACCTTATAATATATAGTAGTTTATCATTGAAAATACCTTATAATATAACGTAATATGTAGTGTATCATTGAAATTACCTTATAATATATCATAATATGCGGTTTATCATTGAAAATACCGTATAATATATGGTAATTTGTAGTGTATCAATGAAAATAGCTTATAATATAACGGAATATGCAGTGTATCATTGATAATACCTTATAATATAACGTAATGTGCAGTGTATCATTGAAAATAACATATAATATAACGTAATGTGCAGTGTATCATTGAAAATACCATATAATATATCGTAATATGCAGTGTATCATTCAAAATACCTTATAATATATAGTAGTTTACCATTGAAAATACCTTATAATATAACGTAATATGCAGTGTATCATTGAAAATACCTTATAATATAACGTAATATGCAGTGTATCGCTGAAAATATCTTATAATATAACGTAATATGCAGTGTATCATTGAAAATACCTTATAATATATAGTAGTTTACCATTGAAAATACCTTATAATATAACGTAATATGCAGTGTATCATTGAAAATATCTTATAATATAACGTAATATGCAGTGTATCATTGAAAATACCTTATAATATATAGTAGTTTATCATTGAAAATACCTTATAATATAACGTAATATGTAGTGTATCATTGAAATTACCTTATAATATATCATAATATGCGGTTTATTATTGAAAATACCGTATAATATATGGTAATTTGTAGTGTATCAATGAAAATAGCTTATAATCTAACGGAATATGCAGTGTATCATTGAAAATAACTTATAATATATCATAATATGCGGTTTATCATTGAAAATACCTTATAATATATGGTATTTTGTAGTGTATCAATGAAAATAGCTTATAATATAACGGAATATGCTGTGTATCATTGAAAATATCTTGTAATATAACATAATATGCAGTGTAGCATTGAAAATACCTTATGATATAACGTAATATGCAGTGTATCATTGAAAATACCTTATAATATATGGTAATTTGTAGTGTATCAATGAAAATACCTTGTAATATAACGTAATATGCAGTGTATCATTGAAAATACCTTATAATATAACGTAATATGCAGTGTATCATTGAAAATACCTTATAATATAACGGAATATGCAGTGTATCATTGAAAATACCTTATCATATAACGTAATATGCAGTGTATCATTGAAAATACCTTATAATATAACATAATATGCATAGTATCATTGAAAATACCTTATAATATATGGTATTTTGTAGTGTATCAATGAAAATAGCTTACAATATAACGGAATATGCTGTGGATCATTGAAAATATCTTATAATATAACGTCATATGCAGTGTATCATTGAAAATACCTTATAATATATAGTAGTTTACCATTGAAAATACCTTATAATATAACGTAATATGCAGTGTATCATTGAAAATACCTTATAATATAACATAATATGCAGTGTATCATTCAAAACACCTTATAATATAACGTAATATGCAGTGTATCATTGAAAATACCTTATAATATATAGTAGTTTATCATTGAAAATACCTTATAATATAACGTAATATGTAGTGTATCATTGAAAATACCTTATAATATATCATAATATGCGGTTTATCATTGAAAATACCGTATAATATATGGTAATTTGTAGTGTATCAATGAAAATAGCTTATAATCTAACGGAATATGCAGTGTATCATTGAAAATAACTTATAATATATCATAATATGCGGTTTATCATTGAAAATACCTTATAATATATGGTATTTTGTAGTGTATCAATGAAAATAGCTTATAATATAACGGAATATGCTGTGTATCATTGAAAATATCTTGTAATATAACATAATATGCAGTGTAGCATTGAAAATAACTTATGATATAACGTAATATGCAGTGTATCATTGAAAATACCTTATAATATATGGTAATTTGTAGTGTATCAATGAAAATACCTTGTAATATAACGTAATATGCAGTGTATCATTGAAAATACCTTATAATATAACGTAATATGCAGTGTATCATTGAAAATACCTTATAATATAACGGAATATGCAGTGTATCATTGAAAATACCTTATCATATAACGTAATATGCAGTGTATCATTGAAAATACCTTATAATATAACATAATATGCAGTGTATCATTCAAAACACCTTATAATATAACGTAATATGCAGTGTATCATTGAAAATACCTTATAATATATAGTAGTTTATCATTGAAAATACCTTATAATATAACGTAATATGTAGTGTATCATTGAAAATACCTTATAATATATCATAATATGCGGTTTATCATTGAAAATACCTTATAATATATGGTATTTTGTAGTGTATCAATGAAAATAGCTTATAATATAACGGAATATGCTGTGTATCATTGAAAATATCTTATAATATAACGTAATATGCAGTGTATCATTGAAAATACCTTATAATATATAGTAGTTTATCATTGAAAATACCATATAATATATCGTAATATGCAGTGTATCATTCAAAATACCTTATAATATAACGTAATATGTAGTGTATCATTGAAAATACCTTATAATATATCATAATATGCGGTTTATCATTGAAAATACCTTATAATATATGGTATTTTGTAGTGTATCAATGAAAATAGCTTATAATATAACGTAATATGCTGTGTATCATTGAAAACACCTTATAATATAAGGTAATATGCAGTGTATCATTGAAAATACCTTATAATATAGCGTAATTTGCAGTGTATCATTGAAAATACCTTATAATATAACGGAATATGCTGTGTATCATTGAAAATATCTTATAATATAACGTAATATGCAGTGTATCATTGAAAATACCTTATAATATATAGTAGTTTATCATTGAAAATACCTTATAATATAACGTAATATGTAGTGTATCATTGAAATTACCTTATAATATATCATAATATGCGGTGTATCATTGAAAATACCTTATAATATATCATAATATGCGGTTTATCATTGAAAATACCTTATAATATATGGTAATTTGTAGTGTATCAATGAAAATAGCTTATAATATAACGGAATATGAAGTGTATCATTGAAAATACCTTATAATATAACGTAATATGCAGTGTATCATTGAAAATACCTTATAATATAACGTAATATGCAGTGTATCATTGAAAATACCTTATAATATAACGTAATATGTAGTGTATCATTGAAAATACCTTATAATATATCATAATATGCGGTTTATCATTGAAAATACCTTATAATATATGGTATTTTGTAGTGTATCAATGAAAATAGCTTATAATATAACGGAATATGCTGTGTATCATTGAAAATATCTTATAATATAACGTAATATGCAGTGTATCATTGAAAATACCTTATAATATATAGTAGTTTATCATTGAAAATACCTTATAATATAACGTAATATGTAGTGTATCATTGAAATTACCTTATAATATATCATAATATGCGGTTTATCATTGAAAATACCGTATAATATATGGTAATTTGTAGTGTATCAATGAAAATAGCTTATAATATAACGTAATATGCAGTGTATCATTGAAAATACCTTATAATATAGCGTAATATGCAGTGTATCTTTGAAAATACCTTATAATATAACGTAATATGCAGTGTATCATTGAAAATACCTTATAATATATAGTAGTTTACCATTGAAAATACCTTATAATATAACGTAATATGCAGTGTATCATTGAAAATACCTTATAATATAACGTAATATGCAGTGTATCTTTGAAAATACCATATAATATAACGTAATATGCAGTGTATCATAGAAAATAACATATAATATATCGTAATATGCAGTGTATCATTGAAAATACCTTATAATATAACGTAATATGCAGTGTATCGCTGAAAATATCTTATAATATAACGTAATATGCAGTGTATCATTGAAAATACCTTATAATATATAGTAGTTTACCATTGAAAATACCTTATAATATAACGTAATATGCAGTGTATCATTGAAAATATCTTATAATATAACGTAATATGCAGTGTATCATTGAAAATACCTTATAATATATAGTAGTTTATCATTGAAAATACCTTATAATATAACGTAATATGTAGTGTATCATTGAAAATACCTTATAATATAACATAATATGCATAGTATCATTGAAAATACCTTATAATATATGGTATTTTGTAGTGTATCAATGAAAATAGCTTACAATATAACGGAATATGCTGTGGATCATTGAAAATATCTTATAATATAACGTAATATGCAGTGTATCATTGAAAATACCTTATAATATATAGTAGTTTACCATTGAAAATACCTTATAATATAACGTAATATGCAGTGTATCATTGAAAATACCTTATAATATATAGTAGTTTACCATTGAAAATACCTTATAATATAACGTAATATGCAGTGTATCATTGAAAATACCTTATAATATAACGTAATATGCAGTGTATCTTTGAAAATACCATATAATATAACGTAATATGCAGTGTATCATTGAAAATACCTTATAATATAACGTAATATGCAGTGTATCTTTGAAAATACCATATAATATAACGTAATATGCAGTGTATCATAGAAAATACCATATAATATATCGTAATATGCAGTGTATCATAGAAAATACCTTATAATATAACGTAATATGCAGTGTATAGCTGAAAATATCTTATAATATAACGTAATATGCAGTGTATCATTGAAAATACCTTATAATATATAGTAGTTTACCATTGAAAATACCTTAAAATATAACGTAATATGCAGTGTATCATTGAAAATACCTTATAATATAACATAATATACAGTGTATTATTGAAAATACCTTATAATATAACATAATATACAGTGTATCATTGAAAATATCTTATAATATAACGTAATATGCAGTGTATCATTGAAAATACCTTATAATATATAGTAGTTTATCATTGAAAATACCTTATAATATAACGTAATATGTAGTGTATCATTGAAAATACCTTATAATATAACATAATATGCATAGTATCATTGAAAATACCTTATAATATATGGTATTTTGTAGTGTATCAATGAAAATAGCTTACAATATAACGTAATATGCAGTGTATCATTGAAAATACCTTATAATATATAGTAGTTTACCATTGAAAATACCTTATAATATAACGTAATATGCAGTGTATCATTGAAAATACCTTATAATATAACGTAATATGCAGTGTATCTTTGAAAATACCATATAATATAACGTAATATGCAGTGTATCATTGAAAATACCTTATAATATAACGTAATATGCAGTGTATCTTTGAAAATACCATATAATATAACGTAATATGCAGTGTATCATAGAAAATACCATATAATATATCGTAATATGCAGTGTATCATTGAAAATACCTTATAATATAACGTAATATGCAGTGTATCGCTGAAAATATCTTATAATATAACGTAATATGCAGTGTATCGCTGAAAATATCTTATAATATAACGTAATATGCAGTGTATCATTGAAAATACCTTATAATATATAGTAGTTTACCATTGAAAATACCTTATAATATAACGTAATATGCAGTGTATCATTGAAAATACCTTATAATATATAGTAGTTTACCATTGAAAATACCTTATAATATAACGTAATATGCAGTGTATCATTGAAAATACCTTATAATATAACGTAATATGCAGTGTATCTTTGAAAATACCATATAATATAACGTAATATGCAGTGTATCATTGAAAATACCTTATAATATAACGTAATATGCAGTGTATCTTTGAAAATACCATATAATATAACGTAATATGCAGTGTATCATAGAAAATACCATATAATATATCGTAATATGCAGTGTATCATAGAAAATACCTTATAATATAACGTAATATGCAGTGTATCGCTGAAAATATCTTATAATATAACGTAATATGCAGTGTATCATTGAAAATACCTTATAATATATAGTAGTTTACCATTGAAAATACCTTAAAATATAACGTAATATGCAGTGTATCATTGAAAATACCTTATAATATAACATAATATACAGTGTATTATTGAAAATACCTTATAATATAACATAATATACAGTGTATCATTGAAAATATCTTATAATATAACGTAATATGCAGTGTATCATTGAAAATACCTTATAATATATAGTAG
Organism: Lasioglossum lativentre; assembly: GCA_916610255.1. Classification (NCBI taxonomy): domain Eukaryota; kingdom Metazoa; phylum Arthropoda; class Insecta; order Hymenoptera; family Halictidae; genus Lasioglossum; species Lasioglossum lativentre. Next base: position 93,507 of record CAKAJI010000441.1, read on the forward strand.
TTTATCATTGAAAATACCTTATAATATAACGTAATATGTAGTGTATCATTGAAAATACCTTATAATATAACATAATATGCATAGTATCATTGAAAATACCTTATAATATATGGTATTTTGTAGTGTATCAATGAAAATAGCTTACAATATAACGTAATATGCAGTGTATCATTGAAAATACCTTATAATATATAGTAGTTTACCATTGAAAATACCTTATAATATAACGTAATATGCAGTGTATCATTGAAAATACCTTATAATATAACGTAATATGCAGTGTATCTTTGAAAATACCATATAATATAACGTAATATGCAGTGTATCATTGAAAATACCTTATAATATAACGTAATATGCAGTGTATCTTTGAAAATACCATATAATATAACGTAATATGCAGTGTATCATAGAAAATACCATATAATATATCGTAATATGCAGTGTATCATGGAAAATACCTTATAATATAACGTAATATGCAGTGTATCGCTGAAAATATCTTATAATATAACGTAATATGCAGTGTATCATTGAAAATACCTTATAATATATAGTAGTTTACCATTGAAAATACCTTAAAAAATAACGTAATATGCAGTGTATCATAGAAAATACCATATAATATATCGTAATATGCAGTGTATCATTGAAAATACCTTATAATATAACGTAATATGCAGTGTATCATTGAAAATATCTTATAATATAACGTAATATGCAGTGTATCATTGAAAATACCTTATAATATATAGTAGTTTACCATTGAAAATACCTTAAAATATAACGTAATATGCAGTGTATCATTGAAAATACCTTATAATATAACATAATATACAGTGTATTATTGAAAATACCTTATAATATAACATAATATACAGTGTATTATTGAAAATACCTTATAATATAACGTAATATGCAGTGTATCATTGAAAATACCTTATAATATAACATAATATGCATAGTATCATTGAAAATACCTTATAATATAACATAATATGCATAGTATCATTGAAAATACCTTATAATATATGGTAATTTGTAGTGTATCAATGAAAATAGCTTATAATATAACGGAATATGCAGTGTATCATTGAAAATAACTTATAATATATCATAATATGCGGTTTATCATTGAAAATACCTTATAATATATGGTATTTTGTAGTGTATCAATGAAAATAGCTTATAATATAACGGAATATGCTGTGTATCATTGAAAATACCTTATAATATATAGTAGTTTATCATTGAAAATACCTTATAATATAACGTAATATGTAGTGTATCATTGAAAATACCTTATAATATAACATAATATGCATAGTATCATTGAAAATACCTTATAATATATGGTATTTTGTAGTGTATCAATGAAAATAGCTTACAATATAACGTAATATGCAGTGTATCATTGAAAATACCTTATAATATATAGTAGTTTACCATTGAAAATACCTTATAATATAACGTAATATGCAGTGTATCATTGAAAATACCTTATAATATAACGTAATATGCAGTGTATCTTTGAAAATACCATATAATATAACGTAATATGCAGTGTATCATTGAAAATACCTTATAATATAACGTAATATGCAGTGTATCTTTGAAAATACCATATAATATAACGTAATATGCAGTGTATCATAGAAAATACCATATAATATATCGTAATATGCAGTGTATCATGGAAAATACCTTATAATATAACGTAATATGCAGTGTATCGCTGAAAATATCTTATAATATAACGTAATATGCAGTGTATCATTGAAAATACCTTATAATATATAGTAGTTTACCATTGAAAATACCTTAAAAAATAACGTAATATGCAGTGTATCATAGAAAATACCATATAATATATCGTAATATGCAGTGTATCATTGAAAATACCTTATAATATAACGTAATATGCAGTGTATCGCTGAAAATATCTTATAATATAACGTAATATGCAGTGTATCATTGAAAATACCTTATAATATATAGTAGTTTACCATTGAAAATACCTTAAAATATAACGTAATATGCAGTGTATCATTGAAAATACCTTATAATATAACATAATATACAGTGTATTATTGAAAATACCTTATAATATAACGTAATATGCAGTGTATCATTGAAAATACCTTATAATATAACGTAATATGCAGTGTATCATTGAAAATACCTTATAATATAACATAATATGCATAGTATCATTGAAAATACCTTATAATATAACATAATATGCATAGTATCATTGAAAATACCTTATAATATATGGTAATTTGTAGTGTATCAATGAAAATAGCTTATAATATAACGGAATATGCAGTGTATCATTGAAAATAACTTATAATATATCATAATATGCGGTTTATCATTGAAAATACCTTATAATATATGGTATTTTGTAGTGTATCAATGAAAATAGCTTATAATATAACGGAATATGCTGTGTATCATTGAAAATATCTTATAATATAACGTAATATGCAGTGTATCATTGAAAATACCTTATAATATATAGTAGTTTATCATTGAAAATACCTTATAATATAACGTAATATGTAGTGTATCATTGAAATTACCTTATAATATATCATAATATGCGGTGTATCATTGAAAATACCTTATAATATATCATAATATGCGGTTTATCATTGAAAATACCTTATAATATATGGTAATTTGTAGTGTATCAATGAAAATAGCTTATAATATAACGGAATATGAAGTGTATCATTGAAAATATCTTATAATATAACGTAATATGCAGTGTATCATTGAAAATACCTTATAATATATCATAATATGCGGTTTATCATTGAAAATACCTTATAATATAAGGTATTTTGTAGTGTATCAATGAAAATAGCTTATAATATAACGGAATATGCTGTGTATCATTGAAAATATCTTATAATATAACGTAATATGCAGTGTATCATTGAAAATACCTTATAATATATAGTAGTTTATCATTGAAAATACCTTATAATATAACGTAATATGTAGTGTATCATTGAAATTACCTTATAATATATCATAATATGCCGTTTATCATTGAAAATACCGTATAATATATGGTAATTTGTAGTGTATCAATGAAAATAGCTTATAATATAACGGAATATGCAGTGTATCATTGATAATACCTTATAATATAACGTAATGTGCAGTGTATCATTGAAAATAACATATAATATAACGTAATGTGCAGTGTATCATTGAAAATACCATATAATATATCGTAATATGCAGTGTATCATTCAAAATACCTTATAATATATAGTAGTTTACCATTGAAAATACCTTATAATATAACGTAATATGCAGTGTATCATTGAAAACACCTTATAATATAACGTAATATGCAGTGTATCATTGAAAATACCTTATAATATCGCGTAATATGCAGTGTATCTTTGAAAATACCTTATAATATAACGTAATATGCAGTGTATCATTGAAAATACCTTATAATATATAGTAGTTTACCATTGAAAATACCTTATAATATAACGTAATATGCAGTGTATCATTGAAAATACCTTATAATATAACGTAATATGCAGTGTATCTTTGAAAATACCATATAATATAACGTAATATGCAGTGTATCATAGAAAATACCATATAATATATCGTAATATGTAGTGTATCATTGAAATTACCTTATAATATATCATAATATGCGGTTTATCATTGAAAATACCTTATAATATATGGTATTTTGTAGTGTATCAATGAAAATAGCTTATAATATAACGGAATATGCTGTGTATCATTGAAAATATCTTATAATATAACGTAATATGCAGTGTATCATTGAAAATACCTTATAATATATAGTAGTTTATCATTGAAAATACCTTATAATATAACGTAATATGTAGTGTATCATTGAAATTACCTTATAATATATCATAATATGCGATTTATCATTGAAAATACCGTATAATATATGGTAATTTGTAGTGTATCAATGAAAATAGCTTATAATATAACGGAATATGCAGTGTATCATTGATAATACCTTATAATATAACGTAATGTGCAGTGTATCATTGAAAATAACATATAATATAACGTAATGTGCAGTGTATCATTGAAAATACCATATAATATATCGTAATATGCAGTGTATCATTCAAAATACCTTATAATATATAGTAGTTTACCATTGAAAATACCTTATAATATAACGTAATATGCAGTGTATCATTGAAAACACCTTATAATATAACGTAATATGCAGTGTATCATTGAAAATACCTTATAATATCGCGTAATATGCAGTGTATCTTTGAAAATACCTTATAATATAACGTAATATGCAGTGTATCATTGAAAATACCTTATAATATATAGTAGTTTACCATTGAAAATACCTTATAATATAACGTAATATGCAGTGTATCATTGAAAATACCTTATAATATAACGTAATATGCAGTGTATCTTTGAAAATACCATATAATATAACGTAATATGCAGTGTATCATAGAAAATACCATATAATATATCGTAATATGCAGTGTATCATTGAAAATACCTTATAATATAACGTAATATGCAGTGTATCGCTGAAAATATCTTATAATATAACGTAATATGCAGTGTATCATTGAATATACCTTATAATATATAGTAGTTTATCATTGAAAATACCTTATAATATAACGTAATATGCAGTGTATCATTGAAAATATCTTATAATATAACGTAATATGCAGTGTATCATTGAAAATACCTTATAATATATAGTAGTTTATCATTGAAAATACCTTATAATATAACGTTATATGTAGTGTATCATTGAAATTACCTTATAATATATCATAATATGCGGTTTATCATTGAAAATACCGTATAATATATGGTAATTTGTAGTGTATCAATGAAAATAGCTTATAATATAACGGAATATGCTGTGTATCATTGAAAATATCTTATAATATAACGTAATATGCAGTGTATCATTGAAAATACCTTATAATATATAGTAGTTTATCATTGAAAATACCTTATATTATAACGTAATATGTAGTGTATCATTGAAATTACCTTATAATATATCATAATATGCGGTTTATCATTGAAAATACCGTATAATATATGGTAATTTGTAGTGTATCAATGAAAATAGCTTATAATATAACGTAATATGCAGTGTATCATTGAAAATACCTTATAATATAGCGTAATATGCAGTGTATCTTTGAAAATACCTTATAATATAACGTAATATGCAGTGTATCATTGAAAATACCTTATAATATATAGTAGTTTACCATTGAAAATACCTTATAATATAACGTAATATGCAGTGTATCATTGAAAATACCTTATAATATAACGTAATATGCAGTGTATCTTTGAAAATACCATATAATATAACGTAATATGCAGTGTATCATAGAAAATACCATATAATATATCGTAATATGCAGTGTATCATTGAAAATACCTTATAATATAACGTAATATGCAGTGTATCGCTGAAAATATCTTATAATATAACGTAATATGCAGTGTATCATTGAAAATACCTTATAATATATAGTAGTTTACCATTGAAAATACCTTATAATATAACGTAATATGCAGTGTATCATTGAAAATATCTTATAATATAACGTAATATGCAGTGTATCATTGAAAATACCTTATAATATATAGTAGTTTACCATTGAAAATACCTTAAAATATAACGTAATATGCAGTGTATCATTGAAAATACCTTATAATATAACATAATATACAGTGTATTATTGAAAATACCTTATAATATAACATAATATACAGTGTATTATTGAAAATACCTTATAATATAACGTAATATGCAGTGTATCATTGAAAATACCTTATAATATAACATAATATGCATAGTATCATTGAAAATACCTTATAATATAACATAATATGCATAGTATCATTGAAAATACCTTATAATATATGGTAATTTGTAGTGTATCAATGAAAATAGCTTATAATATAACGGAATATGCAGTGTATCATTGAAAATAACTTATAATATATCATAATATGCGGTTTATCATTGAAAATACCTTATAATATATGGTATTTTGTAGTGTATCAATGAAAATAGCTTATAATATAACGGAATATGCTGTGTATCATTGAAAATATCTTATAATATAACGTAATATGCAGTGTATCATTGAAAATACCTTATAATATATAGTAGTTTATCATTGAAAATACCTTATAATATAACGTAATATGTAGTGTATCATTGAAATTACCTTATAATATATCATAATATGCAGTGTATCATTGAAAATACCTTATAATATATCATAATATGCGGTTTATCATTGAAAATACCTTATAATATATGGTAATTTGTAGTGTATCAATGAAAATAGCTTATAATATAACGGAATATGAAGTGTATCATTGAAAATATCTTATAATATAACGTAATATGCAGTGTATCATTGAAAATACCTTATAATATATCATAATATGCGGTTTATCATTGAAAATACCTTATAATATATGGTATTTTGTAGTGTATCAATGAAAATAGCTTATAATATAACGGAATATGCTGTGTATCATTGAAAATATCTTATAATATAACGTAATATGCAGTGTATCATTGAAAATACCTTATAATATATAGTAGTTTATCATTGAAAATACCTTATAATATAACGTAATATGTAGTGTATCATTGAAATTACCTTATAATATATCATAATATGCGGTTTATCATTGAAAATACCGTATAATATATGGTAATTTGTAGTGTATAAATGAAAATAGCTTATAATATAACGGAATATGCAGTGTATCATTGATAATACCTTATAATATAACGTAATGTGCAGTGTATCTTTGAAAATACCATATAATATAACGTAATATGCAGTGTATCATAGAAAATACCATATAATATATCGTAATATGCAGTGTATCATTGAAAATACCTTATAATATAACGTAATATGCAGTGTATCGCTGAAAATATCTTATAATATAACGTAATATGCAGTGTATCATTGAAAATACCTTATAATATATAGTAGTTTACCATTGAAAATACCTTATAATATAACGTAATATGCAGTGTATCATTGAAAATATCTTATAATATAACGTAATATGCAGTGTATCATTGAAAATACCTTATAATATATAGTAGTTTATCATTGAAAATACCTTATAATATAACGTTATATGTAGTGTATCATTGAAATTACCTTATAATATATCATAATATGCGGTTTATCATTGAAAATACCGTATAATATATGGTAATTTGTAGTGTATCAATGAAAATAGCTTATAATATAACGGAATATGCAGTGTATCATTGATAATACCTTATAATATAACGTAATGTGCAGTGTATCATTGAAAATAACATATAATATAACGTAATGTGCAGTGTATCATTGAAAATACCATATAATATATCGTAATATGCAGTGTATCATTCAAAATACCTTATAATATATAGTAGTTTACTATTGAAAATACCTTATAATATAACGTAATATGCAGTGTATCATTGAAAACACCTTATAATATAACGTAATATGCAGTGTATCATTGAAAATACCTTATAATATAGCGTAATTTGCAGTGTATCTTTGAAAATACCTTATAATATAACGTAATATGCAGTGTATCATTGAAAATACCTTATAATATATAGTAGTTTACCATTGAAAATACCTTATAATATAACGTAATATGCAGTGTATCATTGAAAATACCTTATAATATAACGTAATATGCAGTGTATCTTTGAAAATACCATATAATATAACGTAATATGCAGTGTATCATAGAAAATACCATATAATATATCGTAATATGCAGTGTATCATTGAAAATACCTTATAATATAACGTAATATGCAGTGTATCGCTGAAAATATCTTATAATATAACGTAATATGCAGTGTATCATTGAAAATACCTTATAATATAACATAATATGCATAGTATCATTGAAAATACCTTATAATATAACATAATATGCATAGTATCATTGAAAATACCTTATAATATATGGTAATTTGTAGTGTATCAATGAAAATAGCTTATAATATAACGGAATATGCAGTGTATCATTGAAAATAACTTATAATATATCATAATATGCGGTTTATCATTGAAAATACCTTATAATATATGGTATTTTGTAGTGTATCAATGAAAATAGCTTATAATATAACGGAATATGCAGTGTATCATTGAAAATAACTTATAATATATCATAATATGCGGTTTATCATTGAAAATACCTTATAATATATGGTATTTTGTAGTGTATCAATGAAAATAGCTTATAATATAACGGAATATGCTGTGTATCATTGAAAATATCTTGTAATATAACATAATATGCAGTGTAGCATTGAAAATACCTTATGATATAACGTAATATGCAGTGTATCATTGAAAATACCTTATAATATATGGTAATTTGTAGGGTATCAATGAAAATACCTTGTAATATAACGTAATATGCAGTGTATCATTGAAAATACCTTATAATATAACGTAATATGCAGTGTATCATTGAAAATACCTTATAATATAACGGAATATGCAGTGTATCATTGAAAATACCTTATCATATAACGTAATATGCAGTGTATCATTGAAAATACCTTATAATATAACGTAATATGCAGTGTATCATTGAAAATACCTTATAATATATGGTATTTTGTAGTGTATCAATGAAAATAGCTTATAATATAACGGAATATGCTGTGTATCATTGAAAATATCTTATAATATAACGTAATATGCAGTGTATCATTGAAAATACCTTATAATATATAGTAGTTTACCATTGAAAATACCTTATAATATAACGTAATGTGCAGTGTATCATTGAAAATACATTATTATATGTGGTAATTTGTAGTGTATCAATGAAAATAGCTTATAATATAACGGAATATGCAGTGTATCATTGAAAATAACTTATAATATATCATAATATGCGGTTTATCATTGAAAATACCTTATAATATATGGTATTTTGTAGTGTATCAATGAAAATAGCTTATAATATAACGGAATATGCTGTGTATCTTTGAAAATATCTTGTAATATAACATAATATGCAGTGTAGCATTGAAAATACCTTATGATATAACGTAATATGCAGTGTATCATTGAAAATACCTTATAATATATGGTAATTTGTAGTGTATCAATGAAAATACCTTATAATATAACGTAATATGCAGTGTATCATTGAAAATACCATATAATATATCGTAATATACAGTGTATCATTGAAAATACCTTATAATATAACGTAATATGCAGTGTATCATTGAAAAGATTTTATAATATAACGTGATATGCAGTGTATCATTGAAATTACCTTATAATATATCATAATATGCGGTTTATCATTGAAAATACCGTATAATATATGGTAATTTGTAGTGTATCAATGAAAATAGCTTATAATATAACGGAATATGCAGTGTATCATTGATAATACCTTATAATATAACGTAATGTGCAGTGTATCATTGAAAATAACATATAATATAACGTAATGTGCAGTGTATCATTGAAAATACCATATAATATATCGTAATATGCAGTGTATCATTCAAAATACCTTATAATATATAGTAGTTTACCATTGAAAATACCTTATAATATAACGTAATATGCAGTGTATCATTGAAAACACCTTATAATATAACGTAATATGCAGTGTATCATTGAAAATACCTTATAATATCGCGTAATATGCAGTGTATCTTTGAAAATACCTTATAATATAACGTAATATGCAGTGTATCATTGAAAATACCTTATAATATATAGTAGTTTACCATTGAAAATACCTTATAATATAACGTAATATGCAGTGTATCATTGAAAATACCTTATAATATAACGTAATATGCAGTGTATCTTTGAAAATACCATATAATATAACGTAATATGCAGTGTATCATAGAAAATACCATATAATATATCGTAATATGCAGTGTATCATTGAAAATACCTTATAATATAACGTAATATGCAGTGTATCGCTGAAAATATCTTATAATATAACGTAATATGCAGTGTATCATTGAATATACCTTATAATATATAGTAGTTTACCATTGAAAATACCTTATAATATAACGTAATATGCAGTGTATCATTGAAAATATCTTATAATATAACGTAATATGCAGTGTATCATTGAAAATACCTTATAATATATAGTAGTTTATCATTGAAAATACCTTATAATATAACGTAATATGTAGTGTATCATTGAAATTACCTTATAATATATCATAATATGCGGTTTATCATTGAAAATACCTTATAATATATGGTAATTTGTAGTGTATCAATGAAAATAGCTTATAATATAACGGAATATGCTGTGTATCATTGAAAATATCTTATAATATAACGTAATATGCAGTGTATCATTGAAAATACCTTATAATATATAGTAGTTTATCATTGAAAATACCTTATAATATAACGTAATATGTAGTGTATCATTGAAATTACCTTATAATATATCATAATATGCGGTTTATCATTGAAAATACCGTATAATATATGGTAATTTGTAGTGTATCAATGAAAATACCTTATAATATAACGTAATATGCAGTGTATCATTGAAAATACCTTATAATATAACGTAATATGCAGTGTATCATTGAAAATACCTTATAATATAACATAATATGCATAGTATCATTGAAAATACCTTATAATATATGGTAATTTGTAGTGTATCAATGAAAATAGCTTATAATATAACGGAATATGCAGTGTATCATTGAAAATACCTTATAATATATAGTAGTTTATCATTGAAAATACCTTATAATATAACGTAATATGTAGTGTATCATTGAAATTACCTTATAATATATCATAATATGCTGTGTATCATTGAAAATACCTTATAATATATCATAATATGCGGTTTATCATTGAAAATACCTTATAATATATGGTAATTTGTAGTGTATCAATGAAAATAGCTTATAATATAACGGAATATGAAGTGTATCATTGAAAATATCTTATAATATAACGTAATATGCAGTGTATCATTGAAAATACCTTATAATATATCATAATATGCGGTTTATCATTGAAAATACCTTATAATATATGGTATTTTGTAGTGTATCAATGAAAATAGCTTATAATATAACGGAATATGCTGTGTATCATTGAAAATATCTTATAATATAACGTAGTATGCAGTGTATCATTGAAAATACCTTATAATATATAGTAGTTTATCATTGAAAATACCTTATAATATAACGTAATATGTAGTGTATCATTGAAATTACCTTATAATATATCATAATATGCGGTTTATCATTGAAAATACCGTATAATATATGGTAATTTGTAGTGTATCAATGAAAATACCATATAATATATCGTAATATGCAGTGTATCATTCAAAATACCTTATAATATATAGTAGTTTACCATTGAAAATACCTTATAATATAACGTAATATGCAGTGTATCATTGAAAACACCTTATAATATAACGTAATATGCAGTGTATCATTGAAAATACCTTATAATATCGCGTAATATGCAGTGTATCTTTGAAAATACCTTATAATATAACGTAATATGCAGTGTATCATTGAAAATACCTTATAATATATAGTAGTTTACCATTGAAAATACCTTATAATATAACGTAATATGCAGTGTATCATTGAAAATACCTTATAATATAACGTAATATGCAGTGTATCTTTGAAAATACCATATAATATAACGTAATATGCAGTGTATCATAGAAAATACCATATAATATATCGTAATATGCAGTGTATCATTGAAAATACCTTATAATATAACGTAATATGCAGTGTATCGCTGAAAATATCTTATAATATAACGTAATATGCAGTGTATCATTGAAAATACCTTATAATATATAGTAGTTTACCATTGAAAATACCTTATAATATAACGTAATATGCAGTGTATCATTGAAAATATCATATAATATAACGTAATATGCAGTGTATCATTGAAAATACCTTATAATATATAGTAGTTTATCATTGAAAATACCTTATAATATAACGTAATATGCAGTGTATCATTGAAAATACCATATAATATATCGTAATATACAGTGTATCATTGAAAATACCTTATAATATAACGTAATATGCAGTGTATCATTGAAAAGATTTTATAATATAACGTGATATGCAGTGTATCATTGAAATTACCTTATAATATATCATAATATGCGGTTTATCATTGAAAATACCGTATAATATATGGTAATTTGTAGTGTATCAATGAAAATAGCTTATAATATAACGGAATATGCAGTGTATCATTGATAATACCTTATAATATAACGTAATGTGCAGTGTATCATTGAAAATAACATATAATATAACGTAATGTGCAGTGTATCATTGAAAATACCATATAATATATCGTAATATGCAGTGTATCATTCAAAATACCTTATAATATATAGTAGTTTACCATTGAAAATACCTTATAATATAACGTAATATGCAGTGTATCATTGAAAACACCTTATAATATAACGTAATATGCAGTGTATCATTGAAAATACCTTATAATATCGCGTAATATGCAGTGTATCTTTGAAAATACCTTATAATATAACGTAATATGCAGTGTATCATTGAAAATACCTTATAATATATAGTAGTTTACCATTGAAAATACCTTATAATATAACGTAATATGCAGTGTATCATTGAAAATACCTTATAATATAACGTAATATGCAGTGTATCTTTGAAAATACCATATAATATAACGTAATATGCAGTGTATCATAGAAAATACCATATAATATATCGTAATATGCAGTGTATCATTGAAAATACCTTATAATATAACGTAATATGCAGTGTATCGCTGAAAATATCTTATAATATAACGTAATATGCAGTGTATCATTGAATATACCTTATAATATATAGTAGTTTACCATTGAAAATACCTTATAATATAACGTAATATGCAGTGTATCATTGAAAATATCTTATAATATAACGTAATATGCAGTGTATCATTGAAAATACCTTATAATATATAGTAGTTTATCATTGAAAATACCTTATAATATAACGTAATATGTAGTGTATCATTGAAATTACCTTATAATATATCATAATATGCGGTTTATCATTGAAAATACCGTATAATATATGGTAATTTGTAGTGTATCAATGAAAATAGCTTATAATATAACGGAATATGCTGTGTATCATTGAAAATATCTTATAATATAACGTAATATGCAGTGTATCATTGAAAATACCTTATAATATATAGTAGTTTATCATTGAAAATACCTTATAATATAACGTAATATGTAGTGTATCATTGAAATTACCTTATAATATATCATAATATGCGGTTTATCATTGAAAATACCGTATAATATATGGTAATTTGTAGTGTATCAATGAAAATAGCTTATAATATAACGTAATATGCAGTGTATCATTGAAAATACCTTATAATATAACATAATATGCATAGTATCATTGAAAATACCTTATAATATAACATAATATGCATAGTATCATTGAAAATACCTTATAATATATGGTAATTTGTAGTGTATCAATGAAAATAGCTTATAATATAACGGAATATGCAGTGTATCATTGAAAATACCTTATAATATATAGTAGTTTATCATTGAAAATACCTTATAATATAACGTAATATGTAGTGTATCATTGAAATTACCTTATAATATATCATAATATGCTGTGTATCATTGAAAATACCTTATAATATATCATAATATGCGGTTTATCATTGAAAATACCTTATAATATATGGTAATTTGTAGTGTATCAATGAAAATAGCTTATAATATAACGGAATATGAAGTGTATCATTGAAAATATCTTATAATATAACGTAATATGCAGTGTATCATTGAAAATACCTTATAATATATCATAATATGCGGTTTATCATTGAAAATACCTTATAATATATGGTATTTTGTAGTGTATCAATGAAAATAGCTTATAATATAACGGAATATGCTGTGTATCATTGAAAATATCTTATAATATAACGTAGTATGCAGTGTATCATTGAAAATACCTTATAATATATAGTAGTTTATCATTGAAAATACCTTATAATATAACGTAATATGTAGTGTATCATTGAAATTACCTTATAATATATCATAATATGCGGTTTATCATTGAAAATACCGTATAATATATGGTAATTTGTAGTGTATCAATGAAAATACCATATAATATATCGTAATATGCAGTGTATCATTCAAAATACCTTATAATATATAGTAGTTTACCATTGAAAATACCTTATAATATAACGTAATATGCAGTGTATCATTGAAAACACCTTATAATATAACGTAATATGCAGTGTATCATTGAAAATACCTTATAATATCGCGTAATATGCAGTGTATCTTTGAAAATACCTTATAATATAACGTAATATGCAGTGTATCATTGAAAATACCTTATAATATATAGTAGTTTACCATTGAAAATACCTTATAATATAACGTAATATGCAGTGTATCATTGAAAATACCTTATAATATAACGTAATATGCAGTGTATCTTTGAAAATACCATATAATATAACGTAATATGCAGTGTATCATAGAAAATACCATATAATATATCGTAATATGCAGTGTATCATTGAAAATACCTTATAATATAACGTAATATGCAGTGTATCGCTGAAAATATCTTATAATATAACGTAATATGCAGTGTATCATTGAAAATACCTTATAATATATAGTAGTTTACCATTGAAAATACCTTATAATATAACGTAATATGCAGTGTATCATTGAAAATATCATATAATATAACGTAATATGCAGTGTATCATTGAAAATACCTTATAATATATAGTAGTTTAACATTGAAAATACCTTATAATATAACGTAATATGTAGTGTATCATTGAAATTACCTTATAATATATCATAATATGCTGTGTATCATTGAAAATACCTTATAATATATCATAATATGCGGTTTATCATTGAAAATACCTTATAATATATGGTAATTTGTAGTGTATCAATGAAAATAGCTTATAATATAACGGAATATGTAGTGTATCATTGAAAATATCTTATAATATAACGTAATATGCAGTGTATCATTGAAAATACCTTATAATATATCATAATATGCGGTTTATCATTGAAAATACCTTATAATATATGGTATTTTGTAGTGTATCAATGAAAATAGCTTATAATATAACGGAATATGCTGTGTATCATTGAAAATATCTTATAATATAACGTAATATGCAGTGTATCATTGAAAATACCTTATAATATATAGTAGTTTATCATTGAAAATACCTTATAATATAACGTAATATGTAGTGTATCATTGAAATTACCTTATAATATATCATAATATGCGGTTTATCATTGAAAATACCTTATAATATATGGTAATTTGTAGTGTATCAATGAAAATAGCTTATAATATAACGTAATATGCAGTGTATCATTGAAAATACCTTATAATATAACATAATATGCATAGTATCATTGAAAATACCTTATAATATAACATAATATGCATAGTATCATTGAAAATACCTTATAATATATGGTAATTTGTAGTGTATCAATGAAAATAGCTTATAATATAACGGAATATGCAGTGTATCATTGAAAATAACTTATAATATATCATAATATGCGGTTTATCATTGAAAATACCTTATAATATATGGTATTTTGTAGTGTATCAATGAAAATAGCTTATAATATAACGGAATATGCTGTGTATCATTGAAAATATCTTATAATATAACGTAATATGCAGTGTATCATTGAAAATACCTTATAATATATAGTAGTTTATCATTGAAAATACCTTATAATATAACGTAATATGTAGTGTATCATTGAAATTACCTTATAATATATCATAATATGCTGTGTATCATTGAAAATACCTTATAATATATCATAATATGCGGTTTATCATTGAAAATACCTTATAATATATGGTAATTTGTAGTGTATCAATGAAAATAGCTTATAATATAACGGAATATGAAGTGTATCATTGAAAATATCTTATAATATAACGTAATATGCAGTGTATCATTGAAAATACCTTATAATATATCATAATATGCGGTTTATCATTGAAAATACCTTATAATATATGGTATTTTGTAGTGTATCAATGAAAATAGCTTATAATATAACGGAATATACTGTGTATCATTGAAAATATCTTATAATATAACGTAGTATGCAGTGTATCATTGAAAATACCTTATAATATATAGTAGTTTATCATTGAAAATACCTTATAATATAACGTAATATGTAGTGTATCATTGAAATTACCTTATAATATATCATAATATGCGGTTTATCATTGAAAATACCGTATAATATATGGTAATTTGTAGTGCATCAATGAAAATACCATATAATATATCGTAATATGCAGTGTATCATTCAAAATACCTTATAATATATAGTAGTTTACCATTGAAAATACCTTATAATATAACGTAATATGCAGTGTATCGTTGAAAACACCTTATAATATAACGTAATATGCAGTGTATCATTGAAAATACCTTATAATATCGCGTAATATGCAGTGTATCTTTGAAAATACCTTATAATATAACGTAATATGCAGTGTATCATTGAAAATACCTTATAATATATAGTAGTTTACCATTGAAAATACCTTATAATATAACGTAATATGCAGTGTATCATTGAAAATACCTTATAATATAACGTAATATGCAGTGTATCTTTGAAAATACCATATAATATAACGTAATATGCAGTGTATCATAGAAAATACCATATAATATATCGTAATATGCAGTGTATCATTGAAAATACCTTATAATATAACGTAATATGCAGTGTATCGCTGAAAATATCTTATAATATAACGTAATATGCAGTGTATCATTGAAAATACCTTATAATATATAGTAGTTTACCATTGAAAATACCTTATAATATATAGTAGTTTACCATTGAAAATACCTTATAATATAACGTAATATGCAGTGTATCATTGAAAATATCTTATAATATAACGTAATATGCAGTGTATCATTGAAAATACCTTATAATATATAGTAGTTTATCATTGAAAATACCTTATAATATAACGTAATATGTAGTGTATCATTGAAATTACCTTATAATATATCATAATATGCTGTGTATCATTGAAAATACCTTATAATATATCATAATATGCGGTTTATCATTGAAAATACCTTATAATATATGGTAATTTGTAGTGTATCAATGAAAATAGCTTATAATATAACGGAATATGAAGTGTATCATTGAAAATATCTTATAATATAACGTAATATGCAGTGTATCATTGAAAATACCTTATAATATATCATAATATGCGGTTTATCATTGAAAATACCTTATAATATATGGTATTTTGTAGTGTATCAATGAAAATAGCTTATAATATAACGGAATATGCTGTGTATCATTGAAAATATCTTATAATATAACGTAGTATGCAGTGTATCATTGAAAATACCTTATAATATATAGTAGTTTATCATTGAAAATACCTTATAATATAACGTAATATGTAGTGTATCATTGAAATTACCTTATAATATATCATAATATGCGGTTTATCATTGAAAATACCGTATAATATATGGTAATTTGTAGTGTATCAATGAAAATACCATATAATATATCGTAATATGCAGTGTATCATTCAAAATACCTTATAATATATAGTAGTTTACCATTGAAAATACCTTATAATATAACGTAATATGCAGTGTATCATTGAAAACACCTTATAATATAACGTAATATGCAGTGTATCATTGAAAATACCTTATAATATCGCGTAATATGCAGTGTATCTTTGAAAATACCTTATAATATAACGTAATATGCAGTGTATCATTGAAAATACCTTATAATATATAGTAGTTTACCATTGAAAATACCTTATAATATAACGTAATATGCAGTGTATCATTGAAAATACCATATAATATAACGTAATATGCAGTGTATCATAGAAAATACCATATAATATATCGTAATATGCAGTGTATCATTGAAAATACCTTATAATATAACGTAATATGCAGTGTATCGCTGAAAATATCTTATAATATAACGTAATATGCAGTGTATCATTGAAAATACCTTATAATATATAGTAGTTTACCATTGAAAATACCTTATAATATAACGTAATATGCAGTGTATCATTGAAAATATCTTATAATATAACATAATATGCATAGTATCATTGAAAATACCTTATAATATATAGTAGTTTATCATTGAAAATACCTTATAATATAACGTAATATGTAGTGTATCATTGAAATAACCTTATAATATATCATAATATGCGGTTTATCATTGAAAATACCGTATAATATATGGTAATTTGTAGTGTATCAATGAAAATAGCTTATAATATAACGGAATATGCAGTGTATCATTGAAAATAACTTATAATATATCATAATATGCGGTTTATCATTGAAAATACCTTATAATATATGGTATTTTGTAGTGTATCAATGAAAATAGCTTATAATATAACGGAATATGCTGTGTATCATTGAAAATATCTTGTAATATAACATAATATGCAGTGTAGCATTGAAAATACCTTATGATATAACGTAATATGCAGTGTATCATTGAAAATACCTTATAATATATGGTAATTTGTAGTGTATCAATGAAAATACCTTGTAATATAACGTAATATGCAGTGTATCATTGAAAATACCTTATAATATAACGTAATATGCAGTGTATCATTGAAAATACCTTATAATATAGCGTAATTTGCAGTGTATCTTTGAAAATACCTTATAATATAACGTAATATGCAGTGTATCATTGAAAATACCTTATAATATATAGTAGTTTACCATTGAAAATACCTTATAATATAACGTAATATGCAGTGTATCATTGAAAATAATTTATAATATAACGTAATATGCAGTGTATCTTTGAAAATACCATATAATATAACGTAATATGCAGTGTATCATAGAAAATACCATATAATATATCGTAATATGCAGTGTATCATTGAAAATACCTTATAATATAACGTAATATGCAGTGTATCGCTGAAAATATCTTATAATATAACGTAATATGCAGTGTATCATTGAAAATACCTTATAATATATAGTAGTTTACCATTGAAAATACCTTAAAATATAACGTAATATGCAGTGTATCATTGAAAATACCTTATAATATAACGTAATTCACAGTGTATTATTGAAAATACCTTATAATATAACGTAATATGCAGTGTATCATTGAAAATACCTTATAATATAACATAATATGCATAGTATCATTGAAAATACCTTATAATATAACATAATATGCATAGTATCATTGAAAATACCTTATAATATATGGTAATTTGTAGTGTATCAATGAAAATAGCTTATAATATAACGGAATATGCAGTGTATCATTGAAAATAACTTATAATATATCATAATATGCGGTTTATCATTGAAAATACCTTATAATATATGGTATTTTGTAGTGTATCAATGAAAATAGCTTATAATATAACGGAATATGCAGTGTATCATTGAAAATAACTTATAATATAACATAATATACAGTGTATTATTGAAAATACCTTATAATATAACGTAATATGCAGTGTATCATTGAAAATACCTTATAATATAACATAATATGCATAGTATCATTGAAAATACCTTATAATATAACATAATATGCATAGTATCATTGAAAATACCTTATAATATATGGTAATTTGTAGTGTATCAATGAAAATAGCTTATAATATAACGGAATATGCAGTGTATCATTGAAAATAACTTATAATATATCATAATATGCGGTTTATCATTGAAAATACCTTATAATATATGGTATTTTGTAGTGTATCAATGAAAATAGCTTATAATATAACGGAATATGCAGTGTATCATTGAAAATAACTTATAATATATCATAATATGCGGTTTATCATTGAAAATACCTTATAATATATGGTATTTTGTAGTGTATCAATGAAAATAGCTTATAATATAACGGAATATGCTGTGTATCATTGAAAATATCTTGTAATATAACATAATATGCAGTGTAGCATTGAAAATACCTTATGATATAACGTAATATGCAGTGTATCATTGAAAATACCTTATAATATATGGTAATTTGTAGGGTATCAATGAAAATACCTTGTAATATAACGTAATATGCAGTGTATCATTGAAAATACCTTATAATATAACGTAATATGCAGTGTATCATTGAAAATACCTTATAATATAACGGAATATGCAGTGTATCATTGAAAATACCTTATCATATAACGTAATATGCAGTGTATCATTGAAAATACCTTATAATATAACATAATATGCATAGTATCATTGAAAATACCATATAATATATGGTATTTTGTAGTGTATCAATGAAAATAGCTTATAATATAACGGAATATGCTGTGGATCATTGAAAATATCTTATAATATAACGTAATATGCAGTGTATCATTGAAAATACCTTATAATATATAGTAGTTTACCATTGAAAATACCTTATAATATAACGTAATGTGCAGTGTATCATTGAAAATACATTATTATATGTGGTAATTTGTAGTGTATCAATGAAAATAGCTTATAATATAACGGAATATGCAGTGTATCATTGAAAATAACTTATAATATATCATAATATGCGGTTTATCATTGAAAATACCTTATAATATATGGTATTTTGTAGTGTATCAATGAAAATAGCTTATAATATAACGGAATATGCTGTGTATCTTTGAAAATATCTTGTAATATAACATAATATGCAGTGTAGCATTGAAAATACCTTATGATATAACGTAATATGCAGTGTATCATTGAAAATACCTTATAATATATGGTAATTTGTAGTGTATCAATGAAAATACCTTATAATATAACGTAATATGCAGTGTATCATTGAAAATACCTTATAATATCGCGTAATATGCAGTGTATCTTTGAAAATACCTTATAATATAACGTAATATGCAGTGTATCATTGAAAATACCTTATAATATATAGTAGTTTACCATTGAAAATACCTTATAATATAACGTAATATGCAGTGTATCATTGAAAATACCTTATAATATAACGTAATATGCAGTGTATCTTTGAAAATACCATATAATATAACGTAATATGCAGTGTATCATAGAAAATACCATATAATATATCGTAATATGCAGTGTATCATTGAAAATACCTTATAATATAACGTAATATGCAGTGTATCGCTGAAAATATCTTATAATATAACGTAATATGCAGTGTATCATTGAATATACCTTATAATATATAGTAGTTTACCATTGAAAATACCTTATAATATAACGTAATATGCAGTGTATCATTGAAAATACCTTATAATATAACGTAATATGCAGTGTATCATTGAAAATACCTTATAATATATAGTAGTTTATCATTGAAAATACCTTATAATATAACGTAATATGTAGTGTATCATTGAAATTACCTTATAATATATCATAATATGCGGTTTATCATTGAAAATACCGTATAATATATGGTAATTTGTAGTGTATCAATGAAAATAGCTTATAATATAACGGAATATGCAGTGTATCATTGAAAATATCTTATAATATAACGTAATATGCAGTGTATCATTGAAAATACCTTATAATATATAGTAGTTTATCATTGAAAATACCTTATAATATAACGTAATATGTAGTGTATCATTGAAATTACCTTATAATATATCATAATATGCGGTTTATCATTGAAAATACCGTATAATATATGGTAATTTGTAGTGTATCAATGAAAATAGCTTATAATATAACGTAATATGCAGTGTATCATTGAAAATACCTTATAATATAACATAATATGCATAGTATCATTGAAAATACCTTATAATATAACATAATATGCATAGTA
This sequence comes from Lasioglossum lativentre, assembly GCA_916610255.1. Taxonomy (NCBI): domain Eukaryota; kingdom Metazoa; phylum Arthropoda; class Insecta; order Hymenoptera; family Halictidae; genus Lasioglossum; species Lasioglossum lativentre. Next base: position 115,578 of record CAKAJI010000441.1, read on the forward strand.
TCATTGAAAATACCTTATAATATATGGTAATTTGTAGTGTATCAATGAAAATAGCTTATAATATAACGGAATATGCAGTGTATCATTGAAAATAACTTATAATATATCATAATATGCGGTTTATCATTGAAAATACCTTATAATATATGGTATTTTGTAGTGTATCAATGAAAATAGCTTATAATATAACGGAATATGCTGTGTATCATTGAAAATATCTTATAATATAACGTAATATGCAGTGTATCATTGAAAATACCTTATAATATATAGTAGTTTATCATTGAAAATACCTTATAATATAACGTAATATGTAGTGTATCATTGAAATTACCTTATAATATATCATAATATGCTGTGTATCATTGAAAATACCTTATAATATATCATAATATGCGGTTTATCATTGAAAATACCTTATAATATATGGTAATTTGTAGTGTATCAATGAAAATAGCTTATAATATAACGGAATATGAAGTGTATCATTGAAAATATCTTATAATATAACGTAATATGCAGTGTATCATTGAAAATACCTTATAATATATCATAATATGCGGTTTATCATTGAAAATACCTTATAATATATGGTATTTTGTAGTGTATCAATGAAAATAGCTTATAATATAACGGAATATGCTGTGTATCATTGAAAATATCTTATAATATAACGTAGTATGCAGTGTATCATTGAAAATACCTTATAATATATAGTAGTTTATCATTGAAAATACCTTATAATATAACGTAATATGTAGTGTATCATTGAAATTACCTTATAATATATCATAATATGCGGTTTATCATTGAAAATACCGTATAATATATGGTAATTTGTAGTGTATCAATGAAAATACCATATAATATATCGTAATATGCAGTGTATCATTCAAAATACCTTATAATATATAGTAGTTTACCATTGAAAATACCTTATAATATAACGTAATATGCAGTGTATCATTGAAAACACCTTATAATATAACGTAATATGCAGTGTATCATTGAAAATACCTTATAATATCGCGTAATATGCAGTGTATCTTTGAGAATACCTTATAATATAACGTAATATGCAGTGTATCATTGAAAATACCTTATAATATATAGTAGTTTACCATTGAAAATACCTTATAATATAACGTAATATGCAGTGTATCATTGAAAATACCTTATAATATAACGTAATATGCAGTGCATCTTTGAAAATACCATATAATATAACGTAATATGCAGTGTATCATAGAAAATACCATATAATATATCGTAATATGCAGTGTATCATTGAAAATACCTTATAATATAACGTAATATGCAGTGTATCGCTGAAAATATCTTATAATATAACGTAATATGCAGTGTATCATTGAAAATACCTTATAATATATAGTAGTTTACCATTGAAAATACCTTATAATATAACGTAATATGCAGTGTATCATTGAAAATATCTTATAATATAACGTAATATGCAGTGTATCATTGAAAATACCTTATAATATATAGTAGTTTACCATTGAAAATACCTTATAATATAACGTAATGTGCAGTGTATCATTGAAAATACATTATTATATGTGGTAATTTGTAGTGTATCAATGAAAATAGCTTATAATATAACGGAATATGCAGTGTATCATTGAAAATAACTTATAATATATCATAATATGCGGTTTATCATTGAAAATACCTTATAATATATGGTATTTTGTAGTGTATCAATGAAAATAGCTTATAATATAACGGAATATGCTGTGTATCTTTGAAAATATCTTGTAATATAACATAATATGCAGTGTAGCATTGAAAATACCTTATGATATAACGTAATATGCAGTGTATCATTGAAAATACCTTATAATATATGGTAATTTGTAGTGTATCAATGAAAATACCTTATAATATAACGTAATATGCAGTGTATCATTGAAAATACCATATAATATATCGTAATATACAGTGTATCATTGAAAATACCTTATAATATAACGTAATATGCAGTGTATCATTGAAAAGATTTTATAATATAACGTGATATGCAGTGTATCATTGAAATTACCTTATAATATATCATAATATGCGGTTTATCATTGAAAATACCGTATAATATATGGTAATTTGTAGTGTATCAATGAAAATAGCTTATAATATAACGGAATATGCAGTGTATCATTGATAATACCTTATAATATAACGTAATGTGCAGTGTATCATTGAAAATAACATATAATATAACGTAATGTGCAGTGTATCATTGAAAATACCATATAATATATCGTAATATGCAGTGTATCATTCAAAATACCTTATAATATATAGTAGTTTACCATTGAAAATACCTTATAATATAACGTAATATGCAGTGTATCATTGAAAACACCTTATAATATAACGTAATATGCAGTGTATCATTGAAAATACCTTATAATATCGCGTAATATGCAGTGTATCGCTGAAAATATCTTATAATATAACGTAATATGCAGTGTATCATTGAATATACCTTATAATATATAGTAGTTTACCATTGAAAATACCTTATAATATAACGTAATATGCAGTGTATCATTGAAAATATCTTATAATATAACGTAATATGCAGTGTATCATTGAAAATACCTTATAATATATAGTAGTTTATCATTGAAAATACCTTATAATATAACGTAATATGTAGTGTATCATTGAAATTACCTTATAATATATCATAATATGCGGTTTATCATTGAAAATACCGTATAATATATGGTAATTTGTAGTGTATCAATGAAAATAGCTTATAATATAACGGAATATGCTGTGTATCATTGAAAATATCTTATAATATAACGTAATATGCAGTGTATCATTGAAAATACCTTATAATATATAGTAGTTTATCATTGAAAATACCTTATAATATAACGTAATATGTAGTGTATCATTGAAATTACCTTATAATATATCATAATATGCGGTTTATCATTGAAAATACCGTATAATATATGGTAATTTGTAGTGTATCAATGAAAATAGCTTATAATATAACGGAATATGCAGTGTATCATTGAAAATACCTTATAATATATCATAATATGCAGAGTATCATTGAAAATACCTTATAATATAACATAATATGCATAGTATCATTGAAAATACCTTATAATATATGGTAATTTGTAGTGTATCAATGAAAATAGCTTATAATATAACGGAATATGCTGTGTATCATTGAAAATAACTTATAATATATCATAATATGCGGTTTATCATTGAAAATACCTTATAATATATGGTATTTTGTAGTGTATCAATGAAAATAGCTTATAATATAACGGAATATGCTGTGTATCATTGAAAATATCTTATAATATAACGTAATATGCAGTGTATCATTGAAAATACCTTATAATATATAGTAGTTTATCATTGAAAATACCTTATAATATAACGTAATATGTAGTGTATCATTGAAATTACCTTATAATATATCATAATATGCTGTGTATCATTGAAAATACCTTATAATATATCATAATATGCGGTTTATCATTGAAAATACCTTATAATATATGGTAATTTGTAGTGTATCAATGAAAATAGCTTATAATATAACGGAATATGCAGTGTATCATTGAAAATACCTTATAATATAACGTAATATGCAGTGTATCATTGAAAATACCTTATAATATATCATAATATGCGGTTTATCATTGAAAATACCTTATAATATATGGTATTTTGTAGTGTATCAATGAAAATAGCTTATAATATAACGGAATATGCTGTGTATCATTGAAAATATCTTATAATATAACGTAGTATGCAGTGTATCATTGAAAATACCTTATAATATATAGTAGTTTATCATTGAAAATACCTTATAATATAACGTAATATGTAGTGTATCATTGAAATTACCTTATAATATATCATAATATGCGGTTTATCATTGAAAATACCGTATAATATATGGTAATTTGTAGTGTATCAATGAAAATACCATATAATATATCGTAATATGCAGTGTATCATTCAAAATACCTTATAATATATAGTAGTTTACCATTGAAAATACCTTATAATATAACGTAATATGCAGTGTATCATTGAAAACACCTTATAATATAACGTAATATGCAGTGTATCATTGAAAATACCTTATAATATCGCGTAATATGCAGTGTATCTTTGAAAATACCTTATAATATAACGTAATATGCAGTGTATCATTGAAAATACCTTATAATATATAGTAGTTTACCATTGAAAATACCTTATAATATAACGTAATATGCAGTGTATCATTGAAAATACCTTATAATATAACGTAATATGCAGTGTATCTTTGAAAATACCATATAATATAACGTAATATGCAGTGTATCATAGAAAATACCATATAATATATCGTAATATGCAGTGTATCATTGAAAATACCTTATAATATAACGTAATATGCAGTGTATCGCTGAAAATATCTTATAATATAACGTAATATGCAGTGTATCATTGAAAATACCTTATAATATATAGTAGTTTATCATTGAAAATACCTTATAATATAACGTAATATGCAGTGTATCATTGAAAATATCTTATAATATAACGTAATATGCAGTGTATCATTGAAAATACCTTATAATATATAGTAGTTTACCATTGAAAATACCTTATAATATAACGTAATGTGCAGTGTATCATTGAAAATACATTATTATATGTGGTAATTTGTAGTGTATCAATGAAAATAGCTTATAATATAACGGAATATGCAGTGTATCATTGAAAATAACTTATAATATATCATAATATGCGGTTTATCATTGAAAATACCTTATAATATATGGTATTTTGTAGTGTATCAATGAAAATAGCTTATAATATAACGGAATATGCTGTGTATCTTTGAAAATATCTTGTAATATAACATAATATGCAGTGTAGCATTGAAAATACCTTATGATATAACGTAATATGCAGTGTATCATTGAAAATACCTTATAATATATGGTAATTTGTAGTGTATCAATGAAAATACCTTATAATATAACGTAATATGCAGTGTATCATTGAAAATACCATATAATATATTGTCATATGCAGTGTATCATTGAAAATACCTTATAATATATCGTCATATGCAGTGTATCATTGAAAAGATTTTATAATATAACGTGATATGCAGTGTATCATTGAAATTACCTTATAATATATCATAATATGCGGTTTATCATTGAAAATACCGTATAATATATGGTAATTTGTAGTGTATCAATGAAAATAGCTTATAATATAACGGAATATGCAGTGTATCATTGATAATACCTTATAATATAACGTAATGTGCAGTGTATCATTGAAAATAACATATAATATAACGTAATGTGCAGTGTATCATTGAAAATACCATATAATATATCGTAATATGCAGTGTATCATTCAAAATACCTTATAATATATAGTAGTTTACCATTGAAAATACCTTATAATATAACGTAATATGCAGTGTATCATTGAAAACACCTTATAATATAACGTAATATGCAGTGTATCATTGAAAATACCTTATAATATCGCGTAATATGCAGTGTATCTTTGAAAATACCTTATAATATAACGTAATATGCAGTGTATCATTGAAAATACCTTATAATATATAGTAGTTTACCATTGAAAATACCTTATAATATAACGTAATATGCAGTGTATCATTGAAAATACCTTATAATATAACGTAATATGCAGTGTATCTTTGAAAATACCATATAATATAACGTAATATGCAGTGTATCATAGAAAATACCATATAATATATCGTAATATGCAGTGTATCATTGAAAATACCTTATAATATAACGTAATATGCAGTGTATCGCTGAAAATATCTTATAATATAACGTAATATGCAGTGATTCATTGAATATACCTTATAATATATAGTAGTTTACCATTGAAAATACCTTATAATATAACGTAATATGCAGTGTATCATTGAAAATATCTTATAATATAACGTAATATGCAGTGTATCATTGAAAATACCTTATAATATATAGTAGTTTATCATTGAAAATACCTTATAATATAACGTAATATGTAGTGTATCATTGAAATTACCTTATAATATATCATAATATGCGGTTTATCATTGAATATACCGTATAATATATGGTAATTTGTAGTGTATCAATGAAAATAGCTTATAATATAACGGAATATGCTGTGTATCATTGAAAATATCTTATAATATAACGTAATATGCAGTGTATCATTGAAAATACCTTATAATATATAGTAGTTTATCATTGAAAATACCTTATAATATAACGTAATATGTAGTGTATCATTGAAATTACCTTATAATATATCATAATATGCGGTTTATCATTGAAAATACCGTATAATATATGGTAATTTGTAGTGTATCAATGAAAATAGCTTATAATATAACGTAATATGCAGTGTATCATTGAAAATACCTTATAATATAACATAATATGCATAGTATCATTGAAAATACCTTATAATATAACATAATATGCATAGTATCATTGAAAATACCTTATAATATATGGTAATTTGTAGTGTATCAATGAAAATAGCTTATATTATAAGGGAATATGCAGTGTATCATTGAAAATAACTTATAATATATCATAATATGCGGTTTATCATTGAAAATACCTTATAATATATGGTATTTTGTAGTGTATCAATGAAAATAGCTTATAATATAACGGAATATGCTGTGTATCATTGAAAATATCTTATAATATAACGTAATATGCAGTGTATCATTGAAAATACCTTATAATATATAGTAGTTTATCATTGAAAATACCTTATAATATAACGTAATATGTAGTGTATCATTGAAATTACCTTATAATATATCATAATATGCTGTGTATCATTGAAAATACCTTATAATATATCATAATATGCGGTTTATCATTGAAAATACCTTATAATATATGGTAATTTGTAGTGTATCAATGAAAATAGCTTATAATATAACGGAATATGAAGTGTATCATTGAAAATATCTTATAATATAACGTAATATGCAGTGTATCATTGAAAATACCTTATAATATATCATAATATGCGGTTTATCATTGAAAATACCTTATAATATATGGTATTTTGTAGTGTATCAATGAAAATAGCTTATAATATAACGGAATATGCTGTGTATCATTGAAAATATCTTATAATATAACGTAGTATGCAGTGTATCATTGAAAATACCTTATAATATATAGTAGTTTATCATTGAAAATACCTTATAATATATGGTATTTTGTAGTGTATCAATGAAAATAGCTTATAATATAACGGAATATGCTGTGTATCATTGAAAATAACTTATAATATATCATAATATGCGGTTTATCATTGAAAATACCTTATAATATATGGTATTTTGTAGTGTATCAATGAAAATAGCTTACAATATAACGGAATATGCTGTGGATCATTGAAAATATCTTATAATATAACGTAATATGCAGTGTATCATTGAAAATACCTTATAATATATAGTAGTTTACCATTGAAAATACCTTATAATATATAGTAGTTTATCATTGAAAATACCTTATAATATAACGTAATATGTAGTGTATCATTGAAAATACCTTATAATATATCATAATATGCGGTTTATCATTGAAAATACCTTATAATATATGGTATTTTGTAGTGTATCAATGAAAATAGCTTATAATATAACGGAATATGCTGTGTATCATTGAAAATATCTTATAATATAACGTAATATGCAGTGTATCATTGAAAATACCTTATAATATATAGTAGTTTATCATTGAAAATACCTTATAATATAACGTTATATGTAGTGTATCATTGAAATTACCTTATAATATATCATAATATGCGGTTTATCATTGAAAATACCGTATAATATATGGTAATTTGTAGTGTATCAATGAAAATAGCTTATAATATAACGGAATATGCAGTGTATCATTGATAACACCTTATAATATAACGTAATGTGCAGTGTATCATTGAAAATAACTTATAATATAACGTAATGTGCAGTGTATCATTGAAAATACCATATAATATATCGTAATATGCAGTGTATCATTCAAAATACCTTATAATATATAGTAGTTTACCATTGAAAATACCTTATAATATAACGTAATATGCAGTGTATCATTGAAAACACCTTATAATATAACGTAATATGCAGTGTATCATTGAAAATACCTTATAATATAGCGTAATTTGCAGTGTATCTTTGAAAATACCTTATAATATAACGTAATATGCAGTGTATCATTGAAAATACCTTATAATATATAGTAGTTTACCATTGAAAATACCTTATAATATAACGTAATATGCAGTGTATCACTGAAAATACCTTATAATATAACGTAATATGCAGTGTATCTTTGAAAATACCATATAATATAACGTAATATGCAGTGTATCATAGAAAATACCATATAATATATCGTAATATGCAGTGTATCATTGAAAATACCTTATAATATAACATAATATGCATAGTATCATTGAAAATACCTTATAATATAACATAATATGCATAGTATCATTGAAAATACCTTATAATATATGGTAATTTGTAGTGTATCAATGAAAATAGCTTATAATATAACGGAATATGCAGTGTATCATTGAAAATAACTTATAATATATCATAATATGCGGTTTATCATTGAAAATACCTTATAATATATGGTATTTTGTAGTGTATCAATGAAAATAGCTTATAATATAACGGAATATGCAGTGTATCATTGAAAATAACTTATAATATATCATAATATGCGGTTTATCATTGAAAATACCTTATAATATATGGTATTTTGTAGTGTATCAATGAAAATAGCTTATAATATAACGGAATATGCTGTGTATCATTGAAAATATCTTGTAATATAACATAATATGCAGTGTAGCATTGAAAATACCTTATGATATAACGTAATATGCAGTGTATCATTGAAAATACCTTATAATATATGGTAATTTGTAGGGTATCAATGAAAATACCTTGTAATATAACGTAATATGCAGTGTATCATTGAAAATACCTTATAATATAACGTAATATGCAGTGTATCATTGAAAATACCTTATAATATAACGGAATATGCAGTGTATCATTGAAAATACCTTATCATATAACGTAATATGCAGTGTATCATTGAAAATACCTTATAATATAACATAATATGCATAGTATCATTGAAAATACCTTATAATATATGGTATTTTGTAGTGTATCAATGAAAATAGCTTATAATATAACGGAATATGCTGTGGATCATTGAAAATATCTTATAATATAACGTAATATGCAGTGTATCATTGAAAATACCTTATAATATATAGTAGTTTACCATTGAAAATACCTTATAATATAACGTAATGTGCAGTGTATCATTGAAAATACATTATTATATGTGGTAATTTGTAGTGTATCAATGAAAATAGCTTATAATATAACGGAATATGCAGTGTATCATTGAAAATAACTTATAATATATCATAATATGCGGTTTATCATTGAAAATACCTTATAATATATGGTATTTTGTAGTGTATCAATGAAAATAGCTTATAATATAACGGAATATGCTGTGTATCTTTGAAAATATCTTGTAATATAACATAATATGCAGTGTAGCATTGAAAATACCTTATGATATAACGTAATATGCAGTGTATCATTGAAAATACCTTATAATATATGGTAATTTGTAGTGTATCAATGAAAATACCTTATAATATAACGTAATATGCAGTGTATCATTGAAAATACCATATAATATATCGTAATATACAGTGTATCATTGAAAATACCTTATAATATAACGTAATATGCAGTGTATCATTGAAAAGATTTTATAATATAACGTGATATGCAGTGTATCATTGAAAATACCTTATACTATAACGTAATCTGCAGTGTATCATTGAAAATACCTTATAATATATAGTAGTTTATCATTGAAAATACCTTATAATATAACGTAATATGTAGTGTATCATTGAAAATGCCTTATAATATATCATAATATGCGGTTCATCATTCAAAATACCTTATAATATAACGTAATATGCAGTGTATCATTGAAAATATCTTATAATATAACGTAATATGTAGTGTATCATTGAAATTACCTTATAATATATCATAATATGCGGTTTATCATTGAAAATACCGTATAATATATGGTAATTTGTAGTGTATCAATGAAAATAGCTTATAATATAACGGAATATGCAGTGTATCATTGATAATACCTTATAATATAACGTAATGTGCAGTGTATCATTGAAAATAACTTATAATATAACGTAATGTGCAGTGTATCATTGAAAATACCATATAATATATCGTAATATGCAGTGTATCATTCAAAATACCTTATAATATATAGTAGTTTACCATTGAAAATACCTTATAATATAACGTAATATGCAGTGTATCATTGAAAACACCTTATAATATAACGTAATATGCAGTGTATCATTGAAAATACCTTATAATATAGCGTAATTTGCAGTGTATCTTTGAAAATACCTTATAATATAACGTAATATGCAGTGTATCATTGAAAATACCTTATAATATATAGTAGTTTACCATTGAAAATACCTTATAATATAACGTAATATGCAGTGTATCATTGAAAATACCTTATAATATAACGTAATATGCAGTGTATCTTTGAAAATACCATATAATATAACGTAATATGCAGTGTATCATAGAAAATACCATATAATATATCGTAATATGCAGTGTATCATTGAAAATACCTTATAATATAACGTAATATGCAGTGTATCGCTGAAAATATCTTATAATATAACGTAATATGCAGTGTATCATTGAAAATACCTTATAATATATAGTAGTTTACCATTGAAAATACCTTAAAATATAACGTAATATGCAGTGTATCATTGAAAATACCTTATAATATAACATAATATACAGTGTATTATTGAAAATACCTTATAATATAACGTAATATGCAGTGTATCATTGAAAATACCTTATAATATAACATAATATGCATAGTATCATTGAAAATACCTTATAATATAACATAATATGCATAGTATCATTGAAAATACCTTATAATATATGGTAATTTGTAGTGTATCAATGAAAATAGCTTATAATATAACGGAATATGCAGTGTATCATTGAAAATAACTTATAATATATCATAATATGCGGTTTATCATTCAAAATACCTTATAATATATGGAATTTTGTAGTGTATCAATGAAAATAGCTTATAATATAACGGAATATGCAGTGTATCATTGAAAATAACTTATAATATATCATAATATGCGGTTTATCATTGAAAATACCTTATAATATATGGTATTTTGTAGTGTATCAATGAAAATAGCTTATAATATAACGGAATATGCTGTGTATCATTGAAAATATCTTGTAATATAACATAATATGCAGTGTAGCATTGAAAATACCTTATGATATAACGTAATATGCAGTGTATCATTGAAAATACCTTATAATATATGGTAATTTGTAGGGTATCAATGAAAATACCTTGTAATATAACGTAATATGCAGTGTATCATTGAAAATACCTTATAATATAACGTAATATGCAGTGTATCATTGAAAATACCTTATAATATAACGGAATATGCAGTGTATCATTGAAAATACCTTATCATATAACGTAATATGCAGTGTATCATTGAAAATACCTTATAATATAACATAATATGCATAGTATCATTGAAAATACCTTATAATATATGGTATTTTGTAGTGTATCAATGAAAATAGCTTATAATATAACGGAATATGCTGTGGATCATTGAAAATATCTTATAATATAACGTAATATGCAGTGTATCATTGAAAATACTTTATAATATATAGTAGTTTACCATTGAAAATACCTTATAATATAACGTAATGTGCAGTGTATCATTGAAAATACATTATTATATGTGGTAATTTGTAGTGTATCAATGAAAATAGCTTATAATATAACGGAATATGCAGTGTATCATTGAAAATAACTTATAATATATCATAATATGCGGTTTATCATTGAAAATACCTTATAATATATGGTATTTTGTAGTGTATCAATGAAAATAGCTTATAATATAACGGAATATGCTGTGTATCTTTGAAAATATCTTGTAATATAACATAATATGCAGTGTAGCATTGAAAATACCTTATGATATAACGTAATATGCAGTGTATCATTGAAAATACCTTATAATATATGGTAATTTGTAGTGTATCAATGAAAATACCTTATAATATAACGTAATATGCAGTGTATCATTGAAAATACCATATAATATATTGTCATATGCAGTGTATCATTGAAAATACCTTATAATATAACGTAATATGCAGTGTATCATTGAAAAGATTTTATAATATAACGTGATATGCAGTGTATCATTGAAAATACCTTATACTATAACGTAATCTGCAGTGTATCATTGAAAATACCTTATAATATATAGTAGTTTATCATTGAAAATACCTTATAATATAACGTAATATGTAGTGTATCATTGAAAATGCCTTATAATATATCATAATATGCGGTTCATCATTCAAAATACCTTATAATATAACGTAATATGCAGTGTATCATTGAAAATATCTTATAATATAACGTAATATGCAGTGTATCATTGAAAATACCTTATAATATATAGTAGTTTACCATTGAAAATACCTTATAATATAACGTAATATGCAGTGTATCATTGAAAATACCTTATAATATAACGTAATATGCAGTGTATCTTTGAAAATACCATATAATATAACGTAATATGCAGTGTATCATAGAAAATACCATATAATATATCGTAATATGCAGTGTATCATTGAAAATACCTTATAATATAACGTAATATGCAGTGTATCGCTGAAAATATCTTATAATATAACGTAATATGCAGTGTATCATTGAAAATAACTTATAATATATAGTAGTTTACCATTGAAAATACCTTATAATATAACGTAATATGCAGTGTATCATTGAAAATACCTTATAATATAACATAATATACAGTGTATTATTGAAAATGCCTTATAATATAACGTAATATGCAGTGTATCATTGAAAATACCTTATAATATAACATAATATGCATAGTATCATTGAAAATACCTTATAATATAACATAATATGCATAGTATCATTGAAAATACCTTATAACATATGGTAATTTGTAGTGTATCAATGAAAATAGCTTATAATATAACGGAATATGCAGTGTATCATTGAAAATAACTTATAATATATCATAATATGCGGTTTATCATTGAAAATACCTTATAATATATGGTATTTTGTAGTGTATCAATGAAAATAGCTTATAGTATAACGGAATATGCTGTGTATCATTGAAAATATCTTGTAATATAACATAATATGCAGTGTAGCATTCAAAATACCTTATAATATAACGTAATATGCAGTGTACCATTGAAAACATCTTATAATATAACGTAATATGCAGTGTATAATTGAAAATACCTTATAATATAGCGTAATATGCAGTGTATCATTGAAAATACCTCATAATATATAGTAGTTTCTCATTGAAAATACCTTACAATATATCATAATATGCAGTGTATCATTGAAAATACCTTATAATATAACGTAATATGCAGTGTATCATTGAAAATATCTTATAATATAACGTAATATGCAGTGTATCATTGAAAATACCTTATAATATATAGTAGTTTACCATTGAAAATACCTTATAATATAACGTAATATGCAGTGTATCATTGAAAATACCTTATAGTACAACGTAATATGCAGTGTATCTTTGAAAATACCATATAATGTAACGTAATATGCAGTGTATCATAGAAAATACCATATAATATATCGTAATATGCAGTGTATCATTGAAAATACCTTATAATATAACGTAATATGCAGTGTATCGCTGAAAATATCCTATAATATAACGTAATATGCAGTGTATCATTGAAAATAACTTATAATATATAGTAGTTTACCATTGAAAATACCTTATAATATAACGTAATATGCAGTGTATCATTCAAAATACCTTATAATATAACATAATATACAGTGTATTATTGAAAATGCCTTATAATATAACGTAATATGCAGTGTATCATTGAAAATACCTTATAATATAACATAATATGCATAGTATCATTGAAAATACCTTATAATATAACATAATATGCATAGTATCATTGAAAATACCTTATAACATATGGTAATTTGTAGTGTATCAATGAAAATAGCTTATAATTTAACGGAATATGCAGTGTATCATTGAAAATAACTTATAATATATCATAATATGCGGTTTATCATTGAAAATACCTTATAATATATGGTATTTTGTAGTGTATCAATGAAAATAGCTTATAGTATAACGGAATATGCTGTGTATCATTGAAAATATCTTGTAATATAACATAATATGCAGTGTAGCATTGAAAATACCTTATGATATAACGTAATATGCAGTGTATCATTGAAAATACCTTATAATATATGGTAATTTGTAGTGTATCAATGAAAATACCTTGTAATATAACGTAATATGCAGTGTATCATTGAAAATACCTTATAATATAACGTAATATGCAGTGTATCATTGAAAATACCTTATAATATATAGCAGTTTACCATTGAAAATACCTTATGATATAACGTAATATGCAGTGTATCATTGAAAATACCTTATAATATAACGTAATATGCAGTGTATCATTGAAAATACCTTATAATATAACGTAATATGCAGTGTATCATTGAAAATACCTTATAATATAACGTAATATGCAGTGTATCATTGAAAATACATTATAATATATGGTAATTTGTAGTGTATCAATGAAAATAGCTTATAATATAACGGAATATGCAGTGTATCATTGAAAATAAATTATAATATATCATAATATGCGGTTTATCATTGAAAATACCTTATAATATATGGTATTTTGTAGTGTATCAATGAAAATAGCTTATAATATAACGGAATATGCTGTGTATCATTGAAAATATCTTGTAATATAACATAATATGCAGTGTAGCATTGAAAATACCTTATGATATAACGTAATATGCAGTGTATCATTGAAAATACCTTATAATATATGGTAATTTGTAGTGTATCATTGAAAATATCTTATAATATATCGTAATATGCAGAGTATCATTGAAAATACGTTATAATATAGCGTAATAAGCAAAGTATCATTGAAAATACCTTATAATATAACGGAATATGTTGTATATCATTGAAAATACCTTATCATATAACGTAATATGCAGTGTATCATTGAAAATACCTTATAATATATGGTAATTTGTAGTGTATCATTGAAAACACCTTATAATATAACGTAATATGCAGTGTATCATTGAATATACCTTATAATATACAGTAGTTTATCATTGAAAATACCTTATAATATAACGTAATATGCAGTGTATCATTGAAAATACCATATAATATATGGTAATTTGTAGTGTATCATTGAAAACACCTTATAATATAACGTAATATGCAGTGTATCATTGAATATACCTTATAATATACAGTAGTTTATCATTGAAAATACCTTATAATATAACGTAATATGCAGTGTATCATTGAAAATACCATATAATATAACGTAATATGCAGTGTATCATTGAAAATACCATATAATATATCGTAATATACAGTGTATCATTGAAAATACCTTATAATATAACGTAATATGCAGTGTATCATTGAAAAGATTTTATAATATAACGTGATATGCAGTGTATCATTGAAAATACCTTATAATATATGGTAATATGCAGTGTATCGCTGAAAATATCTTATAATATAACGTAATATGCAGTGTATCATTGAAAATACCTTATAGTATAACGTAATATGCAGTGTATCTTTGAAAATACCATATAATGTAACGTAATATGCAGTGTATCATAGAAAATACCATATAATATATCGTAATATGCAGTGTATCATTGAAAATACCTTATAATATAACGTAATATGCAGTGTATCGCTGAAAATATCTTATAATATAACGTAATATGCAGTGTATCATTGAAAATAACTTATAATATATAGTAGTTTACCATTGAAAATACCTTATAATATAACGTAATATGCAGTGTATCATTCAAAATACCTTATAATATAACATAATATACAGTGTATTATTGAAAATGCCTTATAATATAACGTAATATGCAGTGTATCATTGAAAATACCTTATAATATAACATAATATGCATAGTATCATTGAAAATACCTTATAATATAACATAATATGCATAGTATCATTGAAAATACCTTATAACATATGGTAATTTGTAGTGTATCAATGAAAATAGCTTATAATTTAACGGAATATGCAGTGTATCATTGAAAATAACTTATAATATATCATAATATGCGGTTTATCATTGAAAATACCTTATAATATATGGTATTTTGTAGTGTATCAATGAAAATAGCTTATAGTATAACGGAATATGCTGTGTATCATTGAAAATATCTTGTAATATAACATAATATGCAGTGTAGCATTGAAAATACCTTATGATATAACGTAATATGCAGTGTATCATTGAAAATACCTTATAATATATGGTAATTTGTAGTGTATCAATGAAAATACCTTGTAATATAACGTAATATGCAGTGTATCATTGAAAATACCTTATAATATAACGTAATATGCAGTGTATCATTGAAAATACCTTATAATATATAGCAGTTTACCATTGAAAATACCTTATGATATAACGTAATATGCAGTGTATCATTGAAAATACCTTATAATATAACGTAATATGCAGTGTATCATTGAAAATACCTTATCATATAACGTAATATGCAGTGTATCATTGAAAATACCTTATGATATAACGTAATATGCAGTGTATCATTGAAAATACATTATAATATATGGTAATTTGTAGTGTATCAATTAAAATAGCTTATAATATAACGGAATATGCAGTGTATCATTGAAAATAAATTATAATATATCATAATATGCGGTTTATCATTGAAAATACCTTATAATATATGGTATTTTGTAGTGTATCAATGAAAATAGCTTATAATATAACGGAATATGCTGTGTATCATTGAAAATATCTTGTAATATAACATAATATGCAGTGTAGCATTGAAAATACCTTATGATATAACGTAATATGCAGTGTATCATTGAAAATACCTTATAATATATGGTAATTTGTAGTGTATCATTGAAAATATCTTATAATATAACGTAATATGCAGTGTATCATTGAAAATACGTTATAATATAACGTAATAAGCAAAGTATCATTGAAAATACCTTATAATATAACGGAATATGTTGTATATCATTGAAAATACCTTATAATACAATGTAATATGCAGTGTATCATTGAAAATACCTTATAATATATCGTAATTTGTAGTGTATCATTGAAAATACCTTATAATATAACGTAATATGCAGTGTATCATTGAATATACCTTATAATATACAGTAGTTTATCATTGAAAATACCTTATAATATAACGTAATATGCAGTGTATCATTGAAAATACCATATAATATAACGTAATATGCAGTGTATCATTGAAAATACCATATAATATATCGTAATATACAGTGTATCATTGAAAATACCTTATAATATAACGTAATATGCAGTGTATCATTGAAAAGATTTTATAATATAACGTGATATGCAGTGTATCATTGAAAATACCTTATAATATATGGTAATATGCAGTGTATCGCTGAAAATATCTTATAATATAACGTAATATGCAGTGTATCATTGATAATACCTTATAATATATAGTAGTTTACCATTGAAAATACCTTATAATATAACGTAATATGCAGTGTATCATTGAAAATACCTTATAATATAGCGTAATATGCAGTGTATCTTTGAAAATACCTTATAATATAACGTAATATGCAGTGTATCACTGAAAATATCTTATAATATAACGTAATATGCAGTGTATCATTGAAAATACCTTATAATTTATAGCAGTTTACCATTGAAAATACCTTATAATATAACGTAATATGCAGAGTATCATTGAAAATACCTTATAATATAACATAATATGCATAGTATCATTGAAAATACCTTATAATATAACATAATATGCATAGTATCATTGAAAATACCTTATAATATATGGTAATTTGTAGTGTATCAATGAAAATAGCTTATAATATAACGGAATATGCAGTGTATCATTGAAAATACCATATAATATATCGTAATATGCAGTGTATCATTCAAAATACCTTATAATATATAGTAGTTTACCATTGAAAATACCTTATAATATAACGTAATATGCAGTGTATCATTGAAAACACCTTATAATATAACGTAATATGCAGTGTATCATTGAAAATACCTTATAATATAGCGTAATATGCAGTGTATCATTGAAAATACCTCATAATATATAGTAGTTTCTCATTGAAAATACCTTACAATATATCATAATATGCAGTGTATCATTGAAAATACCTTATAATATAACGTAATATGCAGTGTATCTTTGAAAATACCTTATAATATAACGTAATATGCAGTGTATCATAGAAAATACCATATAATATATCGTAATATGCAGTGTATCATTGAAAATACCTTATAATATAACGTAATATGCAGTGTATCACTGAAAATATCTTATAATATAACGTAATATGCAGTGTATCATTGAAAATACCTTATAATATATAGTAGTATACCATTGATAATACCTTATAATATAACGTAATATGCAGTGTATCATTGAAAATACCTTATAATATATAGTAGTTTATCATTGAAAATACCTTACAATATATCATAATATGCAGTGTATCATTGAAAATACCTTATAATATAACGTAATATGCAGTGTATCACTGAAAATGCCTTATAATATATCATAATATGCGGTTCATCATTCAAAATACCTTATAATATCACGTAATATGCAGTGTATCATTGAAAATATCTTATAATATAACGTAATATGCAGTGTATCATTGAAAATACCTTATAATATAACATAATATGCATAGTATCATTGAAAATACCTTATAATATATGGTATTTTGTAGTGTATCAATGAAAATAGCTTATAATATAACGGAATATGCTGTGGATCATTGAAAATATCTTATAATATAACGTAATATGCAGTGTATCATTGAAAATACCTTATAATATATAGTAGTTTACCATTGGAAATACCTTATAATATAACGTAATATGCAGTGTATCTTTGAAAATACCTTATAATATAACGTAATATGCAGTGTATCATAGAAAATACCTTATCATATAACGTAATATGCAGTGTATCATTGAAAATACCTTATAATATAACGGAATATGCAGTGTATCATTGAAAATACCTTATCATATAACGTAATATGCAGTGTATCATTGAAAATACCTTATAATATAACATAATATGCATAGTATCATTGAAAATACCTTATAATATATGGTATTTTGTAGTGTATCAATGAAAATAGCTTATAATATAACGGAATATGCTGTGGATCATTGAAAATATCTTATAATATAACGTAATATGCAGTGTATCATTGAAAATACCTTATAATATATAGTAGTTTACCATTGAAAATACCTTATAATATAACATAATATGCATAGTATTATTGAAAATACCTTATAACATATGGTAATTTGTAGTGTATCAATGAAAATAGCTTATAATATAACGGAATATGCAGTGTATCATTGAAAATACCATATAATATATCGTAATATGCAGTGTATCATTCAAAATACCTTATAATATATAGTAGTTTACCATTGAAAATACCTTATAATATAACGTAATATGCAGTGTATCATTGAAAATACCTTATAATATAACGTAATATGCAGTGTATCATTGAAAATACCTTATAATATAGCGTAATATGCAGTGTATCATTGAAAATACCTCATAATATATAGTAGTTTCTCATTGAAAATACCTTACAATATATCATAATATGCAGTGTATCATTGAAAATACCTTATAATATAACGTAATATGCAGTGTATCTTTGAAAATACCTTATAATATAACGTAATATGCAGTGTATCATAGAAAATACCATATAATATATCGTAATATGCAGTGTATCATTGAAAATACCTTATAATATAACGTAATATGCAGTGTATCACTGAAAATATCTTATAATATAACGTAATATGCAGTGTATCATTGAAAATACCTTATAATATATAGTAGTATACCATTGAAAATACCTTATAATATAACGTAATATGCAGTGTATCATTGAAAATACCTTATAATATATAGTAGTTTATCATTGAAAATACCTTACAATATATCATAATATGCAGTGTATCATTGAAAATACCTTATAATATAACGTAATATGCAGTGTATCACTGAAAATGCCTTATAATATATCATAATATGCGGTTCATCATTCAAAATACCTTATAATATCACGTAATATGCAGTGTATCATTGAAAATATCTTATAATATAACGTAATATGCAGTGTATCATTGAAAATACCTTATAATATAACATAATATGCATAGTATCATTGAAAATACCTTATAATATATGGTATTTTGTAGTGTATCAATGAAAATAGCTTATAATATAACGGAATATGCTGTGGATCATTGAAAATATCTTATAATATAACGTAATATGCAGTGTATCATTGAAAATACCTTATAATATATAGTAGTTTACCATTGGAAATACCTTATAATATAACGTAATATGCAGTGTATCTTTGAAAATACCTTATAATATAACGTAATATGCAGTGTATCATAGAAAATACCTTATCATATAACGTAATATGCAGTGTATCATTGAAAATACCTTATAATATAACGGAATATGCAGTGTATCATTGAAAATACCTTATCATATAACGTAATATGCAGTGTATCATTGAAAATACCTTATAATATAACATAATATGCATAGTATCATTGAAAATACCTTATAATATATGGTATTTTGTAGTGTATCAATGAAAATAGCTTATAATATAACGGAATATGCTGTGGATCATTGAAAATATCTTATAATATAACGTAATATGCAGTGTATCATTGAAAATACCTTATAATATATAGTAGTTTACCATTGAAAATACCTTATAATATAACATAATATGCATAGTATTATTGAAAATACCTTATAACATATGGTAATTTGTAGTGTATCAATGAAAATAGCTTATAATATAACGGAAAATGCAGTGTATCATTGAAAATAACTTATAATATATCATAATATGCGGTTTATCATTGAAAATACCTTATAATATATGGTATTTTGTAGTGTATCAATGAAAATAGCTTATAGTATAACGTAATATGCAGTGTATCATTGATAATACCTTATAATATATAGTAGTTTACCATTGAAAATACCTTATAATATAACGTAATATGCAGTGTATCATTGAAAATACCTTATAATATAGCGTAATATGCAGTGTATCTTTGAAAATACCTTATAATATAACGTAATATGCAGTGTATCACTGAAAATATCTTATAATATAACGTAATATGCAGTGTATCATTGAAAATACCTTATAATTTATAGCAGTTTACCATTGAAAATACCTTATAATATAACGTAATATGCAGAGTATCATTGAAAATACCTTATAATATAACATAATATGCATAGTATCATTGAAAATACCTTATAATATAACATAATATGCATAGTATCATTGAAAATACCTTATAATATATGGTAATTTGTAGTGTATCAATGAAAATAGCTTATAATATAACGGAATATGCTGTGTATCATTGAAAATAGCTTATAATATAACGGAATATGCTGTGTATCATTGAAAATACCTTATAATATATGGTAATATGCAGTGTATCGCTGAAAATATCTTATAATATAACGTAATATGCAGTGTATCATTGATAATACCTTATAATATATAGTAGTTTACCATTGAAAATACCTTATAATATAACGTAATATGCAGTGTATCATTGAAAATACCTTATAATATAGCGTAATATGCAGTGTATCATTGAAAATACCTTATAATTTATAGCAGTTTACCATTGAAAATACCTTATAATATAACGTAATATGCAGAGTATCATTGAAAATACCTTATAATATAACATAATATGCATAGTATCATTGAAAATACCTTATAATATAACATAATATGCATAGTATCATTGAAAATACCTTATAATATATGGTAATTTGTAGTGTATCAATGAAAATAGCTTATAATATAACGGAATATGCAGTGTATCATTGAAAATAACTTATAATATATCATAATATGCGGTTTATCATTGAAAATACCTTATAATATATGGTATTTTGTAGTGTATCAATGAAAATAGCTTATAATATAACGGAATATGCTGTGTATCATTGAAAATAGCTTATAATATAACGGAATATGCTGTGTATCATTGAAAATATCTTATAATATAACGTAATATGCAGTGTATCATTGAAAATACCTTATAATATATAGTAGTTTATCATTGAAAATACCTTATAATATAACGTAATATGTAGTGTATCATTGAAATTACCTTATAATATATCATAGTATGCGGTTTATCATTGAAAATACCGTATAATATATGGTAATTTGTAGTGTATCAATGAAAATAGCTTATAATATAACGGAATATGTAGTGTATCATTGAAAATACCTTATCATATAACGTAATATGCAGTGTATCATTGAAAATACCTTATAATATATGGTAATTTGTAGTGTATCATTGAAAACACCTTATAATATAACGTAATATGCAGTGTATCATTGAATATACCTTATAATATACAGTAGTTTATCATTGAAAATACCTTATAATATAACGTAATATGCAGAGTATCATTGAAAATACCTTATAATATAACATAATATGCATAGTATCATTGAAAATACCTTATAATATAACATAATATGCTGTTACGTCTCACGCGGGGTCCGCGAAGACGTTACGTTTTTACGCGTGCGAATTTATTTCGATGTTTACGGTTCGTTGCGACGTAGGACGAGTTACGTCGTTCCGTCGTCAGAGAGAGAATGTCGGGATGGGATCCCCGGTCGGCTGGACCTAGTCCGCCTGGGCCGTGAATTGGAGTACGCACACGCAAACGGCTGGACCAAGTCCGCCAAGATTGTGGGTGGGTACGGTAGGTCGAACGGCTGGACCCAGTCCGCCTAGTTCGAGGAAAATTGGAGACTTCACAAACGGCTAGACCTAGTCCGCCAAGATTGTGGTAGGTGAGGGAACTCGAACGGCTAGACCCAGTCCGCCTAGTTCGAGGGAAATTGAAGGACGCACAAACGGCTGGACCCAGTCCGCCAGGAATGTGGTAGTGGGGGAGCTCGAGAGGCTAGATCCAGTCCGCCGTGCTCGAACGTGTAGGTATAGGACAGGGGTGAAAAAGTGGTTGGCGACTCCTCTCACGACTAAGGTTCTTGATACACGCACGTTCGCACACGCAAATGAATTTATTCTGTGCTGGTCCGCACGCAGCAATATCGACGTATAAGGGGATTAGGAAGGAGGTGGTGTATCCTCTCAGTTTGAGTTCCAGAACTACAAATAGTTCAAAGTGCTCTCGGTTTCATCATCGAGAATGATGGAAGTAGGTAAATGGTTAAAAGGTTGGATTGAGGAAAGTGAACGCGAACAGTCGTTGCACTGGATGGTGCACCGGAGAATTCTGACTTCAGACTTCAGCTGACTCGTGACTTCGACTGACTCCTGACTTCGACTGACTCCTGACTTCGACTGACTTCGACTGACTTCTGACTTCAACTGCTTTCGACTGATTCCTGAATTCAACTGGTTTCGACTGATCCCTGAGTTCAACTGCTTTCGACTGATTCCTGAGTTCAACTGGTTTCGACTGATCCCTGAGTTCAACTGCTTTCGACTGATTCCTGAGTTCAACTGACTTCGTAGGTGTCCAGCTGCTTCCCTTATAGTCCAACGTTGGTGGAAGGGGGTAGTCCCAATCACATGTCAAGTTGTTCCAGTGGAAGGGGTAGTGGATCGCTGGAGGTGGATCGACGTTCCTGCGTCTAAGTCCTTTATCGTATTTTGTGAAATAATTCTGTTCTGAGACTATGTCCTTATCGTATTTCGTGAAATAATTCTGTTCTGAGACTATGTCCTTTATCGTATTTCGTGAAATAATTCAGTTCTCAGACTATGTCCTTATCGTATTTCGTGAAATAATTCTGTTCTCAGACTATGTCTTTATCGTATTTCTTGAGATAATTCAGGTGCAGGGATGGTGTTGTCGGTTCGAACTGTCGACTACTAATAATCGATTTGATCCGCTGTCTCGATGATTTCGACTTCTGGTGGGGGTTGCGACGTAGTAGGTTCACTAGACTGGAACGGACCGTATCAATAGGGAAACGGTCCCTTGAAACTTTATTCTTGTGAGATTTGAAATAGTGGCGTATGAATGAGGGGGAGGCCCCTTAAAAATATACCACAGGAACGGCCTGGGCTTGCAAGAGCAGGACGGACTGTGGTGACGAACGTCACACGTCACCCCTCGGGGAAAAAAAAAAAGGAAAAATTTCCTTTTTCGTAGAAAAATAAATTTTACACTTTTTTTTTTTTTTGAAAGTGGAGGGAAGGTGGGAAATAAGAGTAAAACAAAATATATAGTTCGTGTTGAGTCGGATGCCAAAATAGAAAATAATAATTGTATGTGGCGTGTGTCCGAAAAATGGGGATTGTCAAGGGAATAAAAATAAAAATAAATTAAATGAACATTTGTTTGCACTTGTGGCTCGTAGTAGTAGTAGTAGTAGTAGTAGTAGTAGTAGTAGTAGTAATGATGATAATAATAATAATAATAATAATAATGGTAGTAGTAGTAATAGTAGTCGTAGTAATAATAGTAGTAGTAATAATAATGATAATAATACTAATAGTAATAATAAAAGGATGAAGTTAAATAACGCTACTGCAGTTATGCGGGGAGGATAAAAAGTGTAAAATAAAAATAAAAATGAAAATAATGGCTTCTCTTTTGCTGGGTGGAGGGCCTACTCCAGCGTAATAATTTCCACCTCTGGGTGGCCCCTCGCAGTTTGTGCGGCTGGTGGTGGTGGTGGCTGCGCCTGAAGTGTCATTTTGACCCGTACGCGGAATTTTACCGGGTCCCACTCGTAGCCCTCCGGCATTTTTGTGATCTTCGTGATCCGGGGTTGTTCCCGTGGTTTGGGCAGCCACTCGTCGGGATCGTCTGGGATCCCGAAATTTCTCAGGTGCCCGGTGGACGATGTGTCCTCGTACAGCCAACGTAAGATTCTGCGATACTGGATTTTTCGTCCGGCGCGGTGGGTCTTCTTAAAATTTTTAGTTTGCTCCATAATGATCGACTATGCAGATTTGGCGATTACCATTGTTTATATAGGATGTTTAGTTTTGTGAGGGGGGGGGTAATAGTGAGAAGAGGGGGAAGCGGTGGGTAAAAAAGGGTGAAGGGTGGGGGTAATTTGGTGGGTGAGGGGAAGGTTTTTTTCTTTTTGAGGGGGGGGGGAAGGGTTTTTGTGAGGGTCACTTTGGCGGGTGAGGGGAAGGTTTTTTTGGGGGGGGAGGGGTAGAGATTCTGGGTGACCAGGGGGAATGGTGGGGAAGGGGGTTATCCTGTATTATTATGATTTCTTTCGCTTTGTGGTGTTATTCGGAATATAAATGGTGTTCGTGCAAATATAAATGGCGTTGCCGCTTCCATTAGTTTGACGGAGCAATGAATACATTCGATCAGCTGTGTTGGTGTCAATACCTCTCCCGAGCATTTCGAGCATTTGTTTGCCATTCCGATATCGTGTATATGGTGCAGAACCCTGTGTGTTGTGATTCCTTGCTTCGGTTCTAATTTTACACAACTTTCACACATTTCCTCGTTTTTACTGTTTATGTATAGTGTGCCGGTGTAGCACTTGAATCTAGCGAATTGATCTAAGTATTCAAATCGCTTCTCTTCCGTGGATGTACGACGTTGACTGTGTAGACACATGGTTGCTGTACGAATGATCGATTTTCGTCGTTGATCTCGATTATATTGTGTAGATTAGGGGGGGGGGATTTTCCCTCTCTCCTTTTTCAAGTTAAACCGACTGTGTCTTGGAGGCGTGACGGTCTTGCTGTATTCGAATGGATGATTTTGGTACCCCTTCTCCACGTGATTTTCAGGTTTTTATTTGGGTATACTTCCAATATCGTGTGTGGTCCCGTATAATTATCGTCGAATTTTCCTTTTTTTGGTTGTTTTAGTACGAAGATGGATTCGCCCACTTGGAAGTCGTATGAGTGGATTCGTTTATCGTACTGTTCCTTCGATTTTTCTTTCGCTTTCTGTAGGTTGGAACGCGCTAACCTTTGTGTTTCGGTAATGATGCGGTTTAGATTACTGAGATAATCATTGTAAGTGATTATTCCCGTATTACTTGTTCTACTTTCCGTGGTTGGGGTTCTAGCAACTTTGCCGAAGACCAATTGATGTGGTGTGTATCGTGTTCCTTCGTGGATACTGGTATTATAGGAGAAGGAAGCGAGGTTGGTCCATTCGTCCCATTCTTTGTTGGCCGTTACGTACATTTTTAAATATTCTGCAAGTACGTGATGCGATCTTTCTATGGAACCGTTAGTTTGTGGGTGAAATGACGTGGATTTGAAGTGTTGGATTTTAAATCTTTTGGTTATTGTTTTAATGAAAGTGCCTACGAAATTGGTTCCTTGATCGGTAAGGATCGCTCGGGGAGTTCCGTAGCGACAAATGAACTCTTTTATGAAAGCGTCCGCAATTTGTGCGGATTTTACGTTAGGTAACGGAATTGCTAAGGAAAATTTCGTGAGTAGGTCTTGAATGGTAAGGATGTATGAATTTCCTTTTCTAGTGGACGGAAGGGGTCCAACGACGTCCATGCTTACTTTATCGAATGCCGACCCGGGCGTGTCTGTTATTATCATCGGTTGACGCGTTTTCACGCGTACGAGTTTTTTCCTTTGACATTCTAGGCAATTCTGGATGAAGGTTTGTATTTCCTTTTTCATATTTTTCCAGAAGTATTGTTGTCGTATCCGACCATATGTCTTAGTGACTCCCTTGTGGCCGGCTATAGCGGAGCAGTGGTTTTCTGCGATGATAGCCTGTTTTTCCGTTTCTTCAGGGATTCTGACAGATTGCGATGTTACTGTTATTGTAACGTTGAGTTCTGAGAGGTAGGTTTTTAGTAATTCCAATACTGTATTCCAGGGTTCTGTTCCGAGCATTGGTTGTTTCGCGATGCAGATCGTTTGGAGACCCATTTCGCATATAACATCTCGTAGGGACGATATGCATTCTTCTAGGATCGCTGGATCCGGTTGCATCACAACTCTTTCCTGTATCGCTAGGGCTATCAGTTGTCTGTTTCTGTTTTCGAATACCCTTGCTCTTCCCAGGGTCAGTTTCATGCCCTGTGGTAGAATATTGCCTCGTTGGAGTTCTTTTGATCCTTCGTCACAGGGTTCTCCTCTTGTAGTAACGAGGAACACGTGATTATCGTGGATCAAGGTAAGGGGATCGTTGGATTCGATGATTTGGAAGCCGAATTCGTTACCAGGCGTTATTACGGGTGTTGTTTCGTTTTCCTCCTCTGAGGAGCTATTTTCAGAGGCTGTGTCTGAGTGGTCGTCCGATATATCTATCGGTTGTACTTCGTTCAGATGCGTTAATGGCTCTGTGAACGAAGTCTGAGACGGCAAATAATCGCTATCATCTGCTATCCGTTCGGGGGTGAGTGTTTCCGGTGTGGAACTATTTGATTCCGATGGATTTGTTGACTGGTTTGATGGCGTTGCCGGTTCTTGCGGAACCGTACGTGATGCGGCGCGTTTGTGTCTTTTCGCGACAGGCAAGTCTTCGTCTGGGTCACTGTCGCTAGTTGATCGGGCTCTTATAGGCAGTATTTTTGCGTGGTTTATTCGTGACAGTGCATCTGCAATGTAATTGGTCTTCCCTGGTTGGTAGCGAATTTCATAGTCGTACTCCGCTAGTTTTAATCTCCATCTAACTAAGCGGGATGTAGGATCTTTAACGCTGTGTAACCATACCAGTGGTTTGTGATCCGTATACAGACTAAAGGTTTTGCCATACAGGTAGGGCCTGAAGTGTCCCACGCAATATACAATGGCCAATAGTTCTTTCTCTATCGTCGAATAATTTTCCTCTGCATTATTCAATGTTCTTGATGCATAAGATATTGGTAACTCTTTGTTTTCAACGGTCTGGCTTAGAACTCCACCGATGGCGTTACAAGATGCGTCTGTTGTGACGTGGAATTGTTTTGTGAAGTCCGGGAATTGTAAAATTGGTTGAGTGGTCAATTGTTGTCGTAAATATTCAAACGATTCCTGTTCTTTATGACCCCAAGAAAATTTTATCTGTTTTTTCAACAGATTTGTTAAAGGTCTGGCGATTTTTGAAAAATTTGGTATAAATTTCCTATAATATCCGGCGAGACCGAGGAAACTCTTGATCTTTCTTGGGTTGTTTGGTGTAGGAAACTTTGCCACTGCCTCTATTTTCTTTGGGTCAGGTCGGACTCCATTCTCGGTAATGATGTGGCCCAAATATGCCACTTCTTTTCGTAAGAACTCGCATTTTTCTGGCTGTAGCTTGAGGTTGGCTTTTTGCAATTTTCCAGCTAATTTCCGGAATTTTATTTCGTGTTCCCTGACGGAACTTGCGTATATGACAATGTCGTCTAAATATACGAACATTTCTATTCCTTGAAGTCCAGAAAGAACGTGATCCATTAATCGCTGGAAAGTAGCTGGTGCGTTTCTTAGGCCGAATGGCATTCGTTTAAATTCGTAATGCCCGTAAGGAGTAGAGAATGCCGTCTTTTGTGTGTCAGATTTGTCCATTGGGATCTGGTGGAATCCTGACGCTAGGTCGAAGACGGAAAAATATTTGGCGCCGCCCAGCTGATCCAATATATCAGTAATGTTGGGCAACGGGTAGGCGTCTGGTATCGTTTTGGCATTTAATAATCGGTAATCGATTACCATTCGCCATTTCTTTTGCCCATCTGGTCCTGGTTTTTTGGGGACGATCCAGATAGGAGAATTGTAGGGAGATATCGATGGTTGTATGATATCGTTGTCGAGCAGTTCGTTTACTTGTTTGTTAATCTCCTCTTTGTGAATTGGTGGGAAACGATATTGTTTCACGTTTATAGGACGATCATCTGTTGTCGTAATTCGATGCGTTATTGCGTCGGTGTGGCCGAGTTGGCTTTCGGGTAAATGAAATATCGTGTTGTATTGATCAACAAGATTTCCGACACTGTTTCTTTCTTCGGGGTTCAAGTGCTCCGTATTTAAATGTTGCATGATTGCGGATATACGGTCGTTTCCACGGGGATTTGTATCGGGGGATATTAGAGGTTTCGCATGTTGACGAATATGATGGCAAGGGAATAATGAATTAGAATTCGAAGTGGCCTCAGAGGATTCCTTTTTGCAGGTTTTGGGGGTAGGTAGAATCGGCTTGGATTCTTTAGAAGGGGACTCCGACATGCGAGGTGGGAGTGTAGAATTGGATTCGCATGCTTTTGGAGGGGGTTGAGATTGGACGCACAGCGCACCTGGATTTAGTAAAGATTTAGTAGGTGGGTGCACTGTGGTGGGAGAAATAGAAGGGGTATGCGAAAGAGGAATTAGTGAGGGTTCTTCGAACTCCTCGAGTTCGATGTTGGGTTCTTGCAGTACAATACTTTGATTGGTTGTATTGACTGCGGGGAGATAAGCTTTTCCTTGCTTTGATTTAATTATGGCGTGTCCTAAATGGACTCCTTCGCCGAGGTTTTGACGCGGCACGTAGCCTTCGCCAAGATTTGGATTCAGGATGTGTATGGGGATGACCGTTTTCGATCTAGCAGGTAGCGTGATCGGTTCACGATTAAGGAATGGTATGGTGGTACCGTGGAAACGGAGGCAACTTTCCGAATAGACAATGTCGACGGATTGGTTTCGAAAAAATTCTGAGCCAATTATGCTATTTTGGGGAATTGGTAGATCGTCGGTGACGACATGAAATATCACCTTGTGATTGAAAATGTTCAATTCGAACGTGCCAAGGGTGGTGATGGTGTGGTTGGTAATACCTGTAATAATCACCCTTTCTTGGGTATTGATTAACTCGGGTTCGACCAATGATTTTTGTTTGATTATATTGATTTCCGATCCTGTGTCGACCATAGCTTCTGTTGCTTCGTTTAGGTCGACAGAATGTAGCATGACTGCAGGTACGAGTCGAGCCGGTTTTAATTGGACTGTACACATTCGTGCTTGTCCTGGTCTTCTCGTTCCGCGATTATCGGAAGTGCGGAGCGCGTCTGCTGTGGGGGTGCTCCACGAGGCGCGCTCGGGGGTTCTCGTGGGCGGTTCTCGTTTCCCTGGAACCGTTGATTATTGTAGGCTCGTTTCCTACACTCGGAGATTAGGTGGCCCGGGATTTTGCAGTATGTACAGATCTTTAGATCCATTAGACGACTTGTAGGTGTGCTGGTCGCGTCGTTGTTGGCGGCGCGACGTGGCGGATCTGGCCAACGAGTGATTTGACCTCGAGCATCCTGGGACGGACCGCGGTATTGTCCATGGTTGCGGCAGGTACGGGCCTCATGCCCCGGCCTTAGACAAATTTGACATGTGAGCTGTGACGTTCGTGGAGTCGTCGAAAATCTTCGCTCATCTCTTTCCATTTCTTTAGTTATCTGGATTGCGGAATCGAAGGTTTCGGCTAAGCCGAAACAGCCTTCGTGTCGGATTCGGGTTCTCATGTCGGGAGGTAACCCGTCCAGGAAGGAGTCCAGAGTAAGGTCGTCTATATCGCTGACATGTTTGTCGGTCAAACTTCCATAACGCTCCCTTTCGCCGTCGACAATAGCGGAATTCAAGTCTTTGGCTCGCGTTATGTAGTCGAGGATGTGTTCTCTGGGCTCTTTTATGATGTTCGCTAGTTCGCCGCGGTAATGGTTAGGAGTTTTCGAGGGGGCGAAGACGTATCTTAGCCGGTTTATTAGCTCGTCTACGGAATTATGTGTTTGATCTTCGACAGCCAGGGCCGCATGTCCCTTGAGTCTGTTGCGCAGGAGTTTTGCTAGATTTGGTTCCGCTTTGGCGGGTAGCAGTTCGCGAGCCCGCTTGCATGCTCGTGCGAATTGAAAGACTGTGATGTTACCTCCATCGAAGTGGGGAACGGTTTCTACTGCGTCTTTCAGTGTAATTCGTCCATACTCGCGGGATGAATAATAATCCGTCTTTTCCACGATTTTATGCAGTGGGTTCGGGGTTTCAGACGTCGAGGTGTGATCGGATACGTGGGAGTTTGCTGGGCCTCCCAGTTTTTCGATAATTGACTGCATCTTTCTTAATTGTTTAGCCATCCCCTCGATGACAGTGAGATTCGACGCAGGTTCAAGTTTGACCTCGGGAACTGGAACAGGTACATTGTGCTTGGCGAGTAGTTCTTGGTGCTTGAGTAGCATCTCTTTAAATTGTTCCAACAGGGTAATCTCCCTCGTTGGATCCTCGACAGGAAGAATCGGTTCCTCTAGTACGCTGTTGCTTCGCTCTGAATGCTGAGACATCGTGTGAGCGGAAAATTATATGAATTGCGGCAATTGTGGGTGCTTCGTTGAGCAATTCAAATCCCACCGAGCTGTCACCAATTTGTTACGTCTCACGCGGGGTCCGCGAAGACGTTACGTTTTTACGCGTGCGAATTTATTTCGATGTTTACGGTTCGTTGCGACGTAGGACGAGTTACGTCGTTCCGTCGTCAGAGAGAGAATGTCGGGATGGGATCCCCGGTCGGCTGGACCTAGTCCGCCTGGGCCGTGAATTGGAGTACGCACACGCAAACGGCTGGACCAAGTCCGCCAAGATTGTGGGTGGGTACGGTAGGTCGAACGGCTGGACCCAGTCCGCCTAGTTCGAGGAAAATTGGAGACTTCACAAACGGCTAGACCTAGTCCGCCAAGATTGTGGTAGGTGAGGGAACTCGAACGGCTAGACCCAGTCCGCCTAGTTCGAGGGAAATTGAAGGACGCACAAACGGCTGGACCCAGTCCGCCAGGAATGTGGTAGTGGGGGAGCTCGAGAGGCTAGATCCAGTCCGCCGTGCTCGAACGTGTAGGTATAGGACAGGGGTGAAAAAGTGGTTGGCGACTCCTCTCACGACTAAGGTTCTTGATACACGCACGTTCGCACACGCAAATGAATTTATTCTGTGCTGGTCCGCACGCAGCAATATCGACGTATAAGGGGATTAGGAAGGAGGTGGTGTATCCTCTCAGTTTGAGTTCCAGAACTACAAATAGTTCAAAGTGCTCTCGGTTTCATCATCGAGAATGATGGAAGTAGGTAAATGGTTAAAAGGTTGGATTGAGAAAAGTGAACGCGAACAGTCGTTGCACTGGATGGTGCACCGAAGAATTCTGACTTCAGACTTCAGCTGACTCGTGACTTCGACTGACTCCTGACTTGGACTGACTTCGACTGACTCCTGACTTCGACTGACTCCTGACTTCGACTGCTTTCGACTGATTCCTGAATTCAACTGACTCCTGACTTCGACTGCTTTCGACTGATTCCTGAATTCAACTGACTCCTGACTTCGACTGCTTTCGACTGATTCCTGAATTCAACTGACTTCGTAGGTGTCCAGCTGCTTCCCTTATAGTCCAACGTTGGTGGAAGGGGGTAGTCCCAATCACATGTCAAGTTGTTCCAGTGGAAGGGGTAGTGGATCGCTGGAGGTGGATCGACGTTCCTGCGTCTAAGTCCTTTATCGTATTTTGTGAAATAATTCTGTTCTGAGACTATGTTCTTATCGTATTTCGTGAAATAATTCTGTTCTGAGACTATGTCCTTTATCGTATTTCGTGAAATAATTCAGTTCTCAGACTATGTTCTTATCGTATTTCGTGAAATAATTCTGTTCTCAGACTATGTCCTTATCGTATTTCGTGAAATAATTCTGTTCTCAGACTATGTCCTTATCGTATTTCGTGAGATAATTCAGGTGCAGGAATGGTGTTGTCGGTTCGAACTGTCGACTACTAATAATCGATTTGATCCGCTGTCTCGATGATTTCGACTTCTGGTGGGGGTTGCGACGTAGTAGGTTCACTAGACTGGAACGGACCGTATCAATAGGGAAACGGTCCCTTGAAACTTTATTCTTGTGAGATTTGAAATAGTGGCGTATGAATGAGGGGCAGGCCCCTTAAAAATATACCACAGGAACGGCCTGGGCTTGCAAGAGCAGGACGGACTGTGGTGACGAACGTCACAATACACTGCATATTACGTTATATTATAAGGTATTTTCAATGATACACTCCATATTACGTTATATTATAAGGTATTTTCAATGGTAAACTACTATATATTATAAGGTATATTCAATGATACACTGCGTATTACGATATATTATATGGTATTTTCAATGATAGACTGCATATTATGATATATTATAAGGTATTTTCAATGATACACTGCATATTACGTTATATTATAAGATATTTTCAATGATACACTGCATATTACGTTATATTATAAGGTATTTTCAATGATACACTGCATATTACTTTATATTATAAGGTATTTTCAATGATAAACTGCATATTATGATATATTATAAGGTATTTTCAATGATACACTGCATTTTACGTTATATTATAAGGTATTTTCACTGATACACTGCATATTACGATATATTATAAGGTATTTTCAATGATACACTGCATATTACGTTATAATAGAATTTATTTTGATTGATACCCTTCAAATTACCATATATTATAAGGTATTTTCAATGATACACTGCATATTACGTTATATTATAATATATTTTCAATGATAGACTGCATATTACGTTATATTATAAGGTATTTTCTATGATACACTGCATATTACGCTATATTATAAGGTATTTTCAATGATACACTGCATATTACGTTATAATAGAATTTATTTTGATTGATACCCTTCAATTTACCATATATTATAAGGTATTTTCAATGATACAATGATTATTACATTATATCATAAGGTATTTTCAATGATACACTGCATATTACGTTATAATAGAATTTATTTTGATTGATACCCTTCAATTTACCATATATTATAAGGTATTTTCAATGATACACTGCTTATTACATTATATCATAAGGTATTTTCAATGATACACTGCATATTACGTTATATTATAAGGTGTTTTCAATGATACAATGATTATTACAATATATCATAAGGTATTTTCAATGATACACTGCATATTACGTTATAATATAAGGTATTTTCTATGATACACTGCATATTACGCTATATTATAAGGTATTTTCAATGATACACTGCATATTACGTTATAATAGAATTTATTTTGATTGATACCCTTCAATTTACCATATATTATAAGGTATTTTCAATGATACAATGATTATTACATTATATCATAAGGTATTTTCAATGATACACTGCATATTACGTTATAATAGAATTTATTTTGATTGATACC
Organism: Lasioglossum lativentre; assembly: GCA_916610255.1. Taxonomy (NCBI): domain Eukaryota; kingdom Metazoa; phylum Arthropoda; class Insecta; order Hymenoptera; family Halictidae; genus Lasioglossum; species Lasioglossum lativentre. The sequence goes on from CAKAJI010000441.1 coordinate 150,288, forward strand.
CTTCAATTTACCATATATTATAAGGTATTTTCAATGATACACTGCTTATTACATTATATCATAAGGTATTTTCAATGATACACTGCATATTACGTTATATTATAAGGTGTTTTCAATGATACAATGATTATTACAATATATCATAAGGTATTTTCAATGATACACTGCATATTACGTTATAATATAAGGTATTTTCATTGATACACTGCATATTACGATATATTATATGGTATTTTCATTGATACACTACAAATTACCATATATTATAAGGTATTTTCAATTATACACTACAAATTACCATATATTATAAGGTATTTTCAATTATACACTGCATATTACGATATATTATAAGGTATTTTCAATGATACACTGCATATTACGTTATAGTATAAGTTATTTTCAGTGATACACTGCTTATTACGTTATATTATAAGGAATTTTCATTTATAAACTACGATATATTATAAGGTATTTTCAATGATACACTGCATTTTACGTTATACTATAAGGGATTTTCAATGATACACTACAAATTACGTTATATTATAAGGTATTTTCAATGATACACTGCATATTACTTTATATTATAAGGTATTTTCAATGATAAACTGCATATTATGATATATTATAAGGTATTTTCAATGATACACTGCATATTACGTTATATTATAATATATTTTCAATGTTACACTGCATATTACGTTATATTATAAGGTATTTTCTATGATACACTGCATATTACGCTATATTATAAGGTATTTTCAATGATACACTGCATATTACGTTATAATAGAATTTATTTTGATTGATACCCTTCAATTTACCATATATTATAAGGTATTTTCAATGATACACTGATTATTACATTATATCATAAGGTATTTTCAATGATACACTGCATATTACGTTATATTATAAGGTATTTTCAATGATACACTGCATATTACGTTATATTAGAAGGTATTTTTAATGATACACTGCATATTACTATATATTCTATGGTATTTTCATTGATACACTACAAATTACCATATATTATAAGGTTTTTTCAATTATACACTACAAATTACCATATATTATAATTTATTTTCAATTATACACTGCATATTACGATATATTATAAGGTATTTTCAATGATACACTGCATATTACGATATATTATATGGTATTTTCAATGATACACTGCATATTACGTTATATTATAAGGTATTTTCAAAGATACACTGCATATTACGTTATATTAGAAGGTATTTTTAATGATACACTGCATATTACGTTATATTATAAGGTATTTCAAAGATACACTCCATATTACGTTATATTATAAGGTATTTTCAATGGTAAACTACTATATATTATAAGGTATTTTCAATGATACACTGCGTATTACGATATATTATATGGTATTTTCAATGATACACTGCATATTACGTTATATTATAAGGTATTTTCAACGATACACTGCATATTATGATATATTATAAGGTATTTTCAATGATACACTGCATATTACGTTATATTATAATATATTTTCAATGATACACTGCATATTACGTTATATTATAAGGTATTTTCATTGATAAACTACGATATATTATAAGGTATTTTCAATGATACACAGCATATTACGTTATATTATAAAGTATTTTCAAAGATACACTGCATATTACGTTATATTATAAGGTATTTTCAATGATACACTGCATATTACGTTATATTATAATGTATTTTCAATGATACACTGCATATTACGTTATATTGTAAGGTATTTTCAATGATACACTGCATATTACGATATGATATAAGGTATTTTCAATGACACACTGCATATTACGTTATATTATAAGGTATTTTCAATGATACACTGCATATTAGGATATGTTATAAGGTATTTTCAATGATACACTGCATATTACGTTATAATAGAATTTATTTTGATTGATACCCTTCAATTTACCATATATTATAAGGTATTTTCAATGATACAATGATTATTACATTATATCATAAGGTATTTTCAATGATACACTGCATATTACGTTATAATAGAATTTATTTTGATTGATACCCTTCAATTTACCATATATTATAAGGTATTTTCAATGATACACTGCATATTACGTTATATTATAAGGTATTTTCAATGATACACTGCATATTACGTTATATTATAAGGTATTTTCAATGATACACTCCATATTACGTTATATTATAAGGTATTTTCAATGGTAAACTACTATATATTATAAGGTATTTTCAATGATACACTGCGTATTACGATATATTATATGGTATTTTCAATGATACACTGCATATTATGATATATTATAAGGTATTTTCAATGATACACTGCATATTACGTTATATTATAAGATATTTTCAATGATACACTGCATATTACGTTATATTATAAGGTATTTTCCATAATACACTGCGTATTACGATATATTATATGGTATTTTCAATGATACACTGCATATTACGATATATTATATGGTATTTTCAATGATACACTGCATATTACGTTATATTAGAAGGTATTTTTAATGATACACTGCATATTACGATATATTCTATGGTATTTTCATTGATACACTACAAATTACCATATATTATAAGGTTTTTTCAATTATACACTACAAATTACCATATATTATAATTTATTTTCAATTATACACTGCATATTACGATATATTATAAGGTATTTTCAATGATACACTGCATATTACGATATATTATATGGTATTTTCAATGATACACTGCATATTACGTTATATTATAAGGTATTTTCAATGATACACTGCATATTACGTTATATTATAATGTATTTTCAATGGTAAACTACTATATATTATAAGGTATTTTCAATGATACACTGCGTATTACGATATATTATATGGTATTTTCAATGATACACTGCATATTACGATATATTATGTGGTATTTTCAAAGATACACTGCATTTTACGATATATTATAAGGTATTTTCAATGATACACTGCATAGTACGATATATTATAAGGTATTTTCAATGATACACTGCATTTTACGTTATACTATAAGGGATTTTCAATGATACACTACAAATTACGTTATATTATAAGGTATTTTCAATGATACACTGCATATTACGTTATATTATAAGGTATTTTCAATGATACACTGCATTTTACGTAATACTATAAGGTATTTTCAATGATACACTGCATATTACGTTATATTATAAGGTATTTTCAATGATACACTGCTTATTACGATATATTATAAGGTATTTTCAATGATACACTGCATATTACGTTATAATAGAATTTATTTTGATTGATACCCTTCAATTTACCATATATTATAAGGTATTTTCAATGATACACTGCATATTACGTTATATTATAATATATTTTCAATGTTACACTGCATATTACGTTATATTATAAGGTATTTTCTATGATACACTGCATATTACGCTATATTATAAGGTATTTTCAATGATACACTGCATATTACGTTATAATAGAATTTATTTTGATTGATACCCTTCAATTTACCATATATTATAAGGTATTTTCAATGATACACTGATTATTACATTATATCATAAGGTATTTTCAATGATACACTGCATATTACGTTATATTATAAGGTGTTTTCAATGATACACTGCATATTACGTTATATTAGAAGGTATTTTTAATGATACACTGCATATTACTATATATTCTATGGTATTTTCATTGATACACTACAAATTACCATATATTATAAGGTTTTTTCAATTATACACTACAAATTACCATATATTATAATTTATTTTCAATTATACACTGCATATTACGATATATTATAAGGTATTTTCAATGATACACTGCATATTACGATATATTATATGGTATTTTCAATGATACACTGCATATTACGTTATATTATAAGGTATTTTCAAAGATACACTGCATATTACGTTATATTAGAAGGTATTTTTAATGATACACTGCATATTACGTTATATTATAAGGTATTTCAAAGATACACTCCATATTACGATATGATATAAGGTATTTTCAATGACACACTGCATATTACGTTATATTATAAGGTATTTTCAATGATACACTGCATATTAGGATATGTTATAAGGTATTTTCAATGATACACTGCATATTACGTTATAATAGAATTTATTTTGATTGATACCCTTCAATTTACCATATATTATAAGGTATTTTCAATGATACAATGATTATTACATTATATCATAAGGTATTTTCAATGATACACTGCATATTACGTTATAATAGAATTTATTTTGATTGATACCCTTCAATTTACCATATATTATAAGGTATTTTCAATGATACACTGCATATTACGATATATTATAAGGTATTTTCAATGATACACTGCATATTACGTTATATTATAAGGTATTTTCAATGATACACTCCATATTACGTTATATTATAAGGTATTTTCAATGGTAAACTACTATATATTATAAGGTATTTTCAATGATACACTGCGTATTACGATATATTATATGGTATTTTCAATGATACACTGCATATTATGATATATTATAAGGTATTTTCAATGATACACTGCATATTACGTTATATTATAAGATATTTTCAATGATACACTGCATATTACGTTATATTATAAGGTATTTTCCATAATACACTGCGTATTACGATATATTATATGGTATTTTCAATGAAACACTGCATATTACGATATATTATATGGTATTTTCAATGATACACTGCATATTACGTTATATTAGAAGGTATTTTTAATGATACACTGCATATTACGATATATTCTATGGTATTTTCATTGATACACTACAAATTACCATATATTATAAGGTTTTTTCAATTATACACTACAAATTACCATATATTATAATTTATTTTCAATTATACACTGCATATTACGATATATTATAAGGTATTTTCAATGATACACTGCATATTACGATATATTATATGGTATTTTCAATGATACACTGCATATTACGTTATATTATAAGGTATTTTCAATGATACACTGCATATTACGTTATATTATAATGTATTTTCAATGGTAAACTACTATATATTATAAGGTATTTTCAATGATACACTGCGTATTACGATATATTATATGGTATTTTCAATGATACACTGCATATTACGATATATTATGTGGTATTTTCAATGATACACTGCATTTTACGATATATTATAAGGTATTTTCAATGATACACTGCATATTACGTTATATTATAAGGTATTTTCAATGATACACTGCATTTTACGTTATACTATAAGGGATTTTCAATGATACACTACAAATTACGTTATATTATAAGGTATTTTCAATGATACACTGCATATTACGTTATATTATAAGGTATTTTCAATGATACACTGCATTTTACGTAATACTATAAGGTATTTTCAATGATACACTGCATATTACGTTATATTATAAGGTATTTTCACTGATACACTGCATATTACGATATATTATAAGGTATTTTCAATGATACACTGCATATTACGTTATAATAGAATTTATTTTGATTGATACCCTTCAATTTACCATATATTATAAGGTATTTTCAATGATACACTGCATATTACGTTATATTATAATATATTTTCAATGTTACACTGCATATTACGTTATATTATAAGGTATTTTCTATGATACACTGCATATTACGCTATATTATAAGGTATTTTCAATGATACACTGCATATTACGTTATAATAGAATTTATTTTGATTGATACCCTTCAATTTACCATATATTATAAGGTATTTTCAATGATACACTGATTATTACATTATATCATAAGGTATTTTCAATGATACACTGCATATTACGTTATATTATAAGGTGTTTTCAATGATACACTGCATATTACGTTATATTAGAAGGTATTTTTAATGATACACTGCATATTACTATATATTCTATGGTATTTTCATTGATACACTACAAATTACCATATATTATAAGGTTTTTTCAATTATACACTACAAATTACCATATATTATAATTTATTTTCAATTATACACTGCATATTACGATATATTATAAGGTATTTTCAATGATACACTGCATATTACGTTATATTATATGGTATTTTCAATGATACACTGCATATTACGTTATATTATAAGGTATTTTCAAAGATACACTGCATATTACGTTATATTAGAAGGTATTTTTAATGATACACTGCATATTACGTTATATTATAAGGTATTTCAAAGATACACTCCATATTACGTTATATTATAAGGTATTTTCAATGGTAAACTACTATATATTATAAGGTATTTTCAATGATACACTGCGTATTACGATATATTATATGGTATTTTCAATGATACACTGCATATTACGTTATATTATAAGGTTTTTTCAACGATACACTGCATATTATGATATATTATAAGGTATTTTCAATGATACACTGCATATTACGTTATATTATAATATATTTTCAATGATACACTGCATATTACGTTATATTATAAGGTATTTTCATTGATAAACTACGATATATTATAAGGTATTTTCAATGATACACAGCATATTACGTTATATTATAAAGTATTTTCAAAGATACACTGCATATTACGTTATATTATAAGGTATTTTCAATGATACACTGCATATTACGTTATATTATAATGTATTTTCAATGATACACTGCATATTCCGTTATATTGTAAGGTATTTTCAATGATACACTGCATATTACGATATGATATAAGGTATTTTCAATGACACACTGCATATTACGTTATATTATAAGGTATTTTCAATGATACACTGCATATTAGGATATGTTATAAGGTATTTTCAATGATACACTGCATATTACGTTATAATAGAATTTATTTTGATTGATACCCTTCAATTTACCATATATTATAAGGTATTTTCAATGATACAATGATTATTACATTATATCATAAGGTATTTTCAATGATACACTGCATATTACGTTATAATAGAATTTATTTTGATTGATACCCTTCAATTTACCATATATTATAAGGTATTTTCAATTATACACTGCATATTACGATATATTATAAGGTATTTTCAATGATACACTGCATATTACGTTATATTATAAGGTATTTTCAATGATACACTCCATATTACGTTATATTATAAGGTATTTTCAATGGTAAACTACTATATATTATAAGGTATTTTCAATGATACACTGCGTATTACGATATATTATATGGTATTTTCAATGATACACTGCATATTATGATATATTCTAAGGTATTTTCAATGATACACTGCATATTACGTTATATTATAAGATATTTTCAATGATACACTGCATATTACGTTATATTATAAGGTATTTTCCATAATACACTGCGTATTACGATATATTATATGGTATTTTCAATGAAACACTGCATATTACGATATATTATATGGTATTTTCAATGATACACTGCATATTACGTTATATTATATAGTATTTTCAATGATACACTGCATATTACGTTATATTATAAGGTATTTTCAATGATACACTGCATATTACTTTATATTATAAGGTATTTTCACTGATACACTGCATATTACGATATATTATAAGGTATTTTCAATGATACACTGCATATTACGTTATAATAGATTTTATTTTGATTGATACCCTTCAATTTACCATATATTATAAGGTATTTTCAATGATACACTGCATATTACGTTATATTATAATATATTTTCAATGATACACTGCATATTACGTTATATTATAAGGTATTTTCTATGATACACTGCATATTACGCTATATTATAAGGTATTTTCAATGATACACTGCATATTACGTTATAATAGAATTTATTTTGATTGATACCCTTCAATTTTCCATATATTATAAGGTATTTTCAATGATACAATGATTATTACATTATATCATAAGGTATTTTCAATGATACACTGCATATTACGTTATAATAGAATTTATTTTGATTGATACCCTTCAATTTACCATATATTATAAGGTATTTTCAATGATACACTGATTATTACATTATATCATAAGGTATTTTCAATGATACACTGCATATTACGTTATATTATAAGGTGTTTTCAATGATACACTGCATATTACGTTATATTAGAAGGTATTTTTAATGATACACTGCATATTACGATATATTCTATGGTATTTTCATTGATACACTACAAATTACCATATATTATAAGGTTTTTTCAATTATACACTACAAATTACCATATATTATAATTTATTTTCAATTATACACTGCATATTACGATATATTATAAGGTATTTTCAATGATACACTGCATATTACGATATATTATAAGGTATTTTCAATGATACACTGCATATTACGTTATATTATAAGGTATTTTCAATGATACACTGCATATTACGTTATATTATAATGTATTTTCAATGGTAAACTACTATATATTATAAGGTATTTTCAATGATACACTGCGTATTACGATATATTATATGGTATTTTCAATGATACACTGCATATTACGATATATTATGTGGTATTTTCAAAGATACACTGCATTTTACGATATATTATAAGGTATTTTCAATGATACACTGCATATTACGTTATATTATAAGGTATTTTCAATGATACACTGCATTTTACGTTATACTATAAGGGATTTTCAATGATACACTACAAATTACGTTATATTATAAGGTATTTTCAATGATACACTGCATATTACGTTATATTATAAGGTATTTTCAATGATACACTGCATTTTACGTAATACTATAAGGTATTTTCAATGATACACTGCATATTACGTTATATTATAAGGTATTTTCAATGATACACTGCATATTACGATATATTATAAGGTATTTTCAATGATACACTGCATATTACGTTATAATAGAATTTATTTTGATTGATACCCTTCAATTTACCATATATTATAAGGTATTTTCAATGATACACTGCATATTACGTTATATTATAATATATTTTCAATGTTACACTGCATATTACGTTATATTATAAGGTATTTTCTATGATACACTGCATATTACGCTATATTATAAGGTATTTTCAATGATACACTGCATATTACGTTATAATAGAATTTATTTTGATTGATACCCTTCAATTTACTATATATTATAAGGTATTTTCAATGATACAATGATTATTACATTATATCATAAGGTATTTTCAATGATACACTGCATATTACGTTATAATAGAATTTATTTTGATTGATACCCTTCAATTTACCATATATTATAAGGTATTTTCAATGATACACTGATTATTACATTATATCATAAGGTATTTTCAATGATACACTGCATATTACGTTATATTATAAGGTGTTTTCAATGATACACTGCATATTACGTTATATTAGAAGGTATTTTTAATGATACACTGCATATTACGATATATTCTATGGTATTTTCATTGATACACTACAAATTACCATATATTATAAGGTTTTTTCAATTATACACTACAAATTACCATATATTATAATTTATTTTCAATTATACACTGCATATTACTTTATATTATAAGGTATTATCAATGATAAACTGCATATTATGATATATTATAAGGTATTTTCACTGATACACTGCATATTACGTTATATTATAATGTATTTTCAATGGTAAACTACTATATATTATAAGGTATTTTCAATGATACACTGCGTATTACGATATATTATATGGTATTTTCAATGATACACTGCATATTACGATATATTATGTGGTATTTTCAAAGATACACTGCATTTTACGATATATTATAAGGTATTTTCAATGATACACTGCATATTACGTTATATTATAAGGTATTTTCAATGATACACTGCATTTTACGTTATACTATAAGGGATTTTCAATGATACACTACAAATTACGTTATATTATAAGGTATTTTCAATGATACACTGCATATTACGTTATATTATAAGGTATTTTCAATGATACACTGCATTTTACGTAATACTATAAGGTATTTTCAATGATACACTGCATATTACGTTATATTATAAGGTATTTTCAATGATACACTGCATATTACGATATATTATAAGGTATTTTCAATGATACACTGCATATTACGTTATAATAGAATTTATTTTGATTGATACCCTTCAATTTACCATATATTATAAGGTATTTTCAATGATACAATGATTATTACAATATATCATAAGGTATTTTCAATGATACACTGCATATTACGTTATAATATAAGGTATTTTCATTGATACACTGCATATTACGATATATTATATGGTATTTTCATTGATACACTACAAATTACCATATATTATAAGGTATTTTCAATTATACACTACAAATTACCATATATTATAAGGTATTTTCAATTATACACTGCATATTACGATATATTATAAGGTATTTTCAATGATACACTGCATATTACGTTATATTATAAGGTATTTTCAACGATACACTGCATATTATGATATATTATAAGGTATTTTCAATGATACACTGCATATTACGTTATATTATAATATATTTTCAATGATACACTGCATATTACGTTATATTATAAGGTATTTTCAATGATACACTGCATATTACGCTATATTATAAGGTATTTTCAATGATACACTGCATATTACGTTATAGTATAAGTTATTTTCAGTGATACACTGCTTATTACGTTATATTATAAGGAATTTTCATTTATAAACTACGATATATTATAAGGTATTTTCAATGATACACTGCATTTTACGTAATACTATAAGGTATTTTCAATGATACACTGCATATTACGTTATATTATAAGGTATTTTCAATGATACACTGCATATTACGATATATTATAAGGTATTTTCAATGATACACTGCATATTACGTTATAATAGAATTTATTTTGATTGATACCCTTCAATTTACCATATATTATAAGGTATTTTCAATGATACAATGATTATTACAATATATCATAAGGTATTTTCAATGATACACAGCATATTACGTTATATTATAAGGTATTTTCAATGATACACTGCATATTACGATATATTATAAGGTATTTTCTATGATACACTGCATATTACGCTATATTATAAGGTATTTTCAATAATACACTGCATATTACGTTATAATAGAATTTATTTTGATTGATACCCTTCAATTTACCATATATTATAAGGTATTTTCAATGATACAATGATTATTACATTATATCATAAGGTATTTTCAATGATACACTGCATATTACGTTATAATAGAATTTATTTTGATTGATACCCTTCAATTTACCATATATTATAAGGTATTTTCAATGATACACTGATTATTACATTATATCATAAGGTATTTTCAATGATACACTGCATATTACGTTATATTATAAGATATTTTACATAATACACTGCGTATTACGATATATTATATGGTATTTTCAATGATACACTGCATATTACGATATATTATATGGTATTTTCAATGATACACTGCATATTACGTTATATTATATAGTATTTTCAATGATACACTGCATATTACGTTATATTATAAGGTATTTTCAATGATACACTGCATATTACTTTATATTATAAGGTATTTTCAATGATAAACTGCATATTATGATATATTATAAGGTATTTTCAATGATACACTGCATTTTACGTTATATTATAAGGTATTTTCACTGATACACTGCATATGACGATATATTATAAGGTATTTTCAATGATACACTGCATATTACGTAATAATAGAATTTATTTTGATTGATACCCTTCAATTTACCATATATTATAAGGTATTTTCAATGATACACTGCATATTACGTTATATTATAATATATTTTCAATGATACACTGCATATTACGTTATATTATAAGGTATTTTCTATGATACACTGCATATTACGCTATATTATAAGGTATTTTCAATGATACACTGCATATTACGTTATAATAGAATTTATTTTGATTGATACCCTTCAATTTACCATATATTATAAGGTATTTTCAATGATACAATGATTATTACATTATATCATAAGGTATTTTCAATGATACACTGCATATTACGTTATAATAGAATTTATTTTGATTGATACCCTTCAATTTACCATATATTATAAGGTATTTTCAATGATACACTGATTATTACATTATATCATAAGGTATTTTCAATGATACACTGCATATTACGTTATATTATAAGGTATTTTCAATGATACACTGCATATTATGATATATTATAAGGTATTTTCAATGATACACTGCATATTACGTTATATTATAAGGTATTTTCAATGATACACTGCATTTTACGTTATACTATAAGGGATTTTCAATGATACACTACAAATTACGTTATATTATAAGGTATTTTCAATGATACACTGCATATTACGTTATATTATAAGGTATTTTCAATGATACACTGCATTTTACGTAATACTATAAGGTATTTTCAATGATACACTGCATATTACGATATATTGTAAGGTATTTTCAATGATACACTGCATATTACGTTATAATAGAATTTATTTTGATTGATACCCTTCAATTTACCATATATTATAAGGTATTTTCAATGATACACTGATTATTACATTATATCATAAGGTATTTTCAATGATACACTGCATATTACGTTATATTATAAGGTGTTTTCAACGATACACTGCATATTATGATATATTATAAGGTATTTTCAATGATACACTGCATATTACGTTATATTATAAGGTATTTTCAATGATACACTGCATTTTACGTTATACTATAAGGGATTTTCAATGATACACTACAAATTACGTTATATTATAAGGTATTTTCAATGATACACTGCATATTACGTTATATTATAAGGTATTTTCAATGATACACTGCATTTTACGTAATACTATAAGGTATTTTCAATGATACACTGCATATTACGTTATATTATAAGGTATATTCAATGATACACTGCATATTACGATATATTGTAAGGTATTTTCAATGATACACTGCATATTACGTTATAATAGAATTTATTTTGATTGATACCCTTCAATTTACCATATATTATAAGGTATTTTCAATGATACAATGATTATTACAATATATCATAAGGTATTTTCAATGATACACTGCATATTACGTTCTAATAGAATTTATTTTGATTGATACCCTTCAATTTACCATATATTATAAGGTATTTTCAATGATACACTGATTATTACATTATATCATAAGGTATTTTCAATGATACACTGGATATTACGTTATATTATAAGGTATTTTCAATGATACACTGCATATTACGTTATATTATAAGATATTTTCAATGATACACTGCATATTACGTTATATTATAAGGTATTTTCCATAATACACTGCGTATTACGATATATTATATGGTATTTTCAATGATACACTGCATATTACGATATATTATATGGTATTTTCAATGATACACTGCATATTACGTTATATTATATAGTATTTTCAATGATACACTGCATATTACGTTATATTATAAGGTATTTTCAATGATACACTGCATATTACTTTATATTATAAGGTATTTTCAATGATAAACTGCATATTATGATATATTATAAGGTATTTTCAATGATACACTGCATATTACGTTATATTATAAGGTATTTTCACTGATACACTGCATATTACGATATATTATAAGGTATTTTCAATGATACACTGCATATTACGTTATAATAGAATTTATTTTGATTGATACCCTTCAATTTACCATATATTATATGGTATTTTCAATGATACACTGCATATTACGTTATATTATAATATATTTTCAATGATACACTGCATATTACGTTATATTATAAGGTATTTTCTATGATACACTGCATATTACGCTATATTATAAGGTATTTTCAATGATACACTGCATATTACGTTATAATAGAATTTATTTTGATTGATACCCTTCAATTTACCATATATTATAAAGTATTTTCAATGATACAATGATTATTACATTATATCATAAGGTATTTTCAATGATACACTGCATATTACGTTATAATAGAATTTATTTTGATTGATACCCTTCAATTTACCATATATTATAAGGTATTTTCAATGATACACTGATTATTACATTATATCATAAGGTATTTTCAATGATACACTGCATATTACGTTATATTATAAGGTGTTTTCAATGATACACTGCATATTACGTTATATTAGAAGGTATTTTTAATGATACACTGCATATTACGATATATTCTATGGTATTTTCATTGATACACTACAAATTACCATATATTATAAGGTTTTTTCAATTATACACTACAAATTACCATATATTATAATTTATTTTCAATGATACACTGCATATTACTTTATATTATAAGGTATTTTCAATGATAAACTGCATATTATGATATATTATAAGGTATTTTCAATGATACACTGCATATTACGTTATATTATAAGGTATTTTCACTGATACACTGCATATTACGATATATTATAAGGTATTTTCAATGATACACTGCATATTACGTTATAATAGAATTTATTTTGATTGATACCCTTCAATTTACCATATATTATAAGGTATTTTCAATGATACACTGCATATTACGTTATATTATAATATATTTTCAATGATACACTGCATATTACGTTATATTATAAGGTATTTTCTATGATACACTGCATATTACGCTATATTATAAGGTATTTTCAATGATACACTGCATATTACGTTATAATAGAATTTATTTTGATTGATACCCTTCAATTTACCATATATTATAAAGTATTTTCAATGATACAATGATTATTACATTATATCATAATTTATTTTCAATGATACACTGCATATTACGTTATAATAGAATTTATTTTGATTGATACCCTTCAATTTACCATATATTATAAGGTATTTTCAATGATACACTGATTATTACATTATATCATAAGGTATTTTCAATGATACACTGCATATTACGTTATATTATAAGGTGTTTTCAATGATACACTGCATATTACGTTATATTAGAAGGTATTTTTAATGATACACTGCATATTACGATATATTCTATGGTATTTTCATTGATACACTACAAATTACCATATATTATAAGGTTTTTTCAATTATACACTACAAATTACCATATATTATAATTTATTTTCAATTATACACTGCATATTACGATATATTATAAGGTATTTTCAATGATACACTGCATATTACGATATATTATATGGTATTTTCAATGATACACTGCATATTACGTTATATTATTAGGTATTTTCAAAGCTACACTGCATATTACGTTATATTAGAAGGTATTTTTAACGATACACTGCATATTACGTTATATTATAAGGTATTTCAAAGATACACTCCATATTACGTTATATTATAAGGTATTTTCAATGGTAAACTACTATATATTATAAGGTATTTTCAATGATACACTGCGTATTACGATATATTATATGGTATTTTCAATGATACACTGCATATTACGATATATTATATGGTATTTTCAATGATACACTGCATATTACGTTATATTATAAGTTATTTTCAGTGATACACTGCTTATTACGTTATATTATAAGGAATTTTCATTTATAAACTACGATATATTATAAGGTATTTTCAATGATACACTGCATATTACGTTATATTATAAGGTATTTTCAATGATACACTGGATATTTCGTTATATTATAAGGTATTTTCAATGATACACTGCATATTACGTTATATTATAAGGTATTTTCAATGATACACTGCATATTACGATATATTATAAGGTATTTTCAATGATACACTGCATATTACGTTCTAATAGAATTTATTTTGATTGATACCCTTCAATTTACCATATATTGTAAGGTATTTTCAATGATACACTGCATATTAGGATATGTTATAAGGTATTTTCAATGATACTCTGCATATTACGTTATATTATAATGTATTTTCAATGATACACTGCATATTACGTTATATTATAATGTGTTTTCAATGATACACTGCATATTACGTTATATTATAAGGTATTTTCAATGATACACTGGATATTACGTTATATTATAAGGTATTTTCAATGATAAACTACGATATATTAGAAGGTATTTTCAATGATACACTGCATATTACGTTATATTGTAAGGTATTTTCAATGATACACTGCATATTAGGATATGTTATAAGGTATTTTCAATGATACACTGCATATTACGTTATAATAGAATTTATTTTGATTGATACCCTTCAATTTACCATATATTATAAGGTATTTTCAATGATACACTGCATATTACGTTATAATAGAATTTATTTTGATTGTTACCCTTCAATTTACCATATATTATAAGGTATTTTCAATGATACACTGATTATTACATTACATCATAAGGTATTTTCAATGATACACTGCATATTACGTTATATTATAAGGTGTTTTCAATGATACACTGCATATTACGTTATATTAGAAGGTATTTTTAATGATACACTGCATATTACGATATATTCTATGGTATTTTCATTGATACACTACAAATTACCATATATTATAAGGTTTTTTCAATTATACACTACAAATTACCATATATTATAATTTATTTTCAATTATACACTGCATATTACGATATATTATAAGGTATTTTCAATGATACACTGCATATTACGTTATATTATAAGGTATTTTCACTGATACACTGCATATTACGATATATTATAAGGTATTTTCAATGATACACTGCATATTACGTTATAATAGAATTTATTTTGATTGATACCCTTCAATTTACCATATATTATATGGTATTTTCAATGATACACTGCATATTACGTTATATTATAATATATTTTCAATGATACACTGCATATTACGTTATATTATAAGGTATTTTCTATGATACACTGCATATTACGCTATATTATAAGGTATTTTCAATGATAC
Source organism: Lasioglossum lativentre (assembly GCA_916610255.1). Classification (NCBI taxonomy): domain Eukaryota; kingdom Metazoa; phylum Arthropoda; class Insecta; order Hymenoptera; family Halictidae; genus Lasioglossum; species Lasioglossum lativentre. The sequence continues at coordinate 167,268 of CAKAJI010000441.1, forward strand.
ACTGCATATTACGTTATAATAGAATTTATTTTGATTGATACCCTTCAATTTACCATATATTATAAAGTATTTTCAATGATACAATGATTATTACATTATATCATAAGGTATTTTCAATGATACACTGCATATTACGTTATAATAGAATTTATTTTGATTGATACCCTTCAATTTACCATATATTATAAGGTATTTTCAATGATACACTGATTATTACATTATATCATAAGGTATTTTCAATGATACACTGCATATTACGTTATATTATAAGGTATTTTCAATGATACACTGCATATTACGTTATATTAGAAGGTATTTTTAATGATACACTGCATATTACGATATATTCTATGGTATTTTCATTGATACACTACAAATTACCATATATTATAAGGTTTTTTCAATTATACACTACAAATTACCATATATTATAATTTATTTTCAATGATACACTGCATATTACTTTATATTATAAGGTATTTTCAATGATAAACTGCATATTATGATATATTATAAGGTATTTTCAATGATACACTGCATATTACGTTATATTATAAGGTATTTTCACTGATACACTGCATATTACGATATATTATAAGGTATTTTCAATGATACACTGCATATTACGTTAGAATAGAATTTATTTTGATTGATACCCTTCAATTTACCATATATTATAAGGTATTTTCAATGATACACTGCATATTACGTTATATTATAATATATTTTCAATGATACACTGCATATTACGTTATATTATAAGGTATTTTCTATGATACACTGCATATTACGCTATATTATAAGGTATTTTCAATGATACACTGCATATTACGTTATAATAGAATTTATTTTGATTGATACCCTTCAATTTACCATATATTATAAAGTATTTTCAATGATACAATGATTATTACATTATATCAAAAGGTATTTTCAATGATACACTGCATATTACGTTATAATAGAATTTATTTTGATTGATACCCTTCAATTTACCATATATTATAAGGTATTTTCAATGATACACTGATTATTACATTATATCATAAGGTATTTTCAATGATACACTGCATATTACGTTATATTATAAGGTGTTTTCAATGATACACTGCATATTACGTTATATTAGAAGGTATTTTTAATGATACACTGCATATTACGATATATTCTATGGTATTTTCATTGATACACTACAAATTACCATATATTATAAGGTTTTTTCAATTATACACTACAAATTACCATATATTATAATTTATTTTCAATTATACACTGCATATTACGATATATTATAAGGTATTTTCAATGATACACTGCATATTACGATATATTATATGGTATTTTCAATGATACACTGCATATTACGTTATATTATTAGGTATTTTCAAAGATACACTGCATATTACGTTATATTAGAAGGTATTTTTAACGATACACTGCATATTACGTTATATTATAAGGTATTTCAAAGATACACTCCATATTACGTTATATTATAAGGTATTTTCAATGGTAAACTACTATATATTATAAGGTATTTTCAATGATACACTGCGTATTACGATATATTATATGGTATTTTCAATGATACACTGCATATTACGATATATTATATGGTATTTTCAATGATACACTGCATATTACGTTATATTATAAGTTATTTTCAGTGATACACTGCTTATTACGTTATATTATAAGGAATTTTCATTTATAAACTACGATATATTATAAGGTATTTTCAATGATACACTGCATATTACGTTATATTATAAGGTATTTTCAATGATACACTGGATATTTCGTTATATTATAAGGTATTTTCAATGATACACTGCATATTACGTTATATTATAATGTATTTTCAATGATACACTGCATATTACGTTATATTATAAGGTATTTTCAATGATAAACTACGATATATTAGAAGGTATTTTCAATGATACACTGCATATTACTTTATATTATAAGGTATTTTCAATGATACACTGCATATTAGGATATGTTATAAGGTATTTTCAATGATACACTGCATATTACGTTATATTATAAGGTATTTTCAATGATACACTGCATATTACGATATGATATAAGGTATTTTCACTGACACACTGCATATTACGTTATATTATAATGTATTTTCAATGATACACTGCATATTACGTTATATTATACGGCATTTTCAATGATACACTGCATTTTACGTTATACTATAAGGTATTTTCAATGATACACTGCATATTACGTTATATTATAAGGTATTTTCAATGATACACTGCATACTACGATATGATATAAGGTATTTTCAATGATACACTGCATATTACGTTATATCATAAGGTATTTTCAATGATACACTGCATATTACGATATATTATAAGGTATTTTCAATGATAAACTACGATATATTAGAAGGTATTTTCAATGATACACTGCATATTACGTTATATTGTAAGGTATTTTCAATGATACACTGCATATTAGGATATGTTATAAGGTATTTTCAATGATACACTGCATATTACGTTATATTATAAGGTATTATCGTTGATAGACTGCATATTACGATACATTATAAGGTATTTTCAATAATAAACTACGATATATTATAAGGTATTTTCAATGATACACTGCATATTACGTTATATTATAATGTATTTTCAATGCTACACTGCATATTTCGCTATATTATAAGGTATTTTCAATGATACACTGCATATTACGTTATATTATAATGTATTTTCAATGATACACTGCATATTACGTTATATTATAAGGTATTTTCAATGATACACTGGATATTACGTTATATTATAAGGTATTTTCAATGATACACTGCATATTACGTTATATTATAATGTATTTTCAATGATACACTGCATATTACGTTATATTATAAGGTATTTTCAATGATACACTGCATATTACGTTATATTATAAGGTATTTTCAATGATACACTGGATATTACGTTATATTATAAGGTATTTTCAATGATACACTGCATATTACGTTATATTAGAATGTATTTTCAATGATACACTGCATATTACGTTATATTATACGGTATTTTCAATGATACACTGCATACTACGATATGATATAAGGTATTTTCAATGATACACTGCATATTACTTTATATTATAAGGTATTTTCAATGATACACTGCATATTAGGATATGTTATAAGGTATTTTCAATGATACACTGCATATTACGTTATATTATAAGGTATTTTCAATGATACACTGCATATTACGATATGATATAAGGTATTTTCACTGACACACTGCATATTACGTTATATTATAATGTATTTTCAATGATACACTGCATATTACGTTATATTATACGGTATTTTCAATGATACACTGCATACTACGATATGATATAAGGTATTTTCAATGATACACTGCATATTACGTTATATTATAAGGTATTTTCAATGATACACTGCATATTACGATATATTATAAGGTATTTTCAATGATACACTGCATATTACGTTATAATAGAATTTATTTTGATTGATACCCTTCAATTTACCATATATTATAAGGTATTTTCAATGATACACTGCATATTACGTTATATTATAATATATTTTCAATGTTACACTGCATATTACGTTATATTATAAGGTATTTTCTATGATACACTGCATATTACGCTATATTATAAGGTATTTTCAATGATACACTGCATATTACGTTATAATAGAATTTATTTTGATTGATACCCTTCAATTTACCATATATTATAAGGTATTTTCAATGATACAATGATTATTACATTATATCATAAGGTATTTTCAATGATACACTGCATATTACGTTATAATAGAATTTATTTTGATTGATACCCTTCAATTTACCATATATTATAAGGTATTTTCAATTATACACTGCATATTACGATATATTATAAGGTATTTTCAATGATACACTGCATATTACGTTATATTATAAGGTATTTTCAATGATACACTCCATATTACGTTATATTATAAGGTATTTTCAATGGTAAACTACTATATATTATAAGGTATTTTCAATGATACACTGCGTATTACGATATATTATATGGTATTTTCAATGATACACTGCATATTATGATATATTATAAGGTATTTTCAATGATACACTGCATATTACGTTATATTATAAGATATTTTCAATGATACACTGCATATTACGTTATATTATAAGGTATTTTCCATAATACACTGCGTATTACGATATATTATATGGTATTTTCAGTGATACACTGCATATTACGATATATTATATGGTATTTTCAATGATACACTGCATATTACGTTATATTATATAGTATTTTCAATGATACACTGCATATTACGTTATATTATAAGGTATTTTCAATGATACACTGCATATTACTTTATATTATAAGGTATTTTCAATGATAAACTGCATATTATGATATATTATAAGGTATTTTCAATGATACACTGCATTTTACGTTATATTATAAGGTATTTTCACTGATACACTGCATATTACGTTATATTATAAGATATTTTCAATGATACACTGCATATTACGTTATATTATAAGGTATTTTCCATAATACACTGCATTTTACGATATATTATAAGGTATTTTCAATGATACACTGCATATTACGATATATTATAAGGTATTTTCAATGATACACTGCATATTACGTTATAATAGAATTTATTTTGATTGATACCCTTCAATTTACCATATATTATAAGGTATTTTCAATGATACAATGATTATTACAATATATCATAAGGTATTTTCAATGATACACTGCATATTACGTTCTAATAGAATTTATTTTGATTGATACCCTTCAATTTACCATATATTATAAGGTATTTTCAATGATACACTGATTATTACATTATATCATAAGGTATTTTCAATGATACACTGCATATTACGTTATAATATAAGGTATTTTCATTGATACACTGCATATTACGATATATTATATGGTATTTTCATTGATACACTACAAATTACCATATATTATAAGGTATTTTCAATTATACACTACAAATTACCATATATTATAAGGTATTTTCAATTATACACTGCATATTACGATATATTATAAGGTATTTTCAATGATACACTGCATATTACGTTAAATTATAAGGTATTTTCAATGATACACTCCATATTACGTTATATTATAAGGTATTTTCAATGGTAAACTACTATATATTATAAGGTATTTTCCATAATACACTGCGTATTACGATATATTATATGGTATTTTCAATGATACACTGCATATTATGATATATTATAAGGTATTTTCAATGATACACTGCATATTACGTTATATTATAAGGTATTTTCAATGATACACTGATTATTACATTATATCATAAGGTATTTTCAATGATACACTGCATATTACGTTATATTATAAGGTGTTTTCAATGATACACTGCATATTACGTTATATTAGAAGGTATTTTCAATGATACACTGCATATTACGTTGTATTATAAGGTATTTTCAATGATACACTGCATATTACGATATATTATAAGGTATTTTCAATGATACACTGCATATTACGTTATAATAGAATTTATTTTGATTGATACCCTTCAATTTACCATATATTATAAGGTATTTTCAATGATACAATGATTATTACAATATATCATAAGGTATTTTCAATGATACACTGCATATTACGTTCTAATAGAATTTATTTTGATTGATACCCTTCAATTTACCATATATTGTAAGGTATTTTCAATGATACACTGCATATTAGGATATGTTATAAGGTATTTTCAATGATACTCTGCATATTACGTTATATTATAATGTATTTTCAATGATACACTGCATATTACGTTATATTATAATGTATTTTCAATGATACACTGCATATTACGTAATATTATAAGGTATTTTCAATGATACACTGGATATTACGTTATATTATAAGGTATTTTCAATGATAAACTACGATATATTAGAAGGTATTTTCAATGATACACCTCATATTACGTTATATTGTAAGGTATTTTCAATGATACACTGCATATTACGATATATTATATGGTATTTTCAATGATACACTGCATATTACGTTATATTATAAGGTATTTTCAATGATACACTCCATATTACGTTATATTATAAGGTATTTTCAATGGTAAACTACTATATATTATAAGGTATTTTCAATGATACACTGCGTATTACGATATATTATATGGTATTTTCAATGATACACTGCATATTATGATATATTATAAGGTATTTTCAATGATACACTGCATATTACGTTATATTATAAGATATTTTCAATGATGCACTGCATATTACGTTATATTATAAGGTATTTTCCATAATACACTGCGTATTACGATATATTATATGGTATTTTCAATGATACACTGCATATTACGATATATTATATGGTATTTTCAATGATACACTGCATATTACGTTATATTATATAGTATTTTCAATGATACACTGCATATTACGTTATATTATAAGGTATTTTCAATGATACACTGCATATTACTTTATATTATAAGGTATTTTCAATGATAAACTGCATATTATGATATATTATAAGGTATTTTCAATGATACACTGCATTTTACGTTATATTATAAGGTATTTTCACTGATACACTGCATATTACGATATATTATAAGGTATTTTCAATGATACACTGCATATTACGTTATAATAGAATTTATTTTGATTGATACCCTTCAATTTACCATATATTATAAGGTATTTTCAATGATACACTGCATATTACGTTATATTATAATATATTTTCAATGATACACTGCATATTACGTTATATTATAAGGTATTTTCTATGATACACTGCATATTACGCTATATTATAAGGTATTTTCAATGATACACTGCATATTACGTTATAATAGAATTTATTTTGATTGATACCCTTCAATTTACCATATATTATAAGGTATTTTCAATGATACAATGATAATTACATTATATCATAAGGTATTTTCAATGATACACTGCATATTACGTTATAATAGAATTTATTTTGATTGATACCCTTCAATTTACCATATATTATAAGGTATTTTCAATGATACACTGATTATTACATTATATCATAAGGTATTTTCAATGATACACTGCATATTACGTTATATTATAAGGTGTTTTCAATGATACACTGCATATTACGTTATATTAGAAGGTATTTTCAATGATACACTGCATATTACGTTATATTATAAGGTATTTTCAATGATACACTGCATATTACGATATATTATAAGGTATTTTCAATGATACACTGCATATTACGTTATAATAGAATTTATTTTGATTGATACCCTTCAATTTACCATATATTATAAGGTATTTTCAATGATACAATGATTATTACAATATATCATAAGGTATTTTCAATGATACACTGCATATTACGTTCTAATAGAATTTATTTTGATTGATACCCTTCAATTTACCATATATTGTAAGGTATTTTCAATGATACACTGCATATTAGGATATGTTATAAGGTATTTTCAATGATACTCTGCATATTACGTTATATTATAATGTATTTTCAATGATACACTGCATATTACGTTATATTATAATGTATTTTCAATGATACACTGCATATTACGTTATATTATAAGGTATTTTCAATGATACACTGGATATTACGTTATATTATAAGGTATTTTCAATGATAAACTACGATATATTAGAAGGTATTTTCAATGATACACTGCATATTACGTTATATTGTAAGGTATTTTCAATGATACACTGCATATTAGGATATGTTATAAGGTATTTTCAATGATACACTGCATATTACGTTATATTATAAGGTATTATCGTTGATAGACTGCATATTACGATACATTATAAGGTATTTTCAATGATACACTGCATATTACGTTATATTATAAGGTATTTTCACTGATACACTGCATATTACGATATATTATAAGGTATTTTCAATGATACACTGCATATTACGTTATAATAGAATTTATTTTGATTGATACCCTTCAATTTACCATATATTATAAGGTATTTTCAATGATACACTGTATATTACGTTATATTATAATATATTTTCAATGATACACTGCATATTACGTTATATTATAAGGTATTTTCTATGATACACTGCATATTACGCTATATTATAAGGTATTTTCAATGATACACTGCATATTACGTTATAATAGAATTTATTTTGATTGATACCCTTCAATTTACCATATATTATAAAGTATTTTCAATGATACAATGATTATTACATTATATCATAAGGTATTTTCAATGATACACTGCATATTACGTTATAATAGAATTTATTTTGATTGATACCCTTCAATTTACCATATATTATAAGGTATTTTCAATGATACACTGATTATTACATTATATCATAAGGTATTTTCAATGATACACTGCATATTACGTTATATTATAAGGTATTTTCAATGATACACTGCATATTACGTTATATTAGAAGGTATTTTTAATGATACACTGCATATTACGATATATTCTATGGTATTTTCATTGATACACTACAAATTACCATATATTATAAGGTTTTTTCAATTATACACTACAAATTACCATATATTATAATTTATTTTCAATTATACACTGCATATTACGATATATTATAAGGTATTTTCAATGATACACTGCATATTACGATATATTATATGGTATTTTCAATGATACACTGCATATTACGTTATATTATTAGGTATTTTCAAAGATACACTGCATATTACGTTATATTAGAAGGTATTTTTAATGATACACTGCATATTACGTTATATTATAAGGTATTTCAAAGATACACTCCATATTACGTTATATTATAAGGTATTTTCAATGGTAAACTACTATATATTATAAGGTATTTTCAATGATACACTGCGTATTACGATATATTATATGGTATTTTCAATGATACACTGCATATTACGATATATTATATGGTATTTTCAATGATACACTGCATATTACGTTATATTATAAGTTATTTTCAGTGATACACTGCTTATTACGTTATATTATAAGGAATTTTCATTTATAAACTACGATATATTATAAGGTATTTTCAATGATACACTGCATATTACGTTATATTATAAGGTATTTTCAATGATACACTGCATATTTCGTTATATTATAAGGTATTTTCAATGATACACTGCATATTACGTTATATTATAATGTATTTTCAATGATACACTGCATATTACGTTATATTATAAGGTATTTTCAATGATAAACTACGATATATTAGAAGGTATTTTCAATGATACACTGCATATTACTTTATATTATAAGGTATTTTCAATGATACACTGCATATTAGGATATGTTATAAGGTATTTTCAATGATACACTGCATATTACGTTATATTATAAGGTATTTTCAATGATACACTGCATATTACGATATGATATAAGGTATTTTCACTGACACACTGCATATTACGTTATATTATAAGGTATTTTCAATGATACACTGCATATTACGTTATATTATAAGGTATTTTCAGTGATACACTGCTTATTACGTTATATTATAAGGAATTTTCATTTATAAACTACGATATATTATAAGGTATTTTCAATGATACACTGCATATTACGTTATATTATAAGGTATTTTCAATGATAAACTACGATATATTAGAAGGTATTTTCAATGATACACTGCATATTACGTTATATTGTAAGGTATTTTCAATGATACACTGCATATTAGGATATGTTATAAGGTATTTTCAATGATACACTGCATATTACGTTATATTATAAGGTATTATCGTTGATAGACTGCATATTACGATACATTATAAGGTATTTTCAATGATACACTGCATATTACGTTATATTATAAGGTATTTTCAATGATACACTGCATATTACGATATATTATAAGGTATTTTCAATGATACACTGCATATTACGTTATAATAGAATTTATTTTGATTGATACCCTTCAATTTACCATATATTATAAGGTATTTTCAATGATACACTGATTATTACATTATATCATAAGGTATTTTCAATGATACACTGCATATTACGTTATATTATAAGGTGTTTTCAATGATACACTGCATATTACGTTATATTAGAAGGTATTTTCAATGATACACTGCATATTACGATATATTCTATGGTATTTTCATTGATACACTACAAATTACCATATATTATAAGGTTTTTTCAATTATACACTACAAATTACTATATATTATATTTTATTTTCAATTATACACTGCATATTACGATATATTATAAGGTATTTTCAATGATACACTGCATATTACGTTATATCATAAGGTATTTTCAATGATACACTGCATATTACGTTATATTATTAGGTATTTTCAAAGATACACTGCATATTACGTTATATTAGAAGGTATTTTTAATGATACACTGCATATTACGTTATATTATAAGGTATTTCAAAGATACACTCCATATTACGTTATATTATAAGGTATTTTCAATGGTAAACTACTATATATTATAAGGTATTTTCAATGATACACTGCGTATTACGATATATTATATGGTATTTTCAATGATACACTGCATATTACGATATATTATATGGTATTTTCAATGATACACTGCATATTACGTTATAGTATAAGTTATTTTCAGTGATACACTGCTTATTACGTTATATTATAAGGAATTTTCATTTATAAACTACGATATATTATAAGGTATTTTCAATGATACACTGCATATTACGTTATATTATAAGGTATTTTCAATGATACACTGGATATTTCGTTATATTATAAGGTATTTTCAATGATACACTGCATATTACGTTATATTATAATGTATTTTCAATGATACACTGCATATTACGTTATATTATAAGGTATTTTCAATGATAAACTACGATATATTAGAAGGTATTTTCAATGATACACTGCATATTACTTTATATTATAAGGTATTTTCAATGATACACTGCATATTAGGATATGTTATAAGGTATTTTCAATGATACACTGCATATTACGTTATATTATAAGGTATTTTCAATGATACACTGCATATTACGATATGATATAAGGTATTTTCACTGACACACTGCATATTACGTTATATTGTAAGGTATTTTCAATGATACACTGCATATTACGTTATATTATAAGTTATTTTCAGTGATACACTGCTTATTACGTTATATTATAAGGAATTTTCATTTATAAACTACGATATATTATAAGGTATTTTCAATGATACACTGCATATTACGTTATATTATAAGGTATTTTCAATGATAAACTACGATATATTAGAAGGTATTTTCAATGATACACTGCATATTACGTTATATTGTAAGGTATTTTCAATGATACACTGCATATTAGGATATGTTATAAGGTATTTTCAATGATACACTGCATATTACGTTATATTATAAGGTATTATCGTTGATAGACTGCATATTACGATACATTATAAGGTATTTTCAATGATACACTGCATATTACGTTATATTATAAGGTATTTTCAATGATACACTGCATATTACGATATATTATAAGGTATTTTCAATGATACACTGCATATTACGTTATAATAGAATTTATTTTGATTGATACCCTTCAATTTACCATATATTATAAGGTATTTTCAATGATACACTGATTATTACATTATATCATAAGGTATTTTCAATGATACACTGCATATTACGTTATATTATAAGGTATTTTCAATGATACACTGCATATTACGTTATATTAGAAGGTATTTTTAATGATACACTGCATATTACGATATATTCTATGGTATTTTCATTGATACACTACAAATTACCATATATTATAAGGTTTTTTCAATTATACACTACAAATTACCATATATTATATTTTATTTTCAATTATACACTGCATATTACGATATATTATAAGTTATTTTCAATGATACACTGCATATTACGTTATATTATATGGTATTTTCAATGATACACTGCATATTACGTTATATTATTAGGTATTTTCAAAGATACACTGCATATTACGTTATATTAGAAGGTATTTTTAATGATACACTGCATATTACGTTATATTATAAGGTATTTCAAAGATACACTCCATATTACGTTATATTATAAGGTATTTTCAATGGTAAACTACTATATATTATAATGTATTTTCAATGATACACTGCATATTACGTTATATTATAAGGTATTTTCAATGATAAACTACGATATATTAGAAGGTATTTTCAATGATACACTGCATATTACTTTATATTATAAGGTATTTTCAATGGTAAACTACTATATGTTATAAGGTATTTTCAATGATACACTGCGTATTACGATATATTATATGGTATTTTCAATGATACACTGCATATTACGATATATTATATGGTATTTTCAATGATACACTGTATATTACGTTATATTATAAGTTATTTTCAGTGATACACTGCTTATTACGTTATATTATAAGGAATTTTCATTTATAAACTACGATATATTATAAGGTATTTTCAATGATACACTGCATATTACGTTATATTATAAGGTATTTTCAATGATACACTGCATATTTCGTTATATTATAAGGTATTTTCAATGATACACTGCATATTACGTTATATTATAATGTATTTTCAATGATACACTGCATATTACGTTATATTATAAGGTATTTTCAATGATAAACTACGATATATTAGAAGGTATTTTCAATGATACACTGCATATTACGTTATATTATAAGGTATTTTCAATGATACACTGCATATTAGGATATGTTATAAGGTATTTTCAATGATACACTGCATATTACGTTATATTATAAGGTATTTTCAATGATACACTGCATATTACGATATGATATAAGGTATTTTCACTGACACACTGCATATTACGTTATATTATCAGGTATTTTCAATGGTTCACTGCATATTACGTTATAGTATAAGTTATTTTCAGTGATACACTGCTTATTACGTTATATTATAAGGAATTTTCATTTATAAACTACGATATATTATAAGGTATTTTCAATGATACACTGCATATTACGTTATATTATAAGGTATTTTCAATGATAAACTACGATATATTAGAAGGTATTTTCAATGATACACTGCATATTACGTTATATTGTAAGGTATTTTCAATGATACACTGCATATTAGGATATGTTATAAGGTATTTTCAATGATACACTGCATATTACGTTATATTATAAGGTATTATCGTTGATAGACTGCATATTACGATACATTATAAGGTATTTTCAATGATACACTGCATATTACGTTATATTATAAGGTATTTTCAATGATACACTGCATATTACGATATATTATAAGGTATTTTCAATGATACACTGCATATTACGTTATAATAGAATTTATTTTGATTGATACCCTTCAATTTACCATATATTATAAGGTATTTTCAATGATACACTGCATATTACGTTATATTATAATATATTTTCAATGATACACTGCATATTACGTTATATTATAAGGTATTTTCTATGATACACTGCATATTACGCTATATTATAAGGTATTTTCAATGATACACTGCATATTACGTTATAATAGAATTTATTTTGATTGATACCCTTCAATTTACCATATATTATAAAGTATTTTCAATGATACAATGATTATTACATTATATCATAAGGAATTTTCAATGATACACTGCATATTACGTTATAATAGAATTTATTTTGATTGATACCCTTCAATTTACCATATATTATAAGGTATTTTCAATGATACACTGATTATTACATTATATCATAAGGTATTTTCAATGATACACTGCATATTACGTTATATTATAAGGTATTTTCAATGATACACTGCATATTACGTTATATTAGAAGGTATTTTTAATGATACACTGCATATTACGATATATTCTATGGTATTTTCATTGATACACTACAAATTACCATATATTATAAGGTTTTTTCAATTATACACTACAAATTACTATATATTATAATTTATTTTCAATTATACACTGCATATTACGATATATTATAAGGTATTTTCAATGATACACTGCATATTACGATATATTATATGGTATTTTCAATGATACACTGCATATTACGTTATATTATTAGGTATTTTCAAAGATACACTGCATATTACGTTATATTAGAAGGTATTTTTAATGATACACTGCATATTACGTTATATTATAAGGTATTTCAATGATACACTGCATATTACGTTATATTATAAGGTATTTTCAATGGTAAACTACTATATATTATAAGGTATTTTCAATGATACACTGCGTATTACGATATATTATATGGTATTTTCAATGATACACTGCATATTACGTTATATTATATGGTATTTTCAATGATACACTGCATATTACGTTATAGTATAAGTTATTTTCAGTGATACACTGCTTATTACGTTATATTATAAGGAATTTTCATTTATAAACTACGATATATTATAAGGTATTTTCAATGATACACTGCATATTACGTTATATTATAAGGTATTTTCAATGATACACTGCATATTTCGTTATATTATAAGGTATTTTCAATGATACACTGCATATTACGTTATATTATAATGTATTTTCAATGATACACTGCATATTACGTTATATTATAAGGTATTTTCAATGATAAACTACGATATATTAGAAGGTATTTTCAATGATACACTGCATATTACTTTATATTATAAGGTATTTTCAATGATACACTGCATATTAGGATGTGTTATAAGGTATTTTCAATGATACACTGCATATTACGTTATATTATAAGGTATTTTCAATGATACACTGCATATTACGATATGATATAAGGTATTTTCACTGACACACTGCATATTACGTTATATTATAATGTATTTTCAATGATACACTGCATATTACGTTATATTATACGGTATTTTCAATGATACACTGCATTTTACGTTATATTATAAGGTATTTTCAATGATACACTGCATATTACGTTATATTATAAGGTATTTTCAATGATACACTGCATACTACGATATGATATAAGGTATTTTCAATGATACACTGCATATTACGTTATATTATAAGGTATTTTCAATGATACACTGCATATTACGTTATATTATAAGGTATTTTCAATGATACACTGCATACTACGATATGATATAAGGTATTTTCAATGATACACTGCATATTACGTTATATCATAAGGTATTTTCAATGATACACTGCATATTACGTTATATTATAAGGTATTTTCAATGATAAACTACGATATATTAGAAGGTATTTTCAATGATACACTGCATATTATGTTATATTGTAAGGTATTTTCAATGATACACTGCATATTACGTTATATCATAAGGTATTTTCAATGATACACTGCATATTACGTTATATTATAGGTATTATCGTTGATAGACTGCATATTACGATACATTATATGGTATTTTCAATAATAAACTACGATATATTATAAGGTATTTTCAATGATACACTGCATATTACGTTATATTATAATGTATTTTCAATGCTACACTGCATATTTCGCTATATTATAAGGTATTTTCAATGATACACTGCATATTACGTTATATTATAATGTATTTTCAATGATACACTGCATATTACGTTATATTATAAGGTATTTTCAATGATACACTGGATATTACGTTATATTATAAGGTATTTTCAATGATACACTGCATATTACGTTATATTATAATGTATTTTCAATGATACACTGCATATTACGTTATATTATAAGGTATTTTCAATGATAAACTACGATATATTAGAAGGTATTTTCAATGATACACTGCATATTACTTTATATTATAAGGTATTTTCAATGATACACTGCATATTAGGATATGTTATAAGGTATTTTTAATGATACACTGCATATTACGTTGTATTATAAGGTATTTTCAATGATACACTGCATATTACGATATGATATAAGGTATTTTCACTGACACACTGCATATTACGTTATATTATAATGTATTTTCAATGATACACTGCATATTACGTTATATTATACGGTATTTTCAATGATACACTGCATACTACGATATGATATAAGGTATTTTCAATGATACACTGATTATTACATTATATCATAAGGTATTTTCAATGATACACTGCATATTACGTTATAATATAAGGTATTTTCATTGATACACTGCATATTACGATATATTATATGGTATTTTCATTGATACACTACAAATTACCATATATTATAAGGTATTTTCAATTATACACTACAAATTACCATATATTATAAGGTATTTTCAATTATACACTGCATATTACGATATATTATAAGGTATTTTCAATGATACACTGCATATTACGTTAAATTATAAGGTATTTTCAATGATACACTCCATATTACGTTATATTATAAGGTATTTTCAATGGTAAACTACTATATATTATAAGGTATTTTCAATGATACACTGCGTATTACGATATATTATATGGTATTTTCAATGATACACTGCATATTATGATATATTATAAGGTATTTTCAATGATACACTGCATATTACGTTATATTATAAGATATTTTCAATGATACACTGCATATTACGTTATATTATAAGGTATTTTCCATAATACACTGCGTATTACGATATATTATATGGTATTTTCAATGATACACTGCATATTATGATATATTATAAGGTATTTTCAATGATACACTGCATATTACGTTATATTATAAGGTATTTTCACTGATACACTGCATATTACGATATATTATAAGGTATTTTCAATGATACACTGCATATTACGTTATAATAGAATTTATTTTGATTGATACCTTTCAATTTACCATATATTATAAGGTATTTTCAATGATACACTGCATATTACGTTATATTATAATATATTTTCAATGTTACACTGCATATTACGTTATAATATAAGGTATTTTCTATGATACACTGCATATTACGTTATATTATAAGTTATTTTCAGTGATACACTGCTTATTACGTTATATTATAAGGAATTTTCATTTATAAACTACGATATATTATAAGGTATTTTCAATGATACACTGCATATTACGTTATATTATAAGGTATTTTCAATGATACACTGCATACTACGATATGATATAAGGTATTTTCAATGATACACTGCATATTACGTTATATCATAAGGTATTTTCAATGATACACTGCATATTACGTTATATTATAAGGTATTTTCAATGATACACTGCATACTACGATATGATATAAGGTATTTTCAATGATACACTGCATATTACGTTATATCATAAGGTATTTTCAATGATACACTGCATATTACGTTATATTATAAGGTATTTTCAATGATAAACTACGATATATTAGAAGGTATTTTCAATGATACACTGCATATTATGTTATATTGTAAGGTATTTTCAATGATACACTGCATATTACGTTATATCATAAGGTATTTTCAATGATACACTGCATATTACGTTATATTATAGGTATTATCGTTGATAGACTGCATATTACGATACATTATATGGTATTTTCAATAATAAACTACGATATATTATAAGGTATTTTCAATGATACACTGCATATTACGTTATATTATAATGTATTTTCAATGATACACTGCATATTTCGCTATATTATAAGGTATTTTCAATGATACACTGCATATTACGTTATATTATAATGTATTTTCAATGATACACTGCATATTACGTTATATTATAAGGTATTTTCAATGATACACTGGATATTACGTTATATTATAAGGTATTTTCAATGATACACTGCATATTACGTTATATTATAATGTATTTTCAATGATACACTGCATATTACGTTATATTATAAGGTATTTTCAATGATAAACTACGATATATTAGAAGGTATTTTCAATGATACACTGCATATTACTTTATATTATAAGGTATTTTCAATGATACACTGCATATTAGGATATGTTATAAGGTATTTTTAATGATACACTGCATATTACGTTGTATTATAAGGTATTTTCAATGATACACTGCATATTACGATATGATATAAGGTATTTTCACTGACACACTGCATATTACGTTATATTATAATGTATTTTCAATGATACACTGCATATTACGTTATATTATACGGTATTTTCAATGATACACTGCATACTACGATATGATATAAGGTATTTTCAATGATACACTGATTATTACATTATATCATAAGGTATTTTCAATGATACACTGCATATTACGTTATATTATAAGGTATTTTCAATGATACACTGCATATTACGATATATTATATGGTATTTTCATTGATACACTACAAATTACCATATATTATAAGGTATTTTCAATTATACACTACAAATTACCATATATTATAAGGTATTTTCAATTATACACTGCATATTACGATATATTATAAGGTATTTTCAATGATACACTGCATATTACGTTATATTATAAGGTATTTTCAATGATACACTGCATATTACGTTATATTATAAGGTATTTTCAATGGTAAACTACTATATATTATAAGGTATTTTCAATGATACACTGCTTATTATGATATATTATAAGATATTTTCAATGATACACTGCTTATTATGATATATTATAAGGTATTTTCAATGATACACTGCATATTACGTTATATTATAAGATATTTTCAATGATACACTGCATATTACGTTATATTATAAGGTATTTTCCATAATACACTGCGTATTACGATATATTATATGGTATTTTCAATGATACACTGCATATTATGATATATTATAAGGTATTTTCAATGACACACTGCATATTACGTTATATTATAAGGTATTTTCACTGATACACTGCATATTACGATATATTATAAGGTATTTTCAATGATACACTGCATATTACGTTATAATAGAATTTATTTTGATTGATACCTTTCAATTTACCATATATTATAAGGTATTTTCAATGATACACTGCATATTACGTTATATTATAATATATTTTCAATGTTACACTGCATATTACGTTATAATATAAGGTATTTTCTATGATACACTGCATATTACGTTATATTATAAGTTATTTTCAGTGATACACTGCTTATTACGTTATATTATAAGGAATTTTCATTTATAAACTACGATATATTATAAGGTATTTTCAATGATACACTGCATATTACGTTATATTATAAGGTATTTTCAATGATACACTGGATATTTCGTTATATTATAAGGTATTTTCAATGATACACTGCATATTACGTTATATTATAATGTATTTTCAATGATACACTGCATATTACGTTATATTATAAGGTATTTTCAATGATAAACTACGATATATTAGAAGGTATTTTCAATGATACACTGCATATTACTTTATATTATAAGGTATTTTCAATGATACACTGCATATTAGGATATGTTATAAGGTATTTTCAATGATACACTGCATATTACGTTATATTATAAGGTATTTTCAATGATACACTGCATATTACGATATGATATAAGGTATTTTCACTGACACACTGCATATTACGTTATATTATAAGGTATTTTCAATGATACACTGCATATTACGTTATATTATAAGTTATTTTCAGTGATACACTGCTTATTACGTTATATTATAAGGAATTTTCATTTATAAACTACGATATATTATAAGGTATTTTCAATGATACACTGCATATTACGTTATATTATAAGGTATTTTCAATGATAAACTACGATATATTAGAAGGTATTTTCAATGATACACTGCATATTACGTTATATTGTAAGGTATTTTCAATGATACACTGCATATTAGGATATGTTATAAGGTATTTTCAATGATACACTGCATATTACGTTATATTATAAGGTATTATCGTTGATAGACTGCATATTACGATACATTATAAGGTATTTTCAATGATACACTGCATATTACGTTATATTATAAGGTATTTTCAAAGATACACTGCATATTACGATATATTATAAGGTATTTTCAATGATACACTGCATATTACGTTATAATAGAATTTATTTTGATTGATACCCTTCAATTTACCATATATTATAAGGTATTTTCAATGATACACTGATTATTACATTATATCATAAGGTATTTTCAATGATACACTGCATATTACGTTATATTATAAGGTGTTTTCAATGATACACTGCATATTACGTTATATTAGAAGGTATTTTTAATGATACACTGCATATTACGATATATTCTATGGTATTTTCATTGATACACTACAAATTACCATATATTATAAGGTTTTTTCAATTATACACTACAAATTACCATATATTATAATTTATTTTCAATGATACACTGCATATTACGATATATTATAAGGTATTTTCAATGATACACTGCATATTACGATATATTATATGGTATTTTCAATGATACACTGCATATTACGTTATATTATTAGGTATTTTCAAAGATACACTGCATATTACGTTATATTAGAAGGTATTTTTAATGATACACTGCATATTACGTTATATTATAAGGTATTTCAAAGATACACTCCATATTACGTTATATTATAAGGTATTTTCAATGGTAAACTACTATATATTATAATGTATTTTCAATGATACACTGCATATTACGTTATATTATAAGGTATTTTCAATGATAAACTACGATATATTAGAAGGTATTTTCAATGATACACTGCATATTACTTTATATTATAAGGTATTTTCAATGGTAAACTACTATATGTTATAAGGTATTTTCAATGATACACTGCGTATTACGATATATTATATGGTATTTTCAATGATACACTGCATATTACGATATATTATATGGTATTTTCAATGATACACTGTATATTACGTTATATTATAAGTTATTTTCAGTGATACACTGCTTATTACGTTATATTATAAGGAATTTTCATTTATAAACTACGATATATTATAAGGTATTTTCAATGATACACTGCATATTACGTTATATTATAAGGTATTTTCAATGATACACTGGATATTTCGTTATATTATAAGGTATTTTCAATGATACACTGCATATTACGTTATATTATAATGTATTTTCAATGATACACTGCATATTACGTTATATTATAAGGTATTTTCAATGATAAACTACGATATATTAGAAGGTATTTTCAATGATACACTGCATATTACTTTATATTATAAGGTATTTTCAATGATACACTGCATATTAGGATATGTTATAAGGTATTTTCAATGATACACTGCATATTACGTTATATTATAAGGTATTTTCAATGATACACTGCATATTACGATATGATATAAGGTATTTTCACTGACACACTGCATATTACGTTATATTATAAGGTATTTTCAATGATACACTGCATATTACGTTATAGTATAAGTTATTTTCAGTGATACACTGCTTATTACGTTATATTATAAGGAATTTTCATTTATAAACTACGATATATTATAAGGTATTTTCAATGATACACTGCATATTACGTTATATTATAAGGTATTTTCAATGATAAACTACGATATATTAGAAGGTATTTTCAATGATACACTGCATATTACGTTATATTATAAGGTATTTTCAATGATACACTGCATATTAGGATATGTTATAAGGTATTTTCAATGATACACTGCATATTACGTTATATTATAAGGTATTATCGTTGATAGACTGCATATTACGATACATTATAAGGTATTTTCAATGATACACTGCATATTACGTTATATTATAAGGTATTTTCAATGATACACTGCATATTACGATATATTATAAGGTATTTTCAATGATACACTGCATATTACGTTATAATAGAATTTATTTTGATTGATACCCTTCAATTTACCATATATTATAAGGTATTTTCAATGATACACTGCATATTACGTTATATTATAATATATTTTCAATGATACACTGCATATTACGTTATATTATAAGGTATTTTCTATGATACACTGCATATTACGCTATATTATAAGGTATTTTCAATGATACACTGCATATTACGTTATAATAGAATTTATTTTGATTGATACCCTTCAATTTACCATATATTATAAAGTATTTTCAATGATACAATGATTATTACATTATATCATAAGGAATTTTCAATGATACACTGCATATTACGTTATAATAGAATTTATTTTGATTGATACCCTTCAATTTACCATATATTATAAGGTATTTTCAATGATACACTGATTATTACATTATATCATAAGGTATTTTCAATGATACACTGCATATTACGTTATATTATAAGGTGTTTTCAATGATACACTGCATATTACGTTATATTAGAAGGTATTTTTAATGATACACTGCATATTACGATATATTATAAGGTATTTTCATTGATACACTACAAATTACCATATATTATAAGGTTTTTTCAATTATACACTACAAATTACCATATATTATAATTTATTTTCAATTATACACTGCATATTACGATATATTATAAGGTATTTTCAATGATACACTGCATATTACGTTATATTATATGGTATTTTCAATGATACACTGCATATTACGTTATATTATTAGGTATTTTCAATGATACACTGCATATTACGTTATATTAGAAGGTATTTTTAATGATACACTGCATATTACGTTATATTATAAGGTATTTCAAAGATACACTCCATATTACGTTATATTATAAGGTATTTTCAATGGTAAACTACTATATATTATAAGGTATTTTCAATGATACACTGCGTATTACGATATATTATATGGTATTTTCAATGATACACTGCATATTACGATATATTATAAGGTATTTTCAATGATACACTGCATATTACGTTATATTATAAGTTATTTTCAGTGATACACTGCTTATTACGTTATATTATAAGGAATTTTCATTTATAAACTACGATATATTATAAGGTATTTTCAATGATACACTGCATATTACGTTATATTATAAGGTATTTTCAATGATACACTGGATATTTCGTTATATTATAAGGTATTTTCAATGATACACTGCATATTACGTTATATTATAATGTATTTTCAATGATACACTGCATATTACGTTATATTATAAGGTATTTTCAATGATAAACTACGATATATTAGAAGGTATTTTCAATGATACACTGCATATTACTTTATATTATAAGGTATTTTCAATGATACACTGCATATTAGGATGTGTTATAAGGTATTTTCAATGATACACTGCATATTACGTTATATTATAAGGTATTTTCAATGATACACTGCATATTACGATATGATATAAGGTATTTTCACTGACACACTGCATATTACGTTATATTATAATGTATTTTCAATGATACACTGCATATTACGTTATATTATACGGTATTTTCAATGATACACTGCATTTTACGTTATACTATAAGGTATTTTCAATGATACACTGCATATTACGTTATATTATAAGGTATTTTCAATGATACACTGCATACTACGATATGATATAAGGTATTTTCAATGATACACTGCATATTACGTTATATCATAAGGTATTTTCAATGATACACTGCATATTACGTTATATTATAAGGTATTTTCAATGATACACTGCATACTACGATATGATATAAGGTATTTTCAATGATACACTGCATATTACGTTATATCATAAGGTATTTTCAATGATACACTGCATATTACGTTATATTATAAGGTATTTTCAATGATAAACTACGATATATTAGAAGGTATTTTCAATGATACACTGCATATTACGTTATATTGTAAGGTATTTTCAATGATACACTGCATATTAGGATATGTTATAAGGTATTTTCAATGATACACTGCATATTACGTTATATTATAAGGTATTATCGTTGATAGACTGCATATTACGATACATTATAAGGTATTTTCAATAATAAACTACGATATATTATAAGGTATTTTCAATGATACACTGCATATTACGTTATATTATAATGTATTTTCAATGCTACACTGCATATTTCGCTATATTATAAGGTATTTTCAATGATACACTGCATATTACGTTATATTATAATGTATTTTCAATGATACACTGCATATTACGTTATATTATAAGGTATTTTCAATGATACACTGGATATTACGTTATATTATAAGGTATTTTCAATGATACACTGCATATTACGTTATATTATAATGTATTTTCAATGATACACTGCATATTACGTTATATTATAAGGTATTTTCAATGATAAACTACGATATATTAGAAGGTATTTTCAATGATACACTGCATATTACTTTATATTATAAGGTATTTTCAATGATACACTGCATATTAGGATATGTTATAAGGTATTTTTAATGATACACTGCATATTACGTTGTATTATAAGGTATTTTCAATGATACACTGCATATTACGATATGATATAAGGTATTTTCACTGACACACTGCATATTACGTTATATTATAATGTATTTTCAATGATACACTGCATATTACGTTATATTATACGGTATTTTCAATGATACACTGCATATTACGATATGATATAAGGTATTTTCAATGATACACTGATTATTACATTATATCATAAGGTATTTTCAATGATACACTGCATATTACGTTATAATATAAGGTATTTTCATTGATACACTGCATATTACGATATATTATATGGTATTTTCATTGATACACTACAAATTACCATATATTATAAGGTATTTTCAATTATACACTACAAATTACCATATATTATAAGGTATTTTCAATTATACACTGCATATTACGATATATTATAAGGTATTTTCAATGATACACTGCATATTACGATATATTATAAGGTATTTTCAATGATACACTGCATATTACGTTATATTATAAGGTATTTTCAATGGTAAACTACTATATATTATAAGGTATTTTCAATGATACACTGCGTATTACGATATATTATATGGTATTTTCAATGATACACTGCATATTATGATATATTATAAGGTATTTTCAATGATACACTGCATATTACGTTATATTATAAGATATTTTCAATGATACACTGCATATTACGTTATATTATAAGGTATTTTCCATAATACACTGCGTATTACGATATATTATATGGTATTTTCAATGATACACTGCATATTATGATATATTATAAGGTATTTTCAATGACACACTGCATATTACGTTATATTATAAGGTATTTTCACTGATACACTGCATATTACGATATATTATAAGGTATTTTCAATGATACACTGCATATTACGTTATAATAGAATTTATTTTGATTGATACCTTTCAATTTACCATATATTATAAGGTATTTTCAATGATACACTGCATATTACGTTATATTATAATATATTTTCAATGTTACACTGCATATTACGTTATAATATAAGGTATTTTCTATGATACACTGCATATTACGCTATATTATAAGGTATTTTCAATGATACACTGCATATTACGTTATAATAGAATTTATTTTGATTGATACCCTTCAATTTACCATATATTATAAGGTATTTTCAATGATACAATGATTATTACATTATATCAAAAGGTATTTTCAATGATACACTGCATATTACGTTATAATAGAATTTATTTTGATTGATACCCTTCAATTTACCATATATTATAAGGTATTTTCAATTATACACTGCATATTACGATATATTATAAGGTATTTTCAATGATACACTGCATATTACGTTATACTATAAGGTATTTTCAATGATACACTCCATATTACGTTATATTATAAGGTATTTTCAATGGTAAACTACTATATATTATAAGGTATTTTCAATGATACACTGCGTATTACGATATATTATATGGTATTTTCAATGATACACTGCATATTATGATATATTATAAGGTATTTTCAATGATACACTGCATATTACGTTATATTATAAGATATTTTCAATGATGCACTGCATATTACGTTATATTATAAGGTATTTTCCATAATACACTGCGTATTACGATATATTATATGGTATTTTCAATGATACACTGCATATTACGATATATTATATGGTATTTTCAATGATACACTGCATATTACGTTATATTATATAGTATTTTCAATGATACACTGCATATTATGATATATTATAAGGTATTTTCAATGATACACTGCATATTACGTTATATTATAATGTATTTTCAATGGTAAACTACTATATATTATAAGGTATTTTCAATGATACACTGCGTATTACGATATATTATATGGTATTTTCAATGATACACTGCATATAACGATATATTATAAGGTATTTTCAAAGATACACTGCATTTTACGATATATTATAAGGTATTTTCAATGATACACTGCATATTACGTTATATTATAAGGTATTTTCAATGATACACTGCATTTTACGTTATACTATAAGGGATTTTCAATGATACACTACAAATTACGTTATATTATAAGGTATTTTCAATGATACACTGCATATTACGTTATATTATAAGGTATTTTCAATGATACACTGCATTTTACGTAATACTATAAGGTATTTTCAATGATACACTGCATATTACGTTATATTATAAGGTATTTTCAATGATACACTGCATATTACGATATATTATAAGGTATTTTCAATGATACACTGCATATTACGTTATAATAGAATTTATTTTGATTGATACCCTTCAATTTACCATATATTATAAGGTATTTTCAATGATACACTGCATATTACGTTATATTATAATATATTTTCAATGATACACTGCATATTACGTTATATTATAAGGTATTTTCTATGATACACTGCATATTACGCTATATTATAAGGTATTTTCAATGATACACTGCATATTACGTTATAATAGAATTTATTTTGATTGATACCCTTCAATTTACCATATATTATAAGGTATTTTCAATGATACAATGATTATTACATTATATCATAAGGTATTTTCAATGATACACTGCATATTACGTTATAATAGAATTTATTTTGATTGATACCCTTCAATTTACCATATATTATAAGGTATTTTCAATGATACAATGATTATTACATTATATCATAAGGTATTTTCAATGATACACTGTATATTACGTTATATTATAAGGTATTTTCAATGATACACTGCATTTTACGTAATACTATAAGGTATTTTCAATGATACACTGCATATTACGTTATATTATAAGGTATTTTCAATGATACACTGCATATTACGATATATTATAAGGTATTTTCAATGATACACTGCATATTACGTTATAATAGAATTTATTTTGATTGATACCCTTCAATTTACCATATATTATAAGGTATTTTCAATGATACAATGATTATTACAATATATCATAAGGTATTTTCAATGATACACTGCATATTACGTTCTAATAGAATTTATTTTGATTGATACCCTTCAATTTACCATATATTATAAGGTATTATCAATGATACACTGATTATTACATTATATCATAAGGTATTTTCAATGATACACTCCATATTACGTTATATTATAATATATTTTCAATGTTACACTGCATATTACGTTATATTATAAGGTATTTTCTATGATACACTGCATATTACGCTATATTATAAGGTATTTTCAATGATACACTGCATATTACGTTATAATAGAATTTATATTGATTGATACCCTTCAATTTACCATATATTATAAGGTATTTTCAATGATACAATGATTATTACATTATATCATAAGGTATTTTCAATGATACACTGCATATTACGTTATAATAGAATTTATTTTGATTGATACCCTTCAATTTACCATATATTATAAGGTATTTTCAATGATACACTGATTATTACATTATATCATAAGGTATTTTCAATGATACACTGCATATTACGTTATATTATAAGGTGTTTTCAATGATACACTGCATATTACGTTATATTAGAAGGTATTTTTAATGATACACTGCATATTACGATATATTCTATGGTATTTTCATTGATACACTACAAATTACCATATATTATAAGGTTTTTTCAATTATACACTACAAATTACCATATATTATAATTTATTTTCAATTATACACTGCATGTTACGATATATTATAAGGTATTTTCAATGATACACTGCATATTACGATATATTATATGGTATTTTCAATGATACACTGCATATTACGTTATATTATAAGGTATTTTCAATGATACACTGCATATTACGTTATATTATAATGTATTTTCAATGGTAAACTACTATATATTATAAGGTATTTTCAATGATACACTGCGTATTACGATATATTATATGGTATTTTCAATGATACACTGCATATTACGATATATTATGTGGTATTTTCAAAGATACACTGCATTTTACGATATATTATAAGGTATTTTCAATGATACACTGCATATTACGTTATATTATAAGGTATTTTCAATGATACACTGCATTTTACGTTATACTATAAGGGATTTTCAATGATACACTACAAATTACGTTATATTATAAGGTATTTTCAATGATACACTGCATATTACGTTATATTATAAGGTATTTTCAATGATACACTGCATTTTACGTAATACTATAAGGTATTTTCAATGATACACTGCATATTACGTTATATTATAAGGTATTTTCAATGATACACTGCATATTACGATATATTATAAGGTATTTTCAATGATACACTGCATATTACGTTATAATAGAATTTATTTTGATTGATACCCTTCAATTTACCATATATTATAAGGTATTTTCAATGATACACTGCATATTACGTTATATTATAATATATTTTCAATGTTACACTGCATATTACGTTATATTATAAGGTATTTTCTATGATACACTGCATATTACGCTATATTATAAGGTATTTTCAATGATACACTGCATATTACGTTATAATAGAATTTATTTTGATTGATACCCTTCAATTTACCATATATTATAAGGTATTTTCAATGATACAATGATTATTACATTATATCATAAGGTATTTTCAATGATACACTGCATATTACGTTATATTATAAGGTATTTTCAATGATAAACTACGATATATTAGAAGGTATTTTCAATGATACACTGCATATTACTTTATATTATAAGGTATTTTCAATGATACACTGCATATTAGGATATGTTAT
Source organism: Lasioglossum lativentre (assembly GCA_916610255.1). Taxonomy (NCBI): domain Eukaryota; kingdom Metazoa; phylum Arthropoda; class Insecta; order Hymenoptera; family Halictidae; genus Lasioglossum; species Lasioglossum lativentre. Next base: position 196,456 of record CAKAJI010000441.1, read on the forward strand.
AAGGTATTTTCAATGATACACTGCATATTACGTTATATTATAAGGTATTTTCAATGATACACTGCATATTACGATATGATATAAGGTATTTTCACTGACACACTGCATATTACGTTATATTATAATGTATTTTCAATGATACACTGCATATTACGTTATATTATACGGTATTTTCAATGATACACTGCATTTTACGTTATACTATAAGGTATTTTCAATGATACACTGCATATTACGTTATATTATAAGGTATTTTCAATGATACACTGCATACTACGATATGATATAAGGTATTTTCAATGATACACTGCATATTACGTTATATCATAAGGTATTTTCAATGATACACTGCATATTACGTTATATTATAAGGTATTTTCAATGATACACTGCATACTACGATATGATATAAGGTATTTTCAATGATACACTGCATATTACGTTATATCATAAGGTATTTTCAATGATACACTGCATATTACGTTATATTATAAGGTACTTTCAATGATAAACTACGATATATTAGAAGGTATTTTCAATGATACACTGCATATTATGTTATATTGTAAGGTATTTTCAATGATACACTGCATATTAGGATATGTTATAAGGTATTTTCAATGATACACTGCATATTACGTTATATTATAAGGTATTATCGTTGATAGACTGCATATTACGATACATTATAAGGTATTTTCAATAATAAACTACGATATATTATAAGGTATTTTCAATGATACACTGCATATTACGTTATATTATAATGTATTTTCAATGCTACACTGCATATTTCGCTATATTATAAGGTATTTTCAATGATACACTGCATATTACGTTATATTATAATGTATTTTCAATGATACACTGCATATTACGTTATATTATAAGGTATTTTCAATGATACACTGGATATTACGTTATATTATAAGGTATTTTCAATGATACACTGCATATTACGTTATATTATAATGTATTTTCAATGATACACTGCATATTACGTTATATTATAAGGTATTTTCAATGATACACTGGATATTACGTTATATTATAACGTATTTTCAATGATACACTGCATATTACGTTATATTATAATGTATTTTCAATGATACACTGCATATTACGTTATATTATAAGGTATTTTCAATGATAAACTACGATATATTAGAAGGTATTTTCAATGATACACTGCATATTACTTTATATTATAAGGTATTTTCAATGATACACTGCATATTAGGATATGTTATAAGGTATTTTCAATGATACACTGCATATTACGTTGTATTATAAGGTATTTTCAATGATACACTGCATATTACGATATGATATAAGGTATTTTCACTGACACACTGCATATTACGTTATATTATAATGTATTTTCAATGATACACTGCATATTACGTTATATTATACGGTATTTTCAATGATACACTGCATACTACGATATGATATAAGGTATTTTCAATGATACACTGATTATTACATTATATCATAAGGTATTTTCAATGATACACTGCATATTACGTTATAATATAAGGTATTTTCAATGATACACTGCATATTACGATATATTATATGGTATTTTCATTGATACACTACAAATTACCATATATTATAAGGTATTTTCAATTATACACTACAAATTACCATATATTATAAGGTATTTTCAATTATACACTGCATATTACGATATATTATAAGGTATTTTCAATGATACACTGCATATTACGTTAAATTATAAGGTATTTTCAATGATACACTCCATATTACGTTATATTATAAGGTATTTTCAATGGTAAACTACTATATATTATAAGGTATTTTCAATGATACACTGCGTATTACGATATATTATATGGTATTTTCAATGATACACTGCATATTATGGTATATTATAAGGTATTTTCAATGATACACTGCATATTACGTTATATTATAAGATATTTTCAATGATACACTGCATATTACGTTATATTATAAGGTATTTTCCATAATACACTGCGTATTACGATATATTATATGGTATTTTCAATGATACACTGCATATTATGATATATTATAAGGTATTTTCAATGATACACTGCATATTACGTTATATTATAAGGTATTTTCACTGATACACTGCATATTACGATATATTATAAGGTATTTTCAATGATACACTGCATATTACGTTATAATAGAATTTATTTTGATTGATACCTTTCAATTTACCATATATTATAAGGTATTTTCAATGATACACTGCATATTACGTTATATTATAATATATTTTCAATGTTACACTGCATATTACGTTATAATATAAGGTATTTTCTATGATACACTGCATATTACGCTATATTATAAGGTATTTTCAATGATACACTGCATATTACGTTATAATAGAATTTATTTTGATTGATACCCTTCAATTTACCATATATTATAAGGTATTTTCAATGATACAATGATTATTACATTATATCATAAGGTATTTTCAATGATACACTGCATATTACGTTATAATAGAATTTATTTTGATTGATACCCTTCAATTTACCATATATTATAAGGTATTTTCAATTATACACTGCATATTACGATATATTATAAGGTATTTTCAATGATACACTGCATATTACGTTATACTATAAGGTATTTTCAATGATACACTCCATATTACGTTATATTATAAGGTATTTTCAATGGTAAACTACTATATATTATAAGGTATTTTCAATGATACACTGCGTATTACGATATATTATATGGTATTTTCAATGATACACTGCATATTACGTTATATTATAAGGTATTTTCAATGATACACTGCATATTACGTTATATTATAAGATATTTTCAATGATGCACTGCATATTACGTTATATTATAAGGTATTTTCCATAATACACTGCGTATTACGATATATTATATGGTATTTTCAATGATACACTGCATATTACGATATATTATATGGTATTTTCAATGATACACTGCATATTACGTTATATTATATAGTATTTTCAATGATACACTGCATATTATGATATATTATAAGGTATTTTCAATGATACACTGCATATTACGTTATATTATAATGTATTTTCAATGGTAAACTACTATATATTATAAGGTATTTTCAATGATACACTGCGTATTACGATATATTATATGGTATTTTCAATGATACACTGCATATTACGATATATTATGTGGTATTTTCAAAGATACACTGCATATTACGATATATTATAAGGTATTTTCAATGATACACTGCATATTACGTTATATTATAAGGTATTTTCAATGATACACTGCATTTTACGTTATACTATAAGGGATTTTCAATGATACACTACAAATTACGTTATATTATAAGGTATTTTCAATGATACACTGCATATTACGTTATATTATAAGGTATTTTCAATGATACACTGCATTTTACGTAATACTATAAGGTATTTTCAATGATACACTGCATATTACGTTATATTATAAGGTATTTTCAATGATACACTGCATATTACGATATATTATAAGGTATTTTCAATGATACACTGCATATTACGTTATAATAGAATTTATTTTGATTGATACCCTTCAATTTACCATATATTATAAGGTATTTTCAATGATACACTGCATATTACGTTATATTATAATATATTTTCAATGTTACACTGCATATTACGTTATATTATAAGGTATTTTCTATGATACACTGCATATTACGCTATATTATAAGGTATTTTCAATGATACACTGCATATTACGTTATAATAGAATTTATTTTGATTGATACCCTTCAATTTACCATATATTATAAGGTATTTTCAATGATACAATGATTATTACATTATATCATAAGGTATTTTCAATGATACACTGCATATTACGTTATAATAGAATTTATTTTGATTGATACCCTTCAATTTACCATATATTATAAGGTATTTTCAATGATACAATGATTATTACATTATATCATAAGGTATTTTCAATGATACACTGTATATTACGTTATATTATAAGGTATTTTCAATGATACACTGCATTTTACGTAATACTATAAGGTATTTTCAATGATACACTGCATATTACGTTATATTATAAGGTATTTTCAATGATACACTGCATATTACGATATATTATAAGGTATTTTCAATGATACACTGCATATTACGTTATAATAGAATTTATTTTGATTGATACCCTTCAATTTACCATATATTATAAGGTATTTTCAATGATACAATGATTATTACAATATATCATAAGGTATTTTCAATGATACACTGCATATTACGTTCTAATAGAATTTATTTTGATTGATACCCTTCAATTTACCATATATTATAAGGTATTATCAATGATACACTGATTATTACATTATATCATAAGGTATTTTCAATGATACACTGCATATTACGTTATAATATAAGGTATTTTCATTGATACACTGCATATTACGATATATTATATGGTATTTTCATTGATACACTACAAATTACCATATATTATAAGGTATTTTCAATTATACACTACAAATTACCATATATTATAAGGTATTTTCAATTATACACTGCATATTACGATATATTATAAGGTATTTTCAATGATACACTGCATATTACGTTAAATTATAAGGTATTTTCAATGATACACTCCATATTACGTTATATTATAATATATTTTCAATGTTACACTGCATATTACGTTATATTATAAGGTATTTTCTATGATACACTGCATATTACGCTATATTATAAGGTATTTTCAATGATACACTGCATATTACGTTATAATAGAATTTATTTTGATTGATACCCTTCAATTTACCATATATTATAAGGTATTTTCAATGATACAATGATTATTACATTATATCATAAGGTATTTTCAATGATACACTGCATATTACGTTATAATAGAATTTATTTTGATTGATACCCTTCAATTTACCATATATTATAAGGTATTTTCAATGATACACTGATTATTACATTATATCATAAGGTATTTTCAATGATACACTGCATATTACGTTATATTATAAGGTGTTTTCAATGATACACTGCATATTACGTTATATTAGAAGGTATTTTTAATGATACACTGCATATTACGATATATTCTATGGTATTTTCATTGATACACTGCAAATTACCATATATTATAAGGTTTTTTCAATTATACACTACAAATTACCATATATTATAATTTATTTTCAATTATACACTGCA
>CAKAJI010000442.1:0-60391 GCA_916610255.1 Lasioglossum lativentre
TGCATATTACGATATGATATAAGGTATTTTCAATGATACACTGCATATTACGTTATATTATAAGGTATTTTCAATGATACACTGGATATTACGCTATATTATAAGGTATTTTCAAAGATACACTACAAATTACGATATGTTATAAGGTATTCTCAATGGTACACTGCATATTACGTTATATTAAAAGGTATTTTCAAAGATACACTACAAATTACGATATGTTATAAGGTATTTTCAATGATAAACTACGATATATTAGAAGGTATTTTCAATGATACACTGCATATTACGTTATATTATAAGGTATTTTCAATGATGCACTGTATATTACGTTATATTACATGGTATTTTCTATGATACACTGCATATTACGTTATATTATAAGGTATTTTCAATGATGCACTGTATATTACGTTATATTACATGGTATTTTCTATGATACACTGCATATTACGTTATATTATAAGGTATTTTCAATGATACACTGCATATTACGATATGATATAAGGTATTTTCAATGATACACTGCATATTACGTTATATTATAAGGTATTTTCTATGATACACTGCATATTACGTTATATTATAAGGTATTTTCAATGATACACTGCATATTACGATATGATATAAGGTATTTTCAATGATACACTGCATATTACGTTATATTATAAGGTATTTTCAATGATACACTACAAATTACGATATGTTATAAGGTATTTTCAATGATAAACTACGATATATTAGAAGGTATTTTCAATGATACACTGCATATTACGTTATATTATAAGGTATTTTCAATGATGCACTGTATATTACGTTATATTACATGGTATTTTCTATGATACACTGCATATTACGTTATATTATAAGGTATTTTCAATGATACACTGCATATTACGCTATATTATAAGGTATTTTCAATGATACACTGCATATTACGTTATATTATAAGGTATTTTCAATGATACACTGCATATTACGTTATATTACATGGTATTTTCTATGATACACTGCATATTACGTTTTATTATAAGGTATTTTCAATGATAAACTAAGATATATTAGAAGGTATTTTCAATGATACACTGCATATTACGTTATATTATAAGGTATTTTCAATGATACACTGTATATTACGTTATATTACATGGTATTTTCTATGATACACTGCATATTACGTTATATTATAAGGTATTTTCAATGATACACTGCATATTACGATATGATATAAGGTATTTTCAATGATACACTGCATATTACGTTATATTATAAGGTATTTTCAATGATACACTGGATATTACGCTATATTATAAGGTATTTTCAAAGATACACTACAAATTACGATATGTTATAAGGTATTCTCAATGGTACACTGCATATTACGTTATATTAAAAGGTATTTTCAAAGATACACTACAAATCACGATATGTTATAAGGTATTTTCAATGATAAACTACGATATATTAGAAGGTATTTTCAATGATACACTGCATATTACGTTATATTATAAGGTATTTTCAATGATGCACTGTATATTACGTTATATTACATGGTATTTTCTATGATACACTGCATATTACGTTATATTATAAGGTATTTTCAATGATACACTGCATATTACGTTATATTATAAGGTATTTTCAATGATACACTGCATATTACGCTATATTATAAGGTATTTTCAATGATACACTGCATATTACGCTATATTATAAGGTATTATCAAAGATACACTACAAATTACGATATGTTATAAGGTATTTTCAATGGTACACTGCATATTACGTTATATTACATGGTATTTTCAATGATACACTGCATATTACGTTATATTATAAGGTATTATCAAAGATACACTACAAATTACGATATGTTATAAGGTATTTTCAATGGTACACTGCATATTACGTTCTATTACATGGTATTTTCAATGATACACTGCATATTACGTTATATTATAAGGTATTTTCAATGATACACTGCATATTACGATATGTTATAAGGTATTTTCAATGATACACTGTATATTACGTTATATTATAAGGTATTTTCAATGATACACTGCATATTACGTTATATTATAAGGTATTTTCAATGATAACCTACGATATATTAGAAGGTATTTTCAATGATACACTGCATATTACGTTATATTATAAGGTATTTTCAATGATACACTGCATATTACGCTATATTATAAGGTATTTTCAATGATACACTACATATTACGTTATATTATAAGGTATTTTCAATGATACACTGCATGTTACGTTATATTATAAGGTATTTTCAATGATACACTGCATATTACGTTATATTATAAGGTATTTTCAATGATACACTGTATATTACGTTATATTACATGGTATTTTCAATGATACACTGCATGTTACGTTATATTATAAGGTATTTTCAATGATACACTGCATATTACGTTATATTATAAGGTATTTTCAATGATAAACTACGATATATTAGAAGGTATTTTCAATGATACACTGCATATTACGCTATATTATAAGGTATTTTCAATGATACACTACATATTACGTTATATTATAAGGTATTTTCAATGATACACTGCATGTTACGTTATATTATAAGGTATTTTCAAAGATACACTGCATATTACGTTATATTATAAGGTATTTTCAATGATAAACTACGATATATTAGAAGGTATTTTCAATGATACACTGCATATTACGTTATATTAGAAGGTATTTTCAATGATACACTGCATATAACGTTATATTACCAGGTATTTTCAATGATACACTGCATATTACGTTATATTATAAGGTATTATCAAAGATACACTACAAATTACGATATGTTATAAGGTATTTTCAATGGTACACTGCATATTACGTTATATTACATGGTATTTTCAATGATACACTGCATATTACGTTATATTATAAGGTATTTTCAATGATAAACTACGATATATTAGAAGGTATTTTCAATGATACACTGCATATTACGTTTTATTATAAGGTATTTTCAATGATAAACTACGATATATTAGAAGGTATTTTCAATGATACACTGCATATTACGTTATATTATAAGGTATTTTCAATGATACACTGCATATTACGATATGATATAAGGTATTTTCAATGATACACTGCATATTACGTTATATTATAAGGTATTTTCAATGATACACTGGATATTACGCTATATTATAAGGTATTTTCAAAGATACACTACAAATTACGATATGTTATAAGGTATTCTCAATGGTACACTGCATATTACGTTATATTAAAAGGTATTTTCAAAGATACACTACAAATTACGATATGTTATAAGGTATTTTCAATGATAAACTACGATATATTAGAAGGTATTTTCAATGATACACTGCATATTACGTTATATTATAAGGTATTTTCAATGATGCACTGTATATTACGTTATATTACATGGTATTTTCTATGATACACTGCATATTACGTTATATTATAAGGTATTTTCAATGATACACTGCATATTACGTTATATTATAAGGTATTTTCAATGATACACTGCATATTACGCTATATTATAAGGTATTTTCAATGATACACTGCATATTACGCTATATTATAAGGTATTTTCAATGATACACTACATATTACGTTATATTATAAGGTATTTTCTATGATACACTGCATATTAGGATATGTTATAAGGTATTTTCAATGATACACTGCATATTACGTTATATTATAAGGTATTTTCAATGATACACTGTATATTACGTTATATTACATGGTATTTTCAATGATACACTGCATGTTACGTTATATTATAAGGTATTTTCAATGATACACTGCATATTACGTTATATTATAAGGTATTTTCAATGATAAACTACGATATATTAGAAGGTATTTTCAATGATACACTGCATATTACGTTATATTAGAAGGTATTTTCAATGATACACTGCATATTACGTTATATTACCAGGTATTTTCAATGATACACTGCATATTACATTATATTATAAGGTATTATCAAAGATACACTACAAATTACGATATGTTATAAGGTATTTTCAATGGTACACTGCATATTACGTTATATTACATGGTATTTTCAATGATACACTGCATATTACGTTATATTATAAGGTATTTTCAATGATAAACTACGATATATTAGATGGTATTTTCAATGATACACTGCATATTACGTTTTATTATAAGGTATTTTCAATGATAAACTAAGATATATTAGAAGGTATTTTCAATGATACACTGCATATTACGTTATATTATAAGGTATTTTCAATGCTACACTGTATATTACGTTATATTACATGGTATTTTCTATGATACACTGCATATTACGTTATATTATAAGGTATTTTCAATGATACACTGCACATTACGTTATATTATAAGGTATTTTCAATGATAAACTACGATATATTAGAAGGTATTTTCAATGATACACTGCATATTACGTTATATTAGAAGGTATTTTCAATGATACACTGCATATTACGTTATATTACCAGGTATTTTCAATGATACACTGCATATTACGTTATATTATAAGGTATTATCAAAGATACACTACAAATTACGATATGTTATAAGGTATTTTCAATGGTACACTGCATATTACGTTATATTACATGGTATTTTCAATGATACACTGCATATTACGTTATATTATAAGGTATTTTCAATGATACACTGCATATTTTGATATGTTATAAGGTATTTTCAATGATACACTGTATATTACGTTATATTATAAGGTATTTTCAATGATACACTGCATATTACGTTATATTATAAGGTATTTTCAATGATAAACTACGATATATTAGAAGGTATTTTCAATGATACACTGCATATTACGTTATATTATAAGGTATTTTCAATGATAAACTACGATATATTAGAAGGTATTTTCAATGATACACTGCATATTACGTTATATTATAAGGTATTTTCAATGATAAACTACGATATATTAGAAGGTATTTTCAATGATACACTGCATATTACGTTATATTATAAGGTATTTTCAATGATAAACTAAGATATATTAGAAGGTATTTTCAACGATACACTGCATATTACGTTATATTATAACGTATTTTCAATGATACACTGTATATTACGTTATATTACATGGTATTTTCTATGATACACTGCATATTACGTTATATTATAAGGTATTTTCAATGATACACTGTATATTACGTTATATTACATGGTATTTTCTATGATACACTGCATATTACGTTATATTATAAGGTATTTTCAATGATACACTGCATATTACGATATGATATAAGGTATTTTCAATGATACACTGCATATTACGTTATATCGTAAGGTATTTTCAATGATACACTGCATATTACGTTATATTATAAGGTATTTTCAATGATACACTGGATATTACGCTATATTATAAGGTATTTTCAAAGATACACTACAAATTACGATATGTTATAAGGTATTTTCAATGGTACACTGCATATTACGTTATATTATAAGGTATTTTCAATGATACACTGCATATTACGTTATATTATAAGGTATTTTCAATGATAAACTACGATATATTAGAAGGTATTTTCAATGATACACTGCATATTACGTTATATTATAAGGTATTTTCAATGATACACTGCATATTACGATATGATATAAGGTATTTTCAATGATACACTGCATATTACGTTATATTATAAGGTATTTTCAATGATACACTGCATATTACGTTATATTATAAGGTATTTTCAATGATAGACTCCAAATATTACGTTATATTGTAAGGTATACTCAATGATACACTGTATATTACGTTATATTATATGGTATTTTCAATGATACACTGCATATTACATTATATTATAAGGTATTTTTCAATGATACACTGCATATTACGTTATATTATAAGGTATTTTCAATGATACACTGTATATTACGTTATATTACATGGTATTATCTATGATACACTGCATATTACGTTATATTATAAGGTATTTTCAATGATACACTGCATATTACGTTATATTATAAGGTATTATCAAAGATACACTACAAATTACGATATGTTATAAGGTATTTTCAATGGTACACTGCATATTACGTTATATTACATGGTATTTTCAATGATACACTGCATATTACGTTATATTATAAGGTATTATCAAAGATACACTACAAATTACGATATGTTATAAGGTATTTTCAATGGTACACTGCATATTACGTTATATTACATGGTATTTTCAATGATACACTGCATATTACGTTATATTATAAGGTATTTTCAATGATACACTGCATATTACGATATGTTATAAGGTATTTTCAATGATACACTGTATATTACGTTATATTATAAGGTATTTTCAATGATACACTGCATATTACGTTATATTATAAGGTATTTTCAATGATAAACTACGATATATTAGAAGGTATTTTCAATGATACACTGCATATTACGTTATATTATAAGGTATTTTCAATGATAAACTACGATATATTAGAAGGTATTTTCAATGATACACTGCATATTACGTTATATTATAAGGTATTTTCAATGATAAACTAAGATATATTAGAAGGTATTTTCAACGATACACTGCATATTACGTTATATTATAACGTATTTTCAATGATACACTGTATATTACGTTATATTACATGGTATTTTCTATGATACACTGCATATTACGTTATATTATAAGGTATTTTCAATGATACACTGTATATTACGTTATATTACATGGTATTTTCTATGATACACTGCATATTACGTTATATTATAAGGTATTTTCAATGATACACTGCATATTACGATATGATATAAGGTATTTTCAATGATACACTGCATATTACGTTATATCGTAAGGTATTTTCAATGATACACTGCATATTACGTTATATTATAAGGTATTTTCAATGATACACTGGATATTACGCTATATTATAAGGTATTTTCAAAGATACACTACAAATTACGATATGTTATAAGGTATTTTCAATGGTACACTGCATATTACGTTATATTATAAGGTATTTTCAATGATACACTGCATATTACGTTATACTATAAGGTATTTTCAATGATAAACTACGATATATTAGAAGGTATTTTCAATGATACACTGCATATTACGTTATATTATAAGGTATTTTCAATGATACACTGCATATTACGATATGATATAAGGTATTTTCAATGATACACTGCATATTACGTTATATTATAAGGTATTTTCAATGATACACTGCATATTACGTTATATTATAAGGTATTTTCAATGATAGACTCCAAATATTACGTTATATTGTAAGGTATACTCAATGATACACTGTATATTACGTTATATTATATGGTATTTTCAATGATACACTGCATATTACATTATATTATAAGGTATTTTTCAATGATACACTGCATATTACGTTATATTATAAGGTATTTTCAATGATACACTGTATATTACGTTATATTACATGGTATTATCTATGATACACTGCATATTACGTTATATTATAAGGTATTTTCAATGATACACTGCATATTACGTTATATTATAAGGTATTTTCAAAGATACACTGCATATTACGTTATATTATAAGGTATTTTCAATGATACACTGCATATTACGTTATATTACCAGGTATTTTCAATGATACACTGCATATTACGTTATATTATAAGGTATTATCAAAGATACACTACAAATTACGATATGTTATAAGGTATTTTCAATGGTACACTGCATATTACGTTATATTACATGGTATTTTCAATGATACACTGCATATTACGTTATATTATAAGGTATTATCAAAGATACACTACAAATTACGATATGTTATAAGGTATTTTCAATGGTACACTGCATATTACGTTATATTACATGGTATTTTCAATGATACACTGCATATTACGTTATATTATAAGGTATTTTCAATGATACACTGCATATTACGATATGTTATAAGGTATTTTCAATGATACACTGTATATTACGTTATATTATAAGGTATTTTCAATGATACACTGCATATTACGTTATATTATAAGGTATTTTCAATGATAAACTACGATATATTAGAAGGTATTTTCAATGATACACTGCATATTACGTTATATTATAAGGTATTTTCAATGATACACTGCATATTACGCTATATTATAAGGTATTTTCAATGATACACTGCATATTACGATATATTATAAGGTATTTTCAATGATACACTACATATTACGTTATATTATAAGGTATTTTCAATGATACACTGCATGTTACGTTATATTATAAGGTATTTTCAAAGATACACTGCATATTACGTTATATTATAAGGTATTTTCAATGATAAACTACGATATATTAGAAGGTATTATCAATGATACACTGCATATTACGTTATATTATAAGGTATTTTCAATGATACACTGCATAGTTTGATATGTTATAAGGTATTTTCAATGATACACTGTATATTACGTTATATTATAAGGTATTTTCAATGATACACTGCATATTACGTTATATTATAAGGTATTTTCAATGATAAACTACGATATATTAGAAGGTATTTTCAATGATACACTGCATATTACGTTATATTATAAGGTATTTTCAATGATAAACTACGATATATTAGAAGGTATTTTCAATGATACACTGCATATTACGTTATATTATAAGGTATTTTCAATGATAAACTACGATATATTAGAAGGTATTTTCAATGATACACTGCATATTACGTTATATTATAAGGTATTTTCAATGATACACTGGATATTACGCTATATTATAAGGTATTTTCAAAGATACACTACAAATTACGATATGTTATAAGGTATTCTCAATGGTACACTGCATATTACGTTATATTAAAAGGTATTTTCAAAGATACACTACAAATTACGATATGTTATAAGGTATTTTCAATGATACACTGTATATTACGTTATATTACATGGTATTTTCTATGATACACTGCATATTACGTTATATTATAAGGTATTTTCAATGATACACTGCATATTACGATATGATATAAGGTATTTTCAATGATACACTGCATATTACGTTATATCGTAAGGTATTTTCAATGATACACTGCATATTACGTTATATTATAAGGTATTTTCAATGATACACTGGATATTACGCTATATTATAAGGTATTTTCAAAGATACACTACAAATTACGATATGTTATAAGGTATTTTCAATGGTACACTGCATATTACGTTATATTATAAGGTATTTTCAATGATACACTGCATATTACGTTATATTATAAGGTATTTTCAATGATAAACTACGATATATTAGAAGGTATTTTCAATGATACACTGCATATTACGTTATATTATAAGGTATTTTCAATGGTACACTGCATATTACGATATGATATAAGGTATTTTCAATGATACACTGCATATTACGTTATATTATAAGGTATTTTCAATGATACACTGCATATTACGTTATATTATAAGATATTTTCAATGATACACTGCATATTACGTTATATTACAAGGTATTTTCAATGATTCACTGCATATTACGTTATATTATAAGGTATTTTCAATGATAAACTACGATATATTAGAAGGTATTTTCAATGATACACTGCATATTACGTTATATTATAAGGTATTTTCAATGATAAACTACGATATATTAGAAGGTATTTTCAATGATACAATGCATATTACGTTATATTATAAGGTATTTTCAATGATACACTGCATATTACGTTATATTATAAGGTATTTTCAATGATACACTGCATATTACGTTATATTATAAGGTATTTTCAATGATGAACTGCATATTACGTTATATTATAAGGTATTTTCAATGATACACTGCATATTACGTTATATTATAAGGTATTTTCTATGATACACTGCATATTAGGATATGTTATAAGGTATTTTCAATGATACACTGCATATTACGTTATATTACATGGTATTTTCTATGATACACTGCATATTACGTTATATTATAAGGTATTTTCAATGATACACTGCATATTACGTTATATTATAAGGTATTTTCAATGATACACTGCATATTACGTTATATTACCAGGTATTTTCAATGATACACTGCATATTACGTTATATTATAAGGTATTATCAAAGATACACTACAAATTACGATATGTTATAAGGTATTTTCAATGGTACACTGCATATTACGTTATATTACATGGTATTTTCAATGATACACTGCATATTACGTTATATTATAAGGTATTATCAAAGATACACTACAAATTACGATATGTTATAAGGTATTTTCAATGGTACACTGCATATTACGTTATATTACATGGTATTTTCAATGATACACTGCATATTACGTTATATTATAAGGTATTTTCAATGATACACTGCATATTACGATATGTTATAAGGTATTTTCAATGATACACTGTATATTACGTTATATTATAAGGTATTTTCAATGATACACTGCATATTACGTTATATTATAAGGTATTTTCAATGATAAACTACGATATATTAGAAGATATTTTCAATGATACACTGCATATTACGTTATATTATAAGGTATTTTCAATGATACACTGCATATTACGCTATATTATAAGGTATTTTCAATGATACACTGCATATTACGCTATATTATAAGGTATTTTCAATGATACACTACATATTACGTTATATTATAAGGTATTTTCAATGATACACTGCATGTTACGTTATATTATAAGGTATTTTCAAAGATACACTGCATATTACGTTATATTATAAGGTATTTTCAATGATAAACTACGATATATTAGAAGGTATTTTCAATGATACACTGCATATTACGTTATATTAGAAGGTATTTTCAATGATACACTGCATATTACGTTATATTACCAGGTATTTTCAATGATACACTGCATATTACGTTATATTATAAGGTATTTTCAATGATAAACTAAGATATATTAGAAGGTATTTTCAACGATACACTGCATATTACGTTATATTATAACGTATTTTCAATGATACACTGTATATTACGTTATATTACATGGTATTTTCTATGATACACTGCATATTACGTTATATTATAAGGTATTTTCAATGATACACTGTATATTACGTTATATTACATGGTATTTTCTATGATACACTGCATATTACGTTATATTATAAGGTATTTTCAATGATACACTGCATATTACGATATGATATAAGGTATTTTCAATGATACACTGCATATTACGTTATATCGTAAGGTATTTTCAATGATACACTGCATATTACGTTATATTATAAGGTATTTTCAATGATACACTGGATATTACGCTATATTATAAGGTATTTTCAAAGATACACTACAAATTACGATATGTTATAAGGTATTTTCAATGGTACACTGCATATTACGTTATATTATAAGGTATTTTCAATGATACACTGCATATTACGTTATATTATAAGGTATTTTCAATGATAAACTACGATATATTAGAAGGTATTTTCAATGATACACTGCATATTACGTTATATTATAAGGTATTTTCAATGATACACTGCATATTACGATATGTTATAAGGTATTTTCAATGATACACTGTATATTACGTTATATTATAAGGTATTTTCAATGATACACTGCATATTACGTTATATTATAAGGTATTTTCAATGATAAACTACGATATATTAGAAGGTATTTTCAATGATACACTGCATATTACGTTATATTATAAGGTATTTTCAATGATACACTGCATATTACGTTATATTATAAGGTATTTTCAATGATAAACTACGATATATTAGAAGGTATTTTCAATGATACACTGCATATTACGTTATATTATAAGGTATTTTCAATGATAAACTACGATATATTAGAAGGTATTTTCAATGATACACTGCATATTACGTTATATTATAAAGTATTTTCAATGATACACTGCATATTACGTTATATTATAAGGTATTTTCAATGATACACTGCATATTACGTTATATTATAAGGTATTTTCAATGATACACTGCATATTACGATATGATATAAGGTATTTTCAATGATACACTGCATATTACGTTATATCGTAAGGTATTTTCAATGATACACTGCATATTACGTTATATTATAAGGTATTTTCAATGATACACTGGATATTACGCTATATTATAAGGTATTTTCAAAGATACACTACAAATTACGATATGTTATAAGGTATTTTCAATGGTACACTGCATATTACGTTATATTATAAGGTATTTTCAATGATACACTGCATATTACGTTATATTATAAGGTATTTTCAATGATAAACTACGATATATTAGAAGGTATTTTCAATGATACACTGCATATTACGTTATATTATAAGGTATTTTCAATGATACACTGCATATTACGATATGATATAAGGTATTTTCAATGATACACTGCATATTACGTTATATTATAAGGTATTTTCAATGATACACTGCATATTACGTTATATTATAAGATATTTTCAATGATAAACTACGATATATTAGAAGGTATTTTCAATGATACACTGCATATTACGTTATATTATAAGGTATTTTCAATGATACACTGCATATTACGTTATATTATAAGGTATTTTCAATGATACACTGCATATTACGTTATATTATAAGGTATTTTCAATGATACACTGTATATTACGTTATATTACATGGTATTATCTATGATACACTGCATATTACGTTATATGATAAGGTATTTTCAATGATACACTGCATATTACGTTATATTATAAGGTATTTTCTATGATACACTGCATATTACGTTATATTAGAAGGTATTTTCAATGATACACTGCATATTACGTTATATTACCAGGTATTTTCAATGATACACTGCATATTACGTTATATTATAAGGTATTTTCAATGATACACTGCATATTACGTTATATTATAAGATATTTTCAATGATACACTGCATATTACGTTATATTACAAGGTATTTTCAATGATACACTGCATATTACGTTATATTACCAGGTATTTTCAATGATACACTGCATATTACGTTATATTATAAGGTATTATCAAAGATACACTACAAATTACGATATGTTATAAGGTATTTTCAATGGTACACTGCATATTACGTTATATTACATGGTATTTTCAATGATACACTGCATATTACGTTATATTATAAGGTATTATCAAAGATACACTACAAATTACGATATGTTATAAGGTATTTTCAATGGTACACTGCATATTACGTTATATTACATGGTATTTTCAATGATACACTGCATATTACGTTATATTATAAGGTATTTTCAATGATACACTGCATATTACGAAATGTTATAAGGTATTTTCAATGATACACTGTATATTACGTTATATTATAAGGTATTTTCAATGATACACTGCATATTACGTTATATTATAAGGTATTTTCAATGATAACCTACGATATATTAGAAGGTATTTTCAATGATACACTGCATATTACGTTATATTATAAGGTATTTTCAATGATACACTGCATATTACGCTATATTATAAGGTATTTTCAATGATACACTGCATATTACGCTATATTATAAGGTATTTTCAATGATACACTACATATTACGTTATATTATAAGGTATTTTCAATGATACACTGCATGTTACGTTATATTATAAGGTATTTTCAAAGATACACTGCATATTACGTTATATTATAAGGTATTTTCAATGATAAACTACGATATATTAGAAGGTATTTTCAATGATACACTGCATATTACGTTATATTAGAAGGTATTTTCAATGATACACTACAAATTACGATATGTTATAAGGTATTTTCAATGATACACTGTATATTACGTTATATTATAAGGTATTTTCAATGATACACTGCATATTACGTTATATTATAAGGTATTTTCAATGATAAACTACGATATATTAGAAGGTATTTTCAATGATACACTGCATATTACGTTATATTATAAGGTATTTTCAATGATAAACTACGATATATTAGAAGGTATTTTCAATGATACACTGCATATTACGTTATATTATAAGGTATTTTCAATGATAAACTACGATATATTAGAAGGTATTTTCAATGATACACTGCATATTACGTTATATTATAAGGTATTTTCAATGATAAACTAAGATATATTAGAAGGTATTTTCAACGATACACTGCATATTACGTTATATTATAACGTATTTTCAATGATACACTGTATATTACGTTATATTACATGGTATTTTCTATGATACACTGCATATTACGTTATATTATAAGGTATTTTCAATGATACACTGTATATTACGTTATATTACATGGTATTTTCTATGATACACTGCATATTACGTTATATTATAAGGTATTTTCAATGATACACTGCATATTACGATATGATATAAGGTATTTTCAATGATACACTGCATATTACGTTATATCGTAAGGTATTTTCAATGATACACTGCATATTACGTTATATTATAAGGTATTTTCAATGATACACTGGATATTACGCTATATTATAAGGTATTTTCAAAGATACACTACAAATTACGATATGTTATAAGGTATTTTCAATGGTACACTGCATATTACGTTATATTATAAGGTATTTTCAATGATACACTGCATATTACGTTATATTATAAGGTATTTTCAATGATAAACTACGATATATTAGAAGGTATTTTCAATGATACACTGCATATTACGTTATATTATAAGGTATTTTCAATGATACACTGCATATTACGATATGATATAAGGTATTATCAAAGATACACTACAAATTACGATATGTTATAAGGTATTTTCAATGGTACACTGCATGTTACGTTATATTACATGGTATTTTCAATGATACACTGCATATTACGTTATATTATAAGGTATTATCAAAGATACACTACAAATTACGATATGTTATAAGGTATTTTCAATGGTACACTGCATATTACGTTATATTACATGGTATTTTCAATGATACACTGCATATTACGTTATATTATAAGGTATTTTCAATGATACACTGCATATTACGATATGTTATAAGGTAGTTTCAATGATACACTATATATTACATTATATTATAAGGTATTTTCAATGATACACTGCATATTACGTTATATTATAAGGTATTTTCAATGATAACCTACGATATATTAGAATGTATTTTCAATGATACACTGCATATTACGTTATATTATAAGGTATTTTCAATGATACACTGCATATTACGCTATATTATAAGGTATTTTCAATGATACACTGCATATTACGCTATATTATAAGGTATTTTCAATGATACACTACATATTACGTTATATTATAAGGTATTTTCAATGATACACTGCATGTTACGTTATATTATAAGGTATTTTCAAAGATACACTGCATATTACGTTATATTATAAGGTATTTTCAATGATAAACTACGATATATTAGAAGGTATTTTCAATGATACACTGCATATTACGTTATATTAGAAGGTATTTTCAATGATACACTACAAATTACGATATGTTATAAGGTATTTTCAATGATACACTGTATATTACGTTATATTATAAGGTATTTTCAATGATACACTGCATATTACGTTATATTATAAGGTATTTTCAATGATAAACTACGATATATTAGAAGGTATTTTCAATGATACACTGCATATTACGTTATATTATAAGGTATTTTCAATGATAAACTACGATATATTAGAAGGTATTTTCAATGATACACTGCATATTACGTTATATTATAAGGTATTTTCAATGATAAACTACGATATATTAGAAGGTATTTTCAATGATACACTGCATATTACGTTATATTATAAGGTATTTTCAATGATAAACTAAGATATATTAGAAGGTATTTTCAACGATACACTGCATATTACGTTATATTATAACGTATTTTCAATGATACACTGTATATTACGTTATATTACATGGTATTTTCTATGATACACTGCATATTACGTTATATTATAAGGTATTTTCAATGATACACTGTATATTACGTTATATTACATGGTATTTTCTATGATACACTGCATATTACGTTATATTATAAGGTATTTTCAATGATACACTGCATATTACGATATGATATAAGGTATTTTCAATGATACACTGCATATTACGTTATATCGTAAGGTATTTTCAATGATACACTGCATATTACGTTATATTATAAGGTATTTTCAATGATACACTGGATATTACGCTATATTATAAGGTATTTTCAAAGATACACTACAAATTACGATATGTTATAAGGTATTTTCAATGGTACACTGCATATTACGTTATATTATAAGGTATTTTCAATGATACACTGCATATTACGTTATATTATAAGGTATTTTCAATGATAAACTACGATATATTAGAAGGTATTTTCAATGATACACTGCATATTACGTTATATTATAAGGTATTTTCAATGATACACTGCATATTACGATATGAAATAAGGTATTATCAAAGATACACTACAAATTACGATATGTTATAAGGTATTTTCAATGGTACACTGCATATTACGTTATATTACATGGTATTTTCAATGATACACTGCATATTACGTTATATTATAAGGTATTATCAAAGATACACTACAAATTACGATATGTTATAAGGTATTTTCAATGGTACACTGCATATTACGTTATATTACATGGTATTTTCAATGATACACTGCATATTACGTTATATTATAAGGTATTTTCAATGATACACTGCATATTACGATATGTTATAAGGTAGTTTCAATGATACACTATATATTACATTATATTATAAGGTATTTTCAATGATACACTGCATATTACGTTATATTATAAGGTATTTTCAATGATAACCTACGATATATTAGAATGTATTTTCAATGATACACTGCATATTACGTTATATTATAAGGTATTTGCAATGATACACTGCATATTACGCTATATTATAAGGTATTTTCAATGATACACTGCATATTACGCTATATTATAAGGTATTTTCAATGATACACTACATATTACGTTATATTATAAGGTATTTTCAATGATACACTGCATGTTACGTTATATTATAAGGTATTTTCAAAGATACACTGCATATTACGTTATATTATAAGGTATTTTCAATGATAAACTACGATATATTAGAAGGTATTTTCAATGATACACTGCATATTACGTTATATTATAAGGTATTTTCAATGATACACTACAAATTACGATATGTTATAAGGTATTTTCAATGATACACTGTATATTACGTTATATTATAAGGTATTTTCAATGATACACTGCATATTACGTTATATTATAAGGTATTTTCAATGATAAACTACGATATATTAGAAGGTATTTTCAATGATACACTGCATATTACGTTATATTATAAGGTATTTTCAATGATAAACTACGATATATTAGAAGGTATTTTCAATGATACTCTGCATATTACGTTATATTATAAGGTATTTTCAATGATAAACTACGATATATTAGAAGGTATTTTCAATGATACACTGCATATTACGTTATATTATAAGGTATTTTCAATGATAAACTAAGATATATTAGAAGGTATTTTCAACGATACACTGCATATTACGTTATATTATAACGTATTTTCAATGATACACTGTATATTACGTTATATTACATGGTATTTTCTATGATACACTGCATATTACGTTATATTATAAGGTATTTTCAATGATACACTGCATATTACGTTATATTACCAGGTATTTTCAATGATACACTGCATATTACGTTATATTATAAGGTATTTTCAATGATACACTGCATATTACGTTATATTATAAGGTATTTTCAATGATACACTGCATATTACGTTATATTACAAGGTATTTTCAATGATACACTGCATATTACGTTATATTACCAGGTATTTTCAATGATACACTGCATATTACGTTATATTATAAGGTATTATCAAAGATACACTACAAATTACGATATGTTATAAGGTATTTTCAATGGTACACTGCATATTACGTTATATTACATGGTATTTTCAATGATACACTGCATATTACGTTATATTATAAGGTATTATCAAAGATACACTACAAATTACGATATGTTATAAGGTATTTTCAATGGTACACTGCATATTACGTTATATTACATGGTATTTTCAATGATACACTGCATATTACGTTATATTATAAGGTATTTTCAATGATACACTGCATATTACGATATGTTATAAGGTATTTTCAATGATACACTGTATATTACGTTATATTATAAGGTATTTTCAATGATACACTGCATATTACGTTATATTATAAGGTATTTTCAATGATAACCTACGATATATTAGAAGGTATTTTCAATGATACACTGCATATTACGTTATATTATAAGGTATTTTCAATGATAAACTACGATATATTAGAAGGTATTATCAAAGATACACTACAAATTACGATATGTTATAAGGTATTTTCAATGGTACACTGCATATTACGTTATATTACATGGTATTTTCAATGATACACTGCATATTACGTTATATTATAAGGTATTTTCAATGATACACTGCATATTACGATATGATATAAGGTATTTTCAATGATACACTGCATATTACGTTATATCGTAAGGTATTTTCAATGATACACTGCATATTACGTTATATTATAAGGTATTTTCAATGATACACTGGATATTACGCTATATTATAAGGTATTTTCAAAGATACACTACAAATTACGATATGTTATAAGGTATTTTCAATGGTACACTGCATATTACGTTATATTATAAGGTATTTTCAATGATACACTGCATATTACGTTATATTATAAGGTATTTTCAATGATAAACTACGATATATTAGAAGGTATTTTCAATGATACACTGCATATTACGTTATATTATAAGGTATTTTCAATGATACACTGCATATTACGATATGATATAAGGTATTATCAAAGATACACTACAAATTACGATATGTTATAAGGTATTTTCAATGGTACACTGCATATTACGTTATATTACATGGTATTTTCAATGATACACTGCATATTACGTTATATTATAAGGTATTATCAAAGATACACTACAAATTACGATATGTTATAAGGTATTTTCAATGGTACACTGCATATTACGTTATATTACATGGTATTTTCAATGATACACTGCATATTACGTTATATTATAAGGTATTTTCAATGATACACTGCATATTACGATATGTTATAAGGTATTTTCAATGATACACTATATATTACATTATATTATAAGGTATTTTCAATGATACACTGCATATTACGTTATATTATAAGGTATTTTCAATGATAACCTACGATATATTAGAAGGTATTTTCAATGATACACTGCATATTACGTTATATTATAAGGTATTTTCAATGATACACTGCATATTACGTTATATTATAAGGTATTTTCAATGATACACTGCATATTACGCTATATTATAAGGTATTTTCAATGATACACTACATATTACGTTATATTATAAGGTATTTTCAATGATACACTGCATGTTACGTTATATTATAAGGTATTTTCAAAGATACACTGCATATTACGTTATATTATAAGGTATTTTCAATGATAAACTACGATATATTAGAAGGTATTTTCAATGATACACTGCATATTACGTTATATTAGAAGGTATTTTCAATGATACACTACAAATTACGATATGTTATAAGGTATTTTCAATGATACACTGTATATTACGTTATATTATAAGGTATTTTCAATGATACACTGCATATTACGTTATATTATAAGGTATTTTCAATGATAAACTACGATATATTAGAAGGTATTTTCAATGATACACTGCATATTACGTTATATTATAAGGTATTTTCAATGATAAACTACGATATATTAGAAGGTATTTTCAATGATACACTGCATATTACGTTATATTATAAGGTATTTTCAATGATAAACTACGATATATTAGAAGGTATTTTCAATGATACACTGCATATTACGTTATATTATAAGGTATTTTCAATGATAAACTAAGATATATTAGAAGGTATTTTCAACGATACACTGCATATTACGTTATATTATAACGTATTTTCAATGATACACTGTATATTACGTTATATTACATGGTATTTTCTATGATACACTGCATATTACGTTATATTATAAGGTATTTTCAATGATACACTGTATATTACGTTATATTACATGGTATTTTCTATGATACACTGCATATTACGTTATATTATAAGGTATTTTCAATGATACACTGCATATTACGATATGATATAAGGTATTTTCAATGATACACTGCATATTACGTTATATCGTAAGGTATTTTCAATGATACACTGCATATTACGTTATATTATAAGGTATTTTCAATGATACACTGGATATTACGCTATATTATAAGGTATTTTCAAAGATACACTACAAATTACGATATGTTATAAGGTATTTTCAATGGTACACTGCATATTACGTTATATTATAAGGTATTTTCAATGATACACTGCATATTACGTTATATTATAAGGTATTTTCAATGATAAACTACGATATATTAGAAGGTATTTTCAATGATACACTGCATATTACGTTATATTATAAGGTATTTTCAATGATACACTGCATATTACGATATGAAATAAGGTATTATCAAAGATACACTACAAATTACGATATGTTATAAGGTATTTTCAATGGTACACTGCATGTTACGTTATATTACATGGTATTTTCAATGATACACTGCATATTACGTTATATTATAAGGTATTATCAAAGATACACTACAAATTACGATATGTTATAAGGTATTTTCAATGGTACACTGCATATTACGTTATATTACATGGTATTTTCAATGATACACTGCATATTACGTTATATTATAAGGTATTTTCAATGATACACTGCATATTACGATATGTTATAAGGTATTTTCAATGATACACTGTATATTACGTTATATTATAAGGTATTTTCAATGATACACTGCATATTACGTTATATTATAAGGTATTTTCAATGATAACCTACGATATATTAGAATGTATTTTCAATGATACACTGCATATTACGTTATATTATAAGGTATTTTCAATGATACACTGCATATTACGCTATATTATAAGGTATTTTCAATGATACACTGCATATTACGCTATATTATAAGGTATTTTCAATGATACACTACATATTACGTTATATTATAAGGTATTTTCAATGATACACTGCATGTTACGTTATATTATAAGGTATTTTCAAAGATACACTGCATATTACGTTATATTATAAGGTATTTTCAATGATAAACTACGATATATTAGAAGGTATTTTCAATGATACACTGCATATTACGTTATATTAGAAGGTATTTTCAATGATACACTACAAATTACGATATGTTATAAGGTATTTTCAATGATACACTGTATATTACGTTATATTATAAGGTATTTTCAATGATACACTGCATATTACGTTATATTATAAGGTATTTTCAATGATACACTGCATATTACGTTATATTATAAGGTATTTTCAATGATAAACTACGATATATTAGAAGGTATTTTCAATGATACTCTGCATATTACGTTATATTATAAGGTATTTTCAATGATAAACTACGATATATTAGAAGGTATTTTCAATGATACACTGCATATTACGTTATATTATAAGGTATTTTCAATGATAAACTAAGATATATTAGAAGGTATTTTCAACGATACACTGCATATTACGTTATATTATAACGTATTTTCAATGATACACTGTATATTACGTTATATTACATGGTATTTTCTATGATACACTGCATATTACGTTATATTATAAGGTATTTTCAATGATACACTGCATATTACGTTATATTACCAGGTATTTTCAATGATACACTGCATATTACGTTATATTATAAGGTATTTTCAATGATACACTGCATATTACGTTATATTATAAGGTATTTTCAATGATACACTGCATATTACGTTATATTACAAGGTATTTTCAATGATACACTGCATATTACGTTATATTACCAGGTATTTTCAATGATACACTGCATATTACGTTATATTATAAGGTATTATCAAAGATACACTACAAATTACGATATGTTATAAGGTATTTTCAATGGTACACTGCATATTACGTTATATTACATGGTATTTTCAATGATACACTGCATATTACGTTATATTATAAGGTATTATCAAAGATACACTACAAATTACGATATGTTATAAGGTATTTTCAATGGTACACTGCATATTACGTTATATTACATGGTATTTTCAATGATACACTGCATATTACGTTATATTATAAGGTATTTTCAATGATACACTGCATATTACGATATGTTATAAGGTATTTTCAATGATACACTGTATATTACGTTATATTATAAGGTATTTTCAATGATACACTGCATATTACGTTATATTATAAGGTATTTTCAATGATAACCTACGATATATTAGAAGGTATTTTCAATGATACACTGCATATTACGTTATATTATAAGGTATTTTCAATGATAAACTACGATATATTAGAAGGTATTATCAAAGATACACTACAAATTACGATATGTTATAAGGTATTTTCAATGGTACACTGCATATTACGTTATATTACATGGTATTTTCAATGATACACTGCATATTACGTTATATTATAAGGTATTTTCAATGATACACTGCATATTACGATATGTTATAAGGTATTTTCAATGATACACTGTATATTACGTTATATTATAAGGTATTTTCAATGATACACTGCATACTACGTTATATTATAAGGTATTTTCAATGATAAACTACGATATATTAGAAGGTATTTTCAATGATACACTGCATATTACGTTATATTATAAGGTATTTTCAATGATAAACTACGATATATTAGAAGGTATTTTCAATGATACACTGCATATTACGTTATTTTATAAGGTATTTTCAATGATAAACTACGATATATTAGAAGGTATTTTCAATGATACACTGCATATTACGTTATATTACATGGTATTTTCTATGATACACTGCATATTACGTTATATCGTAAGGTATTTTCAATGATACACTGCATACTACGTTATATTATAAGGTATTTTCAATGATAAACTACGATATATTAGAAGGTATTTTCAATGATACACTGCATATTACGATATGTTATAAGGTATTTTCAATGATACACTGTATATTACGTTATATTATAAGGTATTTTCAATGATACACTGCATACTACGTTATATTATAAGGTATTTTCAATGATAAACTACGATATATTAGAAGGTATTTTCAATGATACACTGCATATTACGTTATATTATAAGGTATTTTCAATGATAAACTACGATATATTAGAAGGTATTTTCAATGATACACTGCATATTACGTTATTTTATAAGGTATTTTCAATGATAAACTAGGATATATTAGAAGGTATTTTCAATGATACACTGCATATTACGTTATATTACATGGTATTTTCTATGATACACTGCATATTACGTTATATTATAAGGTATTTTCAATGATACACTGCATATTACGATATGATATAAGGTATTTTCAATGATACACTGCATATTACGTTATATCGTAAGGTATTTTCAATGATACACTGCATATTACGTTATATTATAAGGTATTTTCAATGATACACTGCATATTACGTTATATTATAAGGTATTTTCAATGATACACTGCATATTACGTTATATTATAAGGTATTTTCAATGATACACTGCATATTACGATATGTTATAAGGTATTTTCAATGATACATTGTATATTACGTTATATTATAAGGTATTTTCAATGATACACTGCATACTACGTTATATTATAAGGTATTTTCAATGATAAACTACGATATATTAGAAGGTATTTTCAATGATACACTGCATATTACGTTATATTATAAGGTATTTTCAATGATAAACTACGATATATTAGAAGGTATTTTCAATGATACACTGCATATTACGTTATATTATAAGGTATTTTCAATGATAAACTACGATATATTAGAAGGTATTTTCAATGATACACTGCATATTACGTTATTTTATAAGGTATTTTCAATGATAAACTACGATATATTAGAAGGTATTTTCAATGATACACTGCATATTACGTTATATTACATGGTATTTTCTATGATACACTGCATATTACGTTATATTATAAGGTATTTTCAATGATACACTGCATATTACGATATGATATAAGGTATTGTCAATGATACACTGCATATTACGTTATATCGTAAGGTATTTTCAATGATACACTGCATATTACGTTATATTATAAGGTATTTTCAATGATACACTGCATATTACGTTATATTATAAGGTATTTTCAATGATACACTGCATATTACGTTATATTATAAGGTATTTTCAATGATACACTGCATATTACGTTATATTATAAGGTATTTTCAATGATACACTGCATATTACGTTATATTATAAGGTATTTTCAATGATACACTGCATATTACGTTATATTATAAGGTATTTTCAATGATAAACTACGATATATTAGAAGGTATTTTCAATGATACACTGCATATTACGTTATATTATAAGGTATTTTCAATGATACACTGCATATTACGATATGATATAAGGTATTTTCAATGATACACTGCATATTACGTTATATCGTAAGGTATTTTCAATGATACACTGCATATTACGTTATATTATAAGGTATTTTCAATGATACACTGCATATTACGTTATATTATAAGGTATTTTCAATGATACACTGCATATTACGTTATATTACCAGGTATTTTCAATGATACAATGCATATAACGTTATATTATAAGGTATTATCAAAGATACACTACAAATTACGATATGTTATAAGGTATTTTCAATGGTACACTGCATATTACGTTATATTACATGGTATTTTCAATGATACACTGCATATTACGTTATATTATAAGGTATTTTCAATGATACACTGCATATTACGATATGTTATAAGGTATTTTCAATGATACACTGTATATTACGTTATATTATAAGGTATTTTCAATGATACACTGCATACTACGTTATATTATAAGGTATTTTCAATGATAAACTACGATATATTAGAAGGTATTTTCAATGATACACTGCATATTACGTTATATTATAAGGTATTTTCAATGATAAACTACGATATATTAGAAGGTATTTTCAATGATACACTGCATATTACGTTATTTTATAAGGTATTTTCAATGATAAACTACGATATATTAGAAGGTATTTTCAATGATACACTGCATATTACGTTATATTACATGGTATTTTCTATGATACACTGCATATTACGTTATATTATAAGGTATTTTCAATGATACACTGCATATTACGATATGTTATAAGGTATTTTCAATGATACACTGTATATTACGTTATATTATAAGGTATTTTCAATGATACACTGCATACTACGTTATATTATAAGGTATTTTCAATGATAAACTACGATATATTAGAAGGTATTTTCAATGATACACTGCATATTACGTTATATTATAAGGTATTTTCAATGATAAACTACGATATATTAGAAGGTATTTTCAATGATACACTGCATATTACGTTATTTTATAAGGTATTTTCAATGATAAACTACGATATATTAGAAGGTATTTTCAATGATACACTGCATATTACGTTATATTACATGGTATTTTCTATG
Organism: Lasioglossum lativentre; assembly: GCA_916610255.1. Lineage (NCBI taxonomy): Eukaryota > Metazoa > Arthropoda > Insecta > Hymenoptera > Halictidae > Lasioglossum > Lasioglossum lativentre. Next base: position 25,781 of record CAKAJI010000442.1, read on the forward strand.
ATACACTGCATATTACGTTATATTACATGGTATTTTCAATGATACACTGCATATTACGTTATATTATAAGGTATTTTCAATGATACACTGCATATTACGATATGTTATAAGGTATTTTCAATGATACACTGTATATTACGTTATATTATAAGGTATTTTCAATGATACACTGCATACTACGTTATATTATAAGGTATTTTCAATGATAAACTACGATATATTAGAAGGTATTTTCAATGATACACTGCATATTACGATATGTTATAAGGTATTTTCAATGATACACTGTATATTACGTTATATTATAAGGTATTTTCAATGATACACTGCATACTACGTTATATTATAAGGTATTTTCAATGATAAACTACGATATATTAGAAGGTATTTTCAATGATACACTGCATATTACGTTATATTATAAGGTATTTTCAATGATAAACTACGATATATTAGAAGGTATTTTCAATGATACACTGCATATTACGTTATTTTATAAGGTATTTTCAATGATAAACTAGGATATATTAGAAGGTATTTTCAATGATACACTGCATATTACGTTATATTACATGGTATTTTCTATGATACACTGCATATTACGTTATATTATAAGGTATTTTCAATGATACACTGCATATTACGATATGATATAAGGTATTTTCAATGATACACTGCATATTACGTTATATCGTAAGGTATTTTCAATGATACACTGCATATTACGTTATATTATAAGGTATTTTCAATGATACACTGCATATTACGTTATATTATAAGGTATTTTCAATGATACACTGCATATTACGTTATATTATAAGGTATTTTCAATGATACACTGCATATTACGATATGTTATAAGGTATTTTCAATGATACATTGTATATTACGTTATATTATAAGGTATTTTCAATGATACACTGCATATTACGTTATATTATAAGGTATTTTCAATGATAAACTACGATATATTAGAAGGTATTTTCAATGATACACTGCATATTACGTTATATTATAAGGTATTTTCAATGATAAACTACGATATATTAGAAGGTATTTTCAATGATACACTGCATATTACGTTATATTATAAGGTATTTTCAATGATAAACTACGATATATTAGAAGGTATTTTCAATGATACACTGCATATTACGTTATTTTATAAGGTATTTTCAATGATAAACTACGATATATTAGAAGGTATTTTCAATGATACACTGCATATTACGTTATATTACATGGTATTTTCTATGATACACTGCATATTACGTTATATTATAAGGTATTTTCAATGATACACTGCATATTACGATATGATATAAGGTATTGTCAATGATACACTGCATATTACGTTATATCGTAAGGTATTTTCAATGATACACTGCATATTACGTTATATTATAAGGTATTTTCAATGATACACTGCATATTACGTTATATTATAAGGTATTTTCAATGATACACTGCATATTACGTTATATTATAAGGTATTTTCAATGATACACTGCATATTACGTTATATTATAAGGTATTTTCAATGATACACTGCATATTACGATATGATATAAGGTATTTTCAATGATACACTGCATATTACGTTATATCGTAAGGTATTTTGAATGATACACTGCATATTACGTTATATTACCAGGTATTTTCAATGATACACTGCATATTACGTTATATTATAAGGTATTTTCAATGATACACTGCATATTACGTTATATTATAAGGTATTTTCAATGATACACTGCATATTCCGATATGTTATAAGGTATTTTCAATGGTACACTGCATATTACGTTATATAATAAGGTATTTTCAATGATACACTGCATATTACGTTATATTATAAGGTATTTTCAATGATAAACTACGATATATTAGAAGGTATTTTCAATGATACACTGCATATTACGTTATATTATAAGGTATTTTCAATGATAAACTACGATATATTAGAAGGTATTTTCAATGATACACTGCGTATTACGTTATATTATAAGGTATATTCAATGATAAACTACGATATATTAGAAGGTATTTTCAATGATACACTGCATATTACGTTATATTATAAGGTATTTTCAATGATAAACTACGATATATTAGAAGGTATTTTCAATGATACACTGCATATTACGTTATATTATAAGGTATTTTCAATGATACACTGCATATTACGTTATATTATAAGGTATTTTCAATGATACACTGCATATTACGTTATATTATAAGGTATATTCAATGATACACTGCATATTACGTTATATTATAAGGTATTTTCAATGATACACTGCATATTACGTTATATTATAAGGTATTTTCAATGATACACTGCATATTACGTTATATTATAAGGTATTTTCAATGATACACTGCATATTACGATATGATATAAGGTATTTTCAATGATAAACTACGATATATTAGAAGGTATTTTCAATGATACACTGCATATTACGTTATATTATAAGGTATTTTCAATGATACACTGTATATTACGTTATATTACATGGTATTTTCTATGATACACTGCATATTACGTTATATTATAAGGTATTTTCAATGATACACTGCATATTACGTTATATCGTAAGGTATTTTCAATGATACACTGCATATTACGTTATATTATAAGGTATTTTCAATGATACACTGCATATTACGTTATATTATAAGGTATTTTCAATGATACACTGCATATTACGTTATATTACCAGGTATTTTCAATGATACAATGCATATTACGTTATATTATAAGGTATTATCAAAGATACACTACAAATTACGATATGTTATAAGGTATTTTCAATGGTACACTGCATATTACGTTATATTACATGGTATTTTCAATGATACACTGCATATTACGTTATATTATAAGGTATTTTCAATGATACACTGCATATTACGATATGTTATAAGGTATTTTCAATGATACACTGTATATTACGTTATATTATAAGGTATTTTCAATGATACACTGCATACTACGTTATATTATAAGGTATTTTCAATGATAAACTACGATATATTAGAAGGTATTTTCAATGATACACTGCATATTACGTTATATTATAAGGTATTTTCAATGATAAACTACGATATATTAGAAGGTATTTTCAATGATACACTGCATATTACGTTATATTATAAGGTATTTTCAATGATAAACTACGATATATTAGAAGGTATTTTCAATGATACACTGCATATTACGTTATTTTATAAGGTATTTTCAATGATAAACTACGATATATTAGAAGGTATTTTCAATGATACACTGCATATTACGTTATATTACATGGTATTTTCTATGATACACTGCATATTACGTTATATTATAAGGTATTTTCAATGATACACTGCATATTACGATATGATATAAGGTATTTTCAATGATACACTGCATATTACGTTATATCGTAAGGTATTTTCAATGATACACTGCATATTACGTTATATTATAAGGTATTTTCAATGATACACTGCATATTACGTTATATTATAAGGTATTTTCAATGATACACTGCATATTACGTTATATTATAAGGTATTTTCAATGATACACTGCATATTACGTTATATTATAAGGTATTTTCAATGATACACTGCATATTACGATATGATATAAGGTATTTTCAATGATACACTGCATATTACGTTATATCGTAAGGTATTTTCAATGATACACTGCATATTACGTTATATTACCAGGTATTTTCAATGATACACTGCATATTACGTTATATTATAAGGTATTTTCAATGATACACTGCATATTACGTTATATTATAAGGTATTTTCAATGATACAATGCATATTACGTTATATTATAAGGTATTATCAAAGATACACTACAAATTACGATATGTTATAAGGTATTTTCAATGGTACACTGCATATTACGTTATATTACATGGTATTTTCAATGATACACTGCATATTACGTTATATTATAAGGTATTTTCAATGATACACTGCATATTACGATATGTTATAAGGTATTTTCAATGATACACTGCATATTACGTTATATCGTAAGGTATTTTCAATGATACACTGCATATTACGTTATATTATAAGGTATTTTCAATGATACACTGCATATTACGTTATATTATAAGGTATTTTCAATGATACACTGCATATTACGTTATATTATAAGGTATTTTCAATGATACACTGCATATTACGTTATATTATAAGGTATTTTCAATGATACACTGCATATTACGTTATATTACCAGGTATTTTCAATGATACAATGCATATTACGTTATATTATAAGGTATTATCAAAGATACACTACAAATTACGATATGTTATAAGGTATTTTCAATGGTACACTGCATATTACGTTATATTACATGGTATTTTCAATGATACACTGCATATTACGTTATATTATAAGGTATTTTCAATGATACACTGCATATTACGATATGTTATAAGGTATTTTCAATGATACACTGTATATTACGTTATATTATAAGGTATTTTCAATGATACACTGTATATTACGTTATATTACATGGTATTTTCTATGATACACTGCATATTACGTTATATTATAAGGTATTTTCAATGATACACTGCATATTACGATATGATATAAGGTATTTTCAATGATACACTGCATATTACGTTATATTATAAGGTATTTTCAATGATACACTGCATATTACGTTATATTATAATGTATATTCAATGATACACTGCATATTACGTTATATTATAAGGTATTTTCAATGATACACTGCATATTACGTTATATTATAAGGTATTTTCAATGATACACTGCATATTACGTTATATTATAAGGTATTTTCAATGATACACTGCATATTACGATATGATATAAGGTATTTTCAATGATAAACTACGATATATTAGAAGGTATTTTCAATGATACACTGCATATTACGTTATATTATAAGGTATTTTCAATGATACACTGTATATTACGTTATATTACATGGTATTTTCTATGATACACTGCATATTACGTTATATTATAAGGTATTTTCAATGATACACTGCATATTACGATATGATATAAGGTATTTTCAATGATAAACTACGATATATTAGAAGGTATTTTCAATGATACACTGCATATTACGTTATATTATAAGGTATTTTCAATGATACACTGTATATTACGTTATATTACATGGTATTTTCTATGATACACTGCATATTACGTTATATTATAAGGTATTTTCAATGATACACTGCATATTACGATATGATATAAGGTATTTTCAATGATACACTGCATATTACGTTATATCGTAAGGTATTTTCAATGATACACTGCATATTACGCTATATTATAAGGTATTTTTAATGATACACTGCATATTACGTTATATTATAAGGTATTTTCAATGATACACTGCATATTACGTTATATTATAAGGTATTTTCAATGATACCCTGCATATTACGTTATATTATAAGGTATTTTCAATGATACACTGTATATTACGTTATATTATAAGGTATTTTCTATGATACACTGCATATTACGATATGATATAAGGTATTTTCAATGATACACTGCATATTACGTTATATCGTAAGGTATTTTCAATGATACACTGCATATTACGTTATATTATAAGGTATTTTCAATGATACACTGCATATTACGTTATATTATAAGGTATTTTCAATGATACACTGCATATTACGTTATATTACCAGGTATTTTCAATGATACAATGCATATTACGTTATATTATAAGGTATTATCAAAGATACACTACAAATTACGATATGTTATAAGGTATTTTCAATGGTACACTGCATATTACGTTATATTACATGGTATTTTCAATGATACACTGCATATTACGTTATATTATAAGGTATTTTCAATGATACACTGCATATTACGATATGTTATAAGGTATTTTCAATGATACACTGTATATTACGTTATATTATAAGGTATTTTCAATGATACACTGCATACTACGTTATATTATAAGGTATTTTCAATGATAAACTACGATATATTAGAAGGTATTTTCAATGATACACTGCATATTACGTTATATTATAAGGTATTTTCAATGATAAACTACGATATATTAGAAGGTATTTTCAATGATACACTGCATATTACGTTAAATTATAAGGTATTTTCAATGATAAACTACGATATATTAGAAGGTATTTTCAATGATACACTGCATATTACGTTATTTTATAAGGTATTTTCAATGATAAACTACGATATATTAGAAGGTATTTTCAATGATACACTGCATATTACGTTATATTATAAGGTATTTTCAATGATACACTGCATATTACGATATGATATAAGGTATTTTCAATGATACACTGCATATTACGTTATATCGTAAGGTATTTTCAATGATACACTGCATATTACGTTATATTATAAGGTATTTTCAATGATACACTGCATATTACGTTATATTACATGGTATTTTCAATGATACACTGCATATTACGTTATATTATAAGGTATTTTCAATGATACACTGCATATTACGATATGTTATAAGGTATTTTCAATGATACACTGTATATTACGTTATATTATAAGGTATTTTCAATGATACACTGCATACTACGTTATATTATAAGGTATTTTCAATGATAAACTACGATATATTGGAAGGTATTTTCAATGATACACTGCATATTACGTTATATTATAAGGTATTTTCAATGATAAACTACGATATATTAGAAGGTATTTTCAATGATACACTGCATATTACGTTATATTATAAGGTATTTTCAATGATAAACTACGATATATTAGAAGGTATTTTCAATGATACACTGCATATTACGTTATTTTATAAGGTATTTTCAATGATAAACTACGATATATTAGAAGGTATTTTCAATGATACACTGCATATTACGTTATATTACATGGTATTTTCTATGATACACTGCATATTACGTTATATTATAAGGTATTTTCAATGATACACTGCATATTACGATATGATATAAGGTATTTTCAATGATACACTGCATATTACGATATGATATAAGGTATTTTCAATGATAAACTACGATATATTAGAAGGTATTTTCAATGATACACTGCATATTACGTTATATTATAAGGTATTTTCAATGATACACTGTATATTACGTTATATTACATGGTATTTTCTATGATACACTGCATATTACGTTATATTATAAGGTATTTTCAATGATACACTGCATATTACGATATGATATAAGGTATTTTCAATGATACACTGCATATTACGTTATATCGTAAGGTATTTTCAATGATACACTGCATATTACGCTATATTATAAGGTATTTTTAATGATACACTGCATATTACGTTATATTATAAGGTATTTTCAATGATACACTGCATATTACGTTATATTATAAGGTATTTTCAATGATACCCTGCATATTACGTTATATTATAAGGTATTTTCAATGATACACTGTATATTACGTTATATTATATGGTATTTTCTATGATACACTGCATATTACGTTATATTATAAGGTATTTTCAATGATACACTGCATATTACGATATGATATAAGGTATTTTCAATGATACACTGCATATTACGTTATATCGTAAGGTATTTTCAATGATACACTGCATATTACGTTATATTATAAGGTATTTTCAATGATACACTGCATATTACGTTATATTATAAGGTATTTTCAATGATACACTGCATATTACGTTATATTATAAGGTATTTTCAATGATACACTGCATATTACGATATGTTATAAGGTATTTTCAATGATACACTGTATATTACGTTATATTATAAGGTATTTTCAATGATACACTGCATACTACGTTATATTATAAGGTATTTTCAATGATAAACTACGATATATTAGAAGGTATTTTCAATGATACACTGCATATTACGTTATATTATAAGGTATTTTCAATGATAAACTACGATATATTAGAAGGTATTTTCAATGATACACTGCATATTACGTTAAATTATAAGGTATTTTCAATGATAAACTACGATATATTAGAAGGTATTTTCAATGATACACTGCATATTACGTTATTTTATAAGGTATTTTCAATGATAAACTACGATATATTAGAAGGTATTTTCAATGATACACTGCATATTACGTTATATTACATGGTATTTTCTATGATACACTGTATATTACGTTATATTATAAGGTATTTTCAATGATACACTGCATATTACGATATGATATAAGGTATTTTCAATGATACACTGCATATTACGTTATATCGTAAGGTATTTTCAATGATACACTGCATATTACGTTATATTATAAGGTATTTTCAATGATACACTGCATATTACGTTATATTATAAGGTATTTTCAATGATACACTGCATATTACGTTATATTATAAGGTATTTTCAATGATACACTGCATATTACGTTATATTATAAGGTATTTTCAATGATACACTGCATATTACGATATGATATAAGGTATTTTCAATGATACACTGCATATTACGTTATATCGTAAGGTATTTTCAATGATACACTGCATATTACGTTATATTACCAGGTATTTTCAATGATACACTGCATATTACGTTATATTATAAGGTATTTTCAATGATACACTGCATATTACGTTATATTACATGGTATTTTCAATGATACACTGCATATTACGTTAGATTATAAGGTATTTTCAATGATACACTGCATATTACGATATGTTATAAGGTATTTTCAATGATACACTGTATATTACGTTATATTATAAGGTATTTTCAATGATACACTGCATACTACGTTATATTATAAGGTATTTTCAATGATAAACTACGATATATTAGAAGGTATTTTCAATGATACACTGCATATTACGTTATATTATAAGGTATTTTCAATGATAAACTACGATATATTAGAAGGTATTTTCAATGATACACTGCATATTACGTTATATTATAAGGTATTTTCAATGATAAACTACGATATATTAGAAGGTATTTTCAATGATACACTGCATATTACCTTATTTTATAAGGTATTTTCAATGATAAACTACGATATATTAGAAGGTATTTTCAATGATACACTGCATATTACGTTATATTACATGGTATTTTCTATGATACACTGCATATTACGTTATATTATAAGGTATTTTCAATGATACACTGCATATTACGATATGATATAAGGTATTTTCAATGATACACTGCATATTACGTTATATCGTAAGGTATTTTCAATGATACACTGCATATTACGTTATATTATAAGGTATTTTCAATGATACACTGCATATTACGTTATATTATAAGGTATTTTCAATGATACACTGCATATTACGTTATATTATAAGGTATTTTCAATGATACACTGCATATTACGTTATATTATAAGGTATTTTCAATGATACACTGCATATTACGTTATATTACCAGGTATTTTCAATGATACAATGCATATTACGTTATATTATAAGGTATTATCAAAGATACACTACAAATTACGATATGTTATAAGGTATTTTCAATGGTACACTGCATATTACGTTATATTACATGGTATTTTCAATGATACACTGCATATTACGTTATATTATAAGGTATTTTCAATGATACACTGCATATTACGATATGTTATAAGGTATTTTCAATGATACACTGTATATTACGTTATATTATAAGGTATTTTCAATGATACACTGTATATTACGTTATATTACATGGTATTTTCTATGATACACTGCATATTACGTTATATTATAAGGTATTTTCAATGATACACTGCATATTACGATATGATATAAGGTATTTTCAATGATACACTGCATATTACGTTATATCGTAAGGTATTTTCAATGATACACTGCATATTACGTTATATTATAAGGTATTTTCAATGGTACACTGCATATTACGTTATATTATAAGGTATTTTCAATGATACACTGCATATTACGTTATATTATAAGGTATTTTCAATGATAAACTACGATATATTAGAAGGTATTTTCAATGATACACTGCATATTACGTTATATTATAAGGTATTTTCAATGATACACTGTATATTACGTTATATTACATGGTATTTTCTATGATACACTGCATATTACGTTATATTATAAGGTATTTTCAATGATACACTGCATATTACGATATGATATAAGGTATTTTCAATGATACACTGCATATTACGTTATATTATAAGGTATTTTCAATGATACACTGTATATTACGTTATATTATAAGGTATTTTCAATGATACACTGTATATTACGTTATATTACATGGTATTTTCTATGATACACTGCATATTACGTTATATTATAAGGTATTTTCAATGATAAACTACGATATATTAGAAGGTATTTTCAATGATACACTGCATATTACGTTATATTATAAGGTATTTTCAATGATAAACTACGATATATTAGAAGGTATTTTCAATGATACACTGCATATTACCTTATTTTATAAGGTATTTTCAATGATAAACTACGATATATTAGAAGGTATTTTCAATGATACACTGCATATTACGTTATATTACATGGTATTTTCTATGATACACTGCATATTACGTTATATTATAAGGTATTTTCAATGATACACTGCATATTACGATATGATATAAGGTATTTTCAATGATACACTGCATATTACGTTATATCGTAAGGTATTTTCAATGATACACTGCATATTACGTTATATTATAAGGTATTTTCAATGATACACTGCATATTACGTTATATTATAAGGTATTTTCAATGATACACTGCATATTACGTTATATTATAAGGTATTTTCAATGATACACTGCATATTACGTTATATTATAAGGTATTTTCAATGATACACTGCATATTACGTTATATTACCAGGTATTTTCAATGATACAATGCATATTACGTTATATTATAAGGTATTATCAAAGATACACTACAAATTACGATATGTTATAAGGTATTTTCAATGGTACACTGCATATTACGTTATATTACATGGTATTTTCAATGATACACTGCATATTACGTTATATTATAAGGTATTTTCAATGATACACTGCATATTACGATATGTTATAAGGTATTTTCAATGATACACTGTATATTACGTTATATTATAAGGTATTTTCAATGATACACTGTATATTACGTTATATTACATGGTATTTTCTATGATACACTGCATATTACGTTATATTATAAGGTATTTTCAATGATACACTGCATATTACGATATGATATAAGGTATTTTCAATGATACACTGCATATTACGTTATATCGTAAGGTATTTTCAATGATACACTGCATATTACGTTATATTATAAGGTATTTTCAATGATACACTACATATTACGTTATATTATAAGGTATTTTCAATGATACACTGCATGTTACGTTATATTATAAGGTATTTTCAATGATACACTGCCTATTACGTTATATTATGAGGTATTTTCAATGATACACTGCATATTACGTTATATTATAAGGTATTTTCAATGATACACTGCATATTACGTTATATTATAAGGTATATTCAATGATACACTGCATATTACGTTATATTACATGGTATTTTCTATGATACACTGCATATTACGTTATATTATAAGGTATTTTCAATGATACACTGCATATTACGCTATATTGTAAGGTATTTTCAATGATACACTGTATATTACGTTATATTATAAGGTATTTTCAAAGATACACTACAAATTACGATATGTTATAAGGTATTTTCAATGATACACTCCATATTACGTTATATTATAAGGTATTTTCAATGATACACTGCATATTACGAAATGATATAAGGTATTTTCAATGATACACTGCATATTACATTATATTATAAGGTATACTCAATGATACACTGCATATTACGTTATAGTATAAGGTATTTTCAAAGATACACTACAAATTACGATATGTTATAAGGTATTTTCAATGATACACTGCATATTACGTTATATTATAAGGTATTTTCAATGATACACTGCATATTACGTTATATTATAAGGTATATTCAATGATACACTGCATATTACGTTATATTATAAGGTATTTTCAATGATACACTGCATATTACGTTATATTATAAGGTATTTTCAATGATACACTGCATATTACGTTATATTATAAGGTATTTTCAATGATAAACTACGATATATTAGAAGGTATTTTCAATGATACACTGCATATTACGTTATATTATAAGGTATTTTCAATGATACACTGTATATTACGTTATATTACATGGTATTTTCTATGATACACTGCATATTACGTTATATTATAAGGTATTTTCAATGATACACTGCATATTACGATATGATATAAGGTATTTTCAATGATACACTGCATATTACGATATGATATAAGGTATTTTCAATGATACACTGCATATTACGTTATATCGTAAGGTATTTTCAATGATACACTGCATATTACGTTATATTATAAGGTATTTTCAATGATACACTGCATATTACGTTATATTATAAGGTATTTTCAATGATACACTCTATATTACGTTATATTACATGGTATTTTCTATGATACACTGCATATTACGTTATATTATAAGGTATTTTCAATGATACACTGCATATTACGTTATACTATAAGGTATTTTCAATGATACACTGCATGTTACGCTATATTGTAAGGTATTTTCAATGATACACTGTATATTACGTTATATTATAAGGTATTTTCAAAGATACACTACAAATTACGATATGTTATAAGGTATTTTCAATGATACACTGTATATTACGTTATATTATAAGGTATTTTCAATGATACACTGCATATTACGTTATATTATAAGGTATTTTCAATGATACACTGCATATTACGTTATATTATAAGGTATTTTCAATGATAAACTACGATATATTAGAAGGTATTTTCAATGATACACTGCATATTACGTTATATTATAAGGTATTTTCAATGATACACTGTATATTACGTTATATTACATGGTATTTTCTATGATACACTGCATATTACGTTATATTATAAGGTATTTTCAATGATACACTGCATATTACGTTATATTATAAGGTATTTTAAAAGATACACTACAAATTGCGATATGTTATAAGGTATTTTCAATGATACACTGCATATTACGTTATATTATAAGGTATTTTCAATGATACACTGCATATTATGTTATATTATAAGGTATTTTCAATGATACACAGGATATTACGCTATATTATAAGGTATTTTCAATGATACACTGCATATTACGTTATATTATAAGGTATTTTCAATTATAAACTACGATATATTAGAAGGTATTTTCAATGATACACTGTATATTACGTTATATTACATGGTATTTTCTATGATACACTGCATATTACATTATATTATAAGGTATTTTCAATGATACACTGCATATTACGATATGATATAAGGTATTTTCAATGATACACTGCATATTACGTTATATCGTAAGGTATTTTCAATGATACACTGCATATTACGTTATATTATAAGGTATTTTCAATGATACACTGCATATTACGTTATACTATAAGGTATTTTCAATGATACACTGCATGTTACGCTATATTGTAAGGTATTTTCAATGATACACTGTATATTACGTTATATTATAAGGTATTTTCAAAGATACACTACAAATTACGATATGTTATAAGGTATTTTCAATGATACACTGTATATTACGTTATATTATAAGGTATTTTCAATGATACACTGCATATTACGTTATATTATAAGGTATTTTCAATGATACACTGTATATTACGTTATATTACATGGTATTTTCTATGATACACTGCATATTACGTTATATTATAAGGTATTTTCAATGATACACTGCATATTACGATATGATATAAGGTATTTTCAATGATACACTGCATATTACGTTATATCGTAAGGTATTTTCAATGATACACTGCATATTACGTTATATTATAAGGTATTTTCAATGATACACTGCATATTACGTTATATTATAAGGTATTTTCAATGATACACTGTATATTACGTTATATTACATGGTATTTTCTATGATACACTGCATATTACGTTATATTATAAGGTATTTTCAATGATACACTGCATATTACGTTATATTATAAGGTTTTTTCAATGATACACTGCATATTACGTTATACTATAAGGTATTTTCAATGATACACTGCATATTAGGATATGTTATAAGGTATTTTCAATGATACACTGCATATTACGTTATATTACATGGTATTTTCTATGATACACTGCATATTACGTTATATTATAAGGTATATTCAATGATACACTGCATATTACGTTATATTATAAGGTATTTTCAATGATACACTGCATATTACGTTATATTATAAGGTATATTCAATGATACACTGCATATTACGTTATATTATAAGGTATACTCAATGATACACTGCATATTACGTTATATTATAAGGTATTTTCAAAGATACACTACAAATTACGATATGTTATAAGGTATTTTCAATGATACACTGCATATTACGTTATATTATAAGGTATTTTCAATGATACACTGCATATTACGTTATATTATAAGGTATATTCAATGATACACTGCATATTACGTTATATTATAAGGTATTTTCAATGATACACTGCATATTACGTTATATTATAAGGTATTTTCAATGATACACTGCATATTACGTTATATTATAAGGTATTTTCAATGATAAACTACGATATATTAGAAGGTATTTTCAATGATACACTGCATATTACGTTATATTATAAGGTATTTTCAATGATACACTGTATATTACGTTATATTACATGGTATTTTCTATGATACACTGCATATTACGTTATATTATAAGGTATTTTCAATGATACACTGCATATTACGATATGATATAAGGTATTTTCAATGATACACTGCATATTACGTTATATCGTAAGGTATTTTCAATGATACACTGCATATTACGTTATATTATAAGGTATTTTCAATGATACACTGCATATTACGAAATGATATAAGGTATTTTCAATGATACACTGCATATTACGTTATATTATAAGGTATACTCAATGATACACTGCATATTACGTTATATTATAAGGTATTTTCAAAGATACACTACAAATTACGATATGTTATAAGGTATTTTCAATGATACACTGCATATTACGTTATATTATAAGGTATTTTCAATGATACACTGCATATTACGTTATATTATAAGGTATTTTCAATGATACACTGCATATTACGTTATATTATAAGGTATTTTCAATGATAAACTACGATATATTAGAAGGTATTTTCAATGATACACTGCATATTACGTTATATTACATGGTATTTTCTATGATACACTGCATATTACGTTATATTATAAGGTATTTTCAATGATACACTGCATATTACGATATGATATAAGGTATTGTCAATGATACACTGCATATTACGTTATATCGTAAGGTATTTTCAATGATACACTGCATATTACGTTATATTATAAGGTATTTTCAATGATACACTGCATATTACGTTATATTATAAGGTATTTTCAATGATACACTGCATATTACGTTATATTATAAGGTATTTTCAATGATACACTGCATATTACGTTATATTATAAGGTATTTTCAATGATACACTGCATATTACGATATGATATAAGGTATTTTCAATGATACACTGCATATTACGTTATATCGTAAGGTATTTTCAATGATACACTGCATATTACGTTATATTACCAGGTATTTTCAATGATACACTGCATATTACGTTATATTATAAGGTATTTTCAATGATACACTGCATATTACGTTATATTATAAGGTATTTTCAATGATAAACTACGATATATTAGAAGGTATTTTCAATGCTACACTGCGTATTACGTTATATTATAAGGTATTTTCAATGATAAACTACGATATATTAGAAGGTATTTTCAATGATACACTGCATATTACGTTATATTATAAGGTATTTTCAATGATAAACTACGATATATTAGAAGGTATTTTCAATGATACACTGCATATTACGTTATATTATAAGGTATTTTCAATGATACACTGTATATTACGTTATATTACATGGTATTTTCTATGATACACTGCATATTACGTTATATTATAAGGTATTTTCAATGATACACTGGATATTACGCTATATTATAAGGTATTTTCAAAGATACACTACAAATTACGATATGTTATAAGGTATTTTCAATGGTACACTGCATATTACGTTATATTATAAGGTATTTTCAATGATACACTGCATATTACGTTATATTATAAGGTATTTTCAATGATAAACTACGATATATTAGAAGGTATTTTCAATGATACACTGCCTATTACGTTATATCGTAAGGTATTTTCAATGATACACTGCATATTACGCTATATTATAAGATATTTTCAATGATACACTGCATATTACGCTATATTATAAGGTATTTTCAATGATACACTACATATTACGTTATATTATAAGGTATTTTCAATGATACACTGCATATTACGATATGATATAAGGTATTTTCAATGATACACTGCATATTACGTTATATCGTAAGGTATTTTCAATGATACACAGCATATTACGTTATATTATAAGGTATTTTCATTGATACACTGCATATTACGTTATATTATAAGGTATTTTCATTGATACACTGTATATTACGTTATATTACATGGTATTTTCAATGATACACTGCATATTACGTTATATTATAAGGTATTTTCAATGATACACTGCATATTACGCTATATTATAAGGTATTTTCAATGATACACTGCATATTACGCTATATTATAAGGTATTTTTAATGATACACTGCATATTACGTTATATTATAAGGTATTTTCAATGATACACTGCATATTACGTTATATTATAAGGTATTTTCAATGATACCCTGCATATTACGTTATATTATAAGGTATTTTCAATGATACACTGCATATTACGTTATATTATATGGTATTTTCAATGATACACTGCATATTACGTTATATTACAAGGTATTTTCAATGATACACTGCATATTACGTTATATTATAAGGTATTTTCAATGATACACTGCATATTACGTTATATTATAAGGTATTTTCAATGATACACTGCATATTACGTTATATTATAAGGTATTTTCAATGATACACTGCATATTACGATATGATATAAGGTATTTTCAATGATACACTGCATATTACGTTATATCGTAAGGTATTTTCAATGATACACTGCATATTACGTTATATTACCAGGTATTTTCAATGATACACTGCATATTACGTTATATTATAAGGTATTTTCAATGATACACTGCATATTACGTTATATTATAAGGTATTTTCAATGATAAACTACGATATATTAGAAGGTATTTTCAATGCTACACTGCGTATTACGTTATATTATAAGGTATTTTCAATGATAAACTACGATATATTAGAAGGTATTTTCAATGATACACTGCATATTACGTTATATTATAAGGTATTTTCAATGATAAACTACGATATATTAGAAGGTATTTTCAATGATACACTGCATATTACGTTATATTATAAGGTATTTTCAATGATACACTGTATATTACGTTATATTACATGGTATTTTCTATGATACACTGCATATTACGTTATATTATAAGGTATTTTCAATGATACACTGGATATTACGCTATATTATAAGGTATTTTCAAAGATACACTACAAATTACGATATGTTATAAGGTATTTTCAATGGTACACTGCATATTACGTTATATTATAAGGTATTTTCAATGATACACTGCATATTACGTTATATTATAAGGTATTTTCAATGATAAACTACGATATATTAGAAGGTATTTTCAATGATACACTGCCTATTACGTTATATCGTAAGGTATTTTCAATGATACACTGCATATTACGCTATATTATAAGATATTTTCAATGATACACTGCATATTACGCTATATTATAAGGTATTTTCAATGATACACTACATATTACGTTATATTATAAGGTATTTTCAATGATACACTGCATATTACGATATGATATAAGGTATTTTCAATGATACACTGCATATTACGTTATATCGTAAGGTATTTTCAATGATACACAGCATATTACGTTATATTATAAGGTATTTTCATTGATACACTGCATATTACGTTATATTATAAGGTATTTTCATTGATACACTGTATATTACGTTATATTACATGGTATTTTCAATGATACACTGCATATTACGTTATATTATAAGGTATTTTCAATGATACACTGCATATTACGCTATATTATAAGGTATTTTCAATGATACACTGCATATTACGCTATATTATAAGGTATTTTTAATGATACACTGCATATTACGTTATATTATAAGGTATTTTCAATGATACACTGCATATTACGTTATATTATAAGGTATTTTCAATGATACCCTGCATATTACGTTATATTATAAGGTATTTTCAATGATACACTGCATATTACGTTATATTATATGGTATTTTCAATGATACACTGCATATTACGTTATATTACAAGGTATTTTCAATGATACACTGCATATTACGTTATATTATAAGGTATTTTCAATGATACACTGCATATTACGTTATATTATAAGGTATTTTCAATGATACACTGCATATTACGTTATATTATAAGGTATTTTCAATGATACACTGCATATTACGTTATATTATAAGGTATTTTCAATGATAAACTACGATATATTAGAAGGTATTTTCAATGATTCACTGCATATTACGTTATATTATAAGGTATTTTCAATGATACATTGCATATTACGCTATATTATAAGGTATTTTCAATGATACACTGCATATTACGCTATATTATAAGGTATTTTCAATGATACACTACATATTACGTTATATTATAAGGTATTTTCAATGATACACTGCATGTTACGTTATATTATAAGGTATTTTCAATGATACACTGTATATTACGTTATATTATAAGGTATTTTCTATGATACACTGCATATTAGGATATGTTATAAGGTATTTTCAATGATACACTGCATATTACGTTATATTACATGGTATTTTCTATGATACACTGCATATTACGTTATATTATAAGGTATATTCAATGATACACTGCATATTACGTTATATTATAATGTATTTTCAATGATACACTGTATATTACGTTATATTACATGGTATTTTCTATGATACACTGCATATTACGTTATATTATAAGGTATTTTCAATGATACACTGCATATTACGCTATATTGTAAGGTATTTTCAATGATACACTGTATATTACGATATATTATAAGGTATTTTCAAAGATACACTACAAATTACGATATGTTATAAGGTATTTTCAATGATACACTCCATATTACGTTATATTATAAGGTATTTTCAATGATACACTGTATATTACGTTATATTACATGGTATTTTCTATGATACACTGCATATTACGTTATATTATAAGGTATTTTCAATGATACACTGCATATTACGATATGATATAAGGTATTTTCAATGATACACTGCATATTACGTTATATCGTAAGGTATTTTCAATGATACACTGCATATTACGTTATATTATAAGGTATTTTCAATGATACACTGCATATTACGTTATATTATAAGGTATTTTCAATGATACACTGCATATTACGTTATATTACCAGGTATTTTCAATGATACAATGCATATTACGTTATATTATAAGGTATTATCAAAGATACACTACAAATTACGATATGTTATAAGGTATTTTCAATGGTACACTTCATATTACGTTATATTACATGGTATTTTCAATGATACACTGCATATTACGTTATATTATAAGGTATTTTCAATGACACACTGCATATTACGATATGTTATAAGGTATTTTCAATGATACACTGTATATTACGTTATATTACATGGTATTTTCTATGATACACTGCATACTACGTTATATTATAAGGTATTTTCAATGATACACTGCATATTACGTTATATTATAATGTATTTTCAATGATACACTGTATATTACGTTATATTACATGGTATTTTCTATGATACACTGCATATTACGTTATATTATAAGGTATTTTCAATGATACACTGCATATTACGCTATATTGTAAGGTATTTTCAATGATACACTGTATATTACGTTATATTATAAGGTATTTTCAAAGATACACTACAAATTACGATATGTTATAAGGTATTTTCAATGATACACTCCATATTACGTTATATTATAAGGTATTTTCAATGATACACTGCATATTACGAAATGATATAAGGTATTTTCAATGATACACTGCATATTACATTATATTATAAGGTATACTCAATGATACACTGCATATTACGTTATAGTATAAGGTATTTTCAAAGATACACTACAAATTACGATATGTTATAAGGTATTTTCAATGATACACTGCATATTACGTTATATTATAAGGTATTTTCAATGATACACTGCATATTACGTTATATTATAAGGTATATTCAATGATACACTGCATATTACGTTATATTATAAGGTATTTTCAATGATACACTGCATATTACGTTATATTATAAGGTATTTTCAATGATACACTGCATATTACGTTATATTATAAGGTATTTTCAATGATAAACTACGATATATTAGAAGGTATTTTCAATGATTCACTGCATATTACGTTATATTATAAGGTATTTTCAATGATACATTGCATATTACGCTATATTATAAGGTATTTTCAATGATACACTGCATATTACGCTATATTATAAGGTATTTTCAATGATACACTACATATTACGTTATATTATAAGGTATTTTCAATGATACACTGCATGTTACGTTATATTATAAGGTATTTTCAATGATACACTGTATATTACGTTATATTATAAGGTATTTTCTATGATACACTGCATATTAGGATATGTTATAAGGTATTTTCAATGATACACTGCATATTACGTTATATTACATGGTATTTTCTATGATACACTGCATATTACGTTATATTATAAGGTATATTCAATGATACACTGCATATTACGTTATATTATAAGGTATTTTCAATGATACACTGCATATTACGTTATATTATAAGGTATTTTCAATGATACACTGTATATTACGTTATATTACATGGTATTTTCTATGATACACTGCATATTACGGTATATTATAAGGTATTTTCAATGATACACTGCATATTACGTTATATTATAAGGTATATTCAATGATACACTGCATATTACGTTATATTATAAGGTATTTTCAATGATACACTGCATATTACGTTATATTATAAGGTATTTTCAATGATACACTGTATATTACGTTATATTACATGGTATTTTCTATGATACACTGCATATTACGTTATATTATAAGGTATTTTCAATGATACACTGCATATTACGTTATATTATAAGGTATTTTAAAAGATACACTACAAATTGCGATATGTTATAAGGTATTTTCAATGATACACTGCATATTACGTTATATTATAAGGTATTTTCAATGATACACTGCATATTACGTTATATTATAAGGTATTTTCAATGATACACTGCATATTACGTTATATTATAAGGTATTTTCAATGATACACTGCATATTACGCTATATTATAAGGTATTTTCAATGATACAGTGCATATTATGTTATATTATAAGGTATTTTCAATGATACACAGGATATTACGCTATATTATAAGGTATTTTCAATGATACACTGCATATTACGTTATATTATAAGGTATTTTCAATTATAAACTACGATATATTAGAAGGTATTTTCAATGATACACTGCATATTACGTTATATTATAAGGTATTTTCAATGATACACTGTATATTACGTTATATTACATGGTATTTTCTATGATACACTGCATATTACGTTATATTATAAGGTATTTTCAATGATACACTGCATATTACGTTATATTATAAGGTATTTTCAATGATACACTGCATATTACGTTATATTATAAGGTATTTTCAATGATACACTGCATATTACGTTATATTATAAGGTATTTTCAATGATACACTGCATATTACGCTATATTATAAGGTATTTTCAATGATACACTGCATATTACGCTATATTATAAGGTATTTTCAATGATACACTACATATTACGTTATATTATAAGGTATTTTCAATGATACACTGCATGTTACGTTATATTATAAGGTATTTTCAATGATACACTGCATATTACGTTATATTATAAGGTATTTTCTATGATACACTGCATATTAGGATATGTTATAAGGTATTTTCAATGATACACTGCATATTACGTTATATTACATGGTATTTTCTATGATACACTGCATATTACGTTATATTATAAGGTATATTCAATGATACACTGCATATTACGTTATATTATAAGGTATTTTCAATGATACACTGCATATTACGTTATATTATAAGGTATTTTCAATGATACACTACATATTACGTTATATTATAAGGTATTTTCAATGATACACTGCATATTACGTTATATTATAAGGTATTTTCAATGATAAACTACGATATATTAGAAGGTATTTTCAATGATTCACTGCATATTACGTTATATTATAAGGTATTTTCAATGATACATTGCATATTACGCTATATTATAAGGTATTTTCAATGATACACTGCATATTACGCTATATTATAAGGTATTTTCAATGATACACTACATATTACGTTATATTATAAGGTATTTTCAATGATACACTGCATGTTACGTTATATTATAAGGTATTTTCAATGATACACTGTATATTACGTTATATTATAAGGTATTTTCTATGATACACTGCATATTAGGATATGTTATAAGGTATTTTCAATGATACACTGCATATTACGTTATATTACATGGTATTTTCTATGATACACTGCATATTACGTTATATTATAAGGTATATTCAATGATACACTGCATATTACGTTATATTATAAGGTATTTTCAATGATACACTGCATATTACGTTATATTATAAGGTATTTTCAATGATACACTGTATATTACGTTATATTACATGGTATTTTCTATGATACACTGCATATTACGGTATATTATAAGGTATTTTCAATGATACACTGCATATTACGTTATATTATAAGGTATATTCAATGATACACTGCATATTACGTTATATTATAAGGTATTTTCAATGATACACTGCATATTACGTTATATTATAAGGTATTTTCAATGATACACTGTATATTACGTTATATTACATGGTATTTTCTATGATACACTGCATATTACGTTATATTATAAGGTATTTTCAATGATACACTGCATATTACGTTATATTATAAGGTATTTTAAAAGATACACTACAAATTGCGATATGTTATAAGGTATTTTCAATGATACACTGCATATTACGTTATATTATAAGGTATTTTCAATGATACACTGCATATTACGTTATATTATAAGGTATTTTCAATGATACACTGCATATTACGTTATATTATAAGGTATTTTCAATGATACACTGCATATTACGCTATATTATAAGGTATTTTCAATGATACAGTGCATATTATGTTATATTATAAGGTATTTTCAATGATACACAGGATATTACGCTATATTATAAGGTATTTTCAATGATACACTGCATATTACGTTATATTATAAGGTATTTTCAATTATAAACTACGATATATTAGAAGGTATTTTCAATGATACACTGCATATTACGTTATATTATAAGGTATTTTCAATGATACACTGTATATTACGTTATATTACATGGTATTTTCTATGATACACTGCATATTACGTTATATTATAAGGTATTTTCAATGATACACTGCATATTACGTTATATTATAAGGTATTTTCAATGATACACTGCATATTACGTTATATTATAAGGTATTTTCAATGATACACTGCATATTACGTTATATTATAAGGTATTTTCAATGATACACTGCATATTACGCTATATTATAAGGTATTTTCAATGATACACTGCATATTACGCTATATTATAAGGTATTTTCAATGATACACTACATATTACGTTATATTATAAGGTATTTTCAATGATACACTGCATGTTACGTTATATTATAAGGTATTTTCAATGATACACTGCATATTACGTTATATTATAAGGTATTTTCTATGATACACTGCATATTAGGATATGTTATAAGGTATTTTCAATGATACACTGCATATTACGTTATATTACATGGTATTTTCTATGATACACTGCATATTACGTTATATTATAAGGTATATTCAATGATACACTGCATATTACGTTATATTATAAGGTATTTTCAATGATACACTGCATATTACGTTATATTATAAGGTATTTTCAATGATACACTACATATTACGTTATATTATAAGGTATTTTCAATGATACACTGTATATTACGTTATATTATAAGGTATTTTCTATGATACACTGCATATTAGGATATGTTATAAGGTATTTTCAATGATACACTGCATATTACGTTATATTACATGGTATTTTCTATGATACACTGCATATTACGTTATATTATAAGGTATATTCAATGATACACTGCATATTACGTTATATTATAAGGTATTTTCAATGATACACTGCATATTACGTTATATTATAAGGTATTTTCAATGATACACTGTATATTACGTTATATTACATGGTATTTTCTATGATACACTGCATATTACGGTATATTATAAGGTATTTTCAATGATACACTGCATATTACGTTATATTATAAGGTATATTCAATGATACACTGCATATTACGTTATATTATAAGGTATTTTCAATGATACACTGCATATTACGTTATATTATAAGGTATTTTCAATGATACACTGTATATTACGTTATATTACATGGTATTTTCTATGATACACTGCATATTACGTTATATTATAAGGTATTTTCAATGATACACTGCATATTACGTTATATTATAAGGTATTTTAAAAGATACACTACAAATTGCGATATGTTATAAGGTATTTTCAATGATACACTGCATATTACGTTATATTATAAGGTATTTTCAATGATACACTGCATATTACGTTATATTATAAGGTATTTTCAATGATACACTGCATATTACGTTATATTATAAGGTATTTTCAATGAAACACTGCATATTACGCTATATTATAAGGTATTTTCAATGATACAGTGCATATTATGTTATATTATAAGGTATTTTCAATGATACACAGGATATTACGCTATATTATAAGGTATTTTCAATGATACACTGCATATTACGTTATATTATAAGGTATTTTCAATTATAAACTACGATATATTAGAAGGTATTTTCAATGATACACTGCATATTACGTTATATTATAAGGTATTTTCAATGATACACTGTATATTACGTTATATTACATGGTATTTTCTATGATACACTGCATATTACGTTATATTATAAGGTATTTTCAATGATACACTGCATATTACGTTATATTATAAGGTATTTTCAATGATACACTGCATATTACGTTATATTATAAGGTATTTTCAATGATACACTGCATATTACGTTATATTATAAGGTATTTTCAATGATACACTGCATATTACGCTATATTATAAGGTATTTTCAATGATACACTGCATATTACGCTATATTATAAGGTATTTTCAATGATACACTACATATTACGTTATATTATAAGGTATTTTCAATGATACACTGCATGTTACGTTATATTATAAGGTATTTTCAATGATACACTGCATATTACGTTATATTATAAGGTATATTCAATGATACACTGCATATTACGTTATATTATAAGGTATTTTCAATGATACACTGCATATTACGTTATATTATAAGGTATTTTCAATGATACACTGTATATTACGTTATATTACATGGT
Source organism: Lasioglossum lativentre (assembly GCA_916610255.1). Taxonomy (NCBI): domain Eukaryota; kingdom Metazoa; phylum Arthropoda; class Insecta; order Hymenoptera; family Halictidae; genus Lasioglossum; species Lasioglossum lativentre. The sequence goes on from CAKAJI010000442.1 coordinate 51,762, forward strand.
ATTTTCTATGATACACTGCATATTACGTTATATTATAAGGTATTTTCAATGATACACTGCATATTACGTTATATTATAAGGTATTTTAAAAGATACACTACAAATTGCGATATGTTATAAGGTATTTTCAATGATACACTGCATATTACGTTATATTATAAGGTATTTTCAATGATACACTGCATATTATGTTATATTATAAGGTATTTTCAATGATACACAGGATATTACGCTATATTATAAGGTATTTTCAATGATAGACTGCATATTACGTTATATTATAAGGTATTTTCAATTATAAACTACGATATATTAGAAGGTATTTTCAATGATACACTGCATATTACGTTATATTATAAGGTATTTTCAATGATACACTGTATATTACGTTATATTACATGGTATTTTCTATGATACACTGCATATTACATTATATTATAAGGTATTTTCAATGATACACTGCATATTACGATATGATATAAGGTATTTTCAATGATACACTGCATATTACGTTATATCGTAAGGTATTTTCAATGATACACTGCATATTACGTTATATTATAAAGTATTTTCAATGATACATTGCATATTACGTTATATTATAAGGTATTTTCAATGATACACTGCATGTTACGCTATATTGTAAGGTATTTTCAATGATACACTGTATATTACGTTATATTATAAGGTATTTTCAAAGATACACTACAAATTACGATATGTTATAAGGTATTTTCAATGATACACTCCATATTACGTTATATTATAAGGTATATTCAATTATAAACTACGATATATTAGAAGGTATTTTCAATGATACACAGGATATTACGCTATATTATAAGGTATTTTCAATGATACACTGCATATTACGTTATATTATAAGGTATTTTCAATTATAAACTACGATATATTAGAAGGTATTTTCAATGATACACTGCATATTACGTTATATTATAAGGTATTTTCAATGATACACTGTATATTACGTTATATTACATGGTATTTTCTATGATACACTGCATATTACGTTATATTATAAGGTATTTTCTATGATACACTGCATATTAGGATATGTTATAAGGTATTTTCAATGATACAATGCATATTACGTTATATTACATGGTATTTTCTATGATACACTGCATATTACGTTATATTATAAGGTATATTCAATGATACACTGCATATTACGTTATATTATAAGGTATTTTCAATGATACACTGCATATTACGTTATATTATAAGGTATTTTCAATGATACACTACATATTACGTTATATTATAAGGTATTTTCAATGATACACTGCATGTTACGTTATATTATAAGGTATTTTCAATGATACACTGCCTATTACGTTATATTATAAGGTATTTTCAATGATACACTGCATATTACGTTATATTATAAGGTATTTTCAATGATACACTGCATATTACGTTATATTATAAGGTATATTCAATGATACACTGCATATTACGTTATATTATAAGGTATTTTCAATGATACACTGCATATTACGTTATATTATAAGGTATTTTCAATGATACACTGTATATTACGTTATATTACATGGTATTTTCTATGATACACTGCATATTACGTTATATTATAAGGTATTTTCAATGATACACTGCATATTACGTTATATTATAAGGTATTTTAAAAGATACACTACAAATTGCGATATGTTATAAGGTATTTTCAATGATACACTGCATATTACGTTATATTATAAGGTATTTTCAATGATACACTGCATATTATGTTATATTATAAGGTATTTTCAATGATACACAGGATATTACGCTATATTATAAGGTATTTTCAATGATAGACTGCATATTACGTTATATTATAAGGTATTTTCAATTATAAACTACGATATATTAGAAGGTATTTTCAATGATACACTGCATATTACGTTATATTATAAGGTATTTTCAATGATACACTGTATATTACGTTATATTACATGGTATTTTCTATGATACACTGCATATTACATTATATTATAAGGTATTTTCAATGATACACTGCATATTACGATATGATATAAGGTATTTTCAATGATACACTGCATATTACGTTATATCGTAAGGTATTTTCAATGATACACTGCATATTACGTTATATTATAAGGTATTTTCAATGATACACTGCATATTACGTTATATTATAAGGTATTTTCAATGATACACTGCATGTTACGCTATATTGTAAGGTATTTTCAATGATACACTGTATATTACGTTATATTATAAGGTATTTTCAATGATACACTGTATATTACGTTATATTACATGGTATTTTCTATGATACACTGCATATTACATTATATTATAAGGTATTTTCAATGATACACTGCATATTACGTTATATTATAAGGTATATTCAATGATACACTGCATATTACGTTATATTATAAGGTATTTTCAATGATACACTGCATATTACGTTATATTATAAGGTATTTTCAATGATACACTGTATATTACGTTATATTACATGGTATTTTCTATGATACACTGCATATTACGTTATATTATAAGGTATTTTCAATGATACACTGCATATTACGTTATATTATAAGGTATTTTAAAAGATACACTACAAATTGCGATATGTTATAAGGTATTTTCAATGATACACTGCATATTACGTTATATTATAAGGTATTTTCAATGATACACTGCATATTATGTTATATTATAAGGTATTTTCAATGATACACAGGATATTACGCTATATTATAAGGTATTTTCAATGATAGACTGCATATTACGTTATATTATAAGGTATTTTCAATGATAAACTACGATATATTAGAAGGTATTTTCAATGATACACTGCATATTACGTTATATTATAAGGTATTTTCAATGATACACTGTATATTACGTTATATTACATGGTATTTTCTATGATACACTGCATATTACATTATATTATAAGGTATTTTCAATGATACACTGCATATTACGATATGATATAAGGTATTTTCAATGATACACTGCATATTACGTTATATCGTAAGGTATTTTCAATGATACACTGCATATTACGTTATATTATAAGGTATTTTCAATGATACACTGCATATTACGTTATATTATAAGGTATTTTCAATGATACACTGCATGTTACGCTATATTGTAAGGTATTTTCAATGATACACTGTATATTACGTTATATTATAAGGTATTTTCAAAGATACACTACAAATTACGATATGTTATAAGGTATTTTCAATGATACACTCCATATTACGTTATATTATAAGGTATTTTCAATGATACACTGCATATTACGAAATGATATAAGGTATTTTCAATGATACACTGCATATTACGTTATATTATAAGGTATACTCAATGATACACTGCATATTACGTTATATTATAAGGTATTTTCAAAGATACACTACAAATTACGATATGTTATAAGGTATTATTCAATGATACACTGCATATTACGTTATATTATAAGGTATTTTCAATGATACACTGCATGTTACGTTATATTATAAGGTATTTTCAATGATACACTGCATATTACGTTATATTATAAGGTATTTTCTATGATACACTGCATATTAGGATATGTTATAAAGGTATTTTCAATGATACACTGCATATTACGTTATATCACATGGTATTTTCTATGATACACTGCATATTACGTTATATTATAAGGTATATCAATGATAACACTGCATATTACGTTATATTATAAGGTATTTTCAATGATAACCTGCATATTACGTTATATTATAAGGTATTTTCAATGATACACTACATATTACGTTATATTATAAGGTATTTTCAATGATACACTGCATGTTACGTTATTATTATAAGGTATTTTCAATGATACACTGCCTATTACGTTATATTATAAGGTATTTTCAATGATACACTGCATATTACGTTATATTATAAGGTATTTTCAATGATACACTGCATATTACGTTATATTATAAGGTATATTCAATGATACACTGCATATTACGTTATATTATAAGGTATTTTCAATGATACACTGCATATTACGTTATATTATAAGGTATTTTCAATGATACACTGTATATTACGTTATATTACATGGTATTTTCTATGATACACTGCATATTACGTTATATTATAAGGTATTTTCAATGATACACTGCATATTACGTTATATTATAAGGTATTTTAAAAGATACACTACAAATTGCGATATGTTATAAGGTATTTTCAATGATACACTGCATATTACGTTATATTATAAGGTATTTTCAATGATACACTGCATATTATGTTATATTATAAGGTATTTTCAATGATACACAGGATATTACGCTATATTATAAGGTATTTTCAATGATACACAGGATATTACGCTATATTATAAGGTATTTTCAATGATACACTGCATATTACGATATGATATAAGGTATTTTCAATGATACACTGCATATTACGTTATATCGTAAGGTATTTTCAATGATACACTGCATATTACGTTATATTATAAGGTATTTTCAATGATACACTGCATATTACGTTATATTATAAGGTATTTTTCAATGATACACTGCATATTACGTTATATTATAAGGTATTTTCAATTATAAACTACGATATATTAGAAGGTATTTTCAATGATACACTGCATATTACGTTATATTATAAGGTATTTTCAATGATACACTGTATATTACATGGTATTTTCTATGATACACTGCATATTACATTATATTATAAGGTATTTTCAATGATACACTGCATATTACGATATGATATAAGGTATTTTCAATGATACACTGCATATTACGTTATATCGTAAGGTATTTTCAATGATACACTGCATATTACGTTATATTATAAGGTATTTTCAATGATACACTGCATATTACGTTATATTATAAGGTATTTTCAATGATACACTGCATGTTACGCTATATTGTAAGGTATTTTCAATGATACACTGTATATTACGTTATATTATAAGGTATTTTCAAAGATACACTACAAATTACGATATGTTATAAGGTATTTTCAATGATACACTCCATATTACGTTATATTATAAGGTATTTTCAATGATACACTGCATATTACGAAATGATATAAGGTATTTTCAATGATACACTGCATATTACGTTATATTATAAGGTATACTCAATGATACACTGCATATTACGTTATATTATAAGGTATTTTCAAAGATACACTACAAATTACGATATGTTATACGGTATTTTCAATGATACACTGCATATTACGTTATATTATAAGGTATTTTCAATGATACACTGCATATTACGTTATATTATAAGGTATATTCAATGATACACTGCATATTACGTTATATTATAAGGTATTTTCAATGATACACTGCATATTACGTTATATTATAAGGTATTTTCAATGATACACTGCATATTACGTTATATTATAAGGTATTTTCAATGATAAACTACGATATATTAGAAGGTATTTTCAATGATACACTGCATATTACGTTATATTATAAGGTATTTTCAATGATACTCTGTATATTACGTTATATTACATGGTATTTTCTATGATACACTGCATATTACGTTATATTATAAGGTATTTTCAATGATACACTGCATATTACGATATGATATAAGGTATTTTCAATGATACACTGCATATTACGATATGATATAAGGTATTTTCAATGATACACTGCATATTACGTTATATCGTAAGGTATTTTCAATGATACACTGCATATTACGTTATATTATAAGGTATTTTCAATGATACACTGCATATTACGTTATATTATAAGGTATTTTCAATGATACACTGCATGTTACGCTATATTGTAAGGTATTTTCAATGATACACTGTATATTACGTTATATTATAAGGTATTTTCAAAGATACACTACAAATTACGATATGTTATAAGGTATTTTCAATGATACACTCCATATTACGTTATATTATAAGGTATTTTCAATGATACACTGCATATTACGAAATGATATAAGGTATTTTCAATGATACACTGCATATTACGTTATATTATAAGGTATACTCAATGATACACTGCATATTACGTTATATTATAAGGTATTTTCAAAGATACACTACAAATTACGATATGTTATAAGGTATTTTCAATGATACACTGCATATTACGTTATATTATAAGGTATTTTCAATGATACACTGCATGTTACGTTATATTATAAGGTATTTTCAATGATACACTGCATATTACGTTATATTATAAGGTATTTTCTATGATACACTGCATATTAGGATATGTTATAAGGTATTTTCAATGATACACTGCATATTACGTTATATTACATGGTATTTTCTATGATACACTGCATATTACGTTATATTATAAGGTATATTCAATGATACACTGCATATTACGTTATATTATAAGGTATTTTCAATGATACACTGCATATTACGTTATATTATAAGGTATTTTCAATGATACACTACATATTACGTTATATTATAAGGTATTTTCAATGATACACTGCATGTTACGTTATATTATAAGGTATTTTCAATGATACACTGCCTATTACGTTATATTATAAGGTATTTTCAATGATACACTGCATATTACGTTATATTATAAGGTATTTTCAATGATACACTGCATATTACGTTATATTATAAGGTATATTCAATGATACACTGCATATTACGTTATATTATAAGGTATTTTCAATGATACACTGCATATTACGTTATATTATAAGGTATTTTCAATGATACACTGTATATTACGTTATATTACATGGTATTTTCTATGATACACTGCATATTACGTTATATTATAAGGTATTTTCAATGATACACTGCATATTACGTTATATTATAAGGTATTTTAAAAGATACACTACAAATTGCGATATGTTATAAGGTATTTTCAATGATACACTGCATATTACGTTATATTATAAGGTATTTTCAATGATACACTGCATATTATGTTATATTATAAGGTATTTTCAATGATACACAGGATATTACGCTATATTATAAGGTATTTTCAATGATACACAGGATATTACGCTATATTATAAGGTATTTTCAATGATAGACTGCATATTACGTTATATTATAAGGTATTTTCAATTATAAACTACGATATATTAGAAGGTATTTTCAATGATACACTGCATATTACGTTATATTATAAGGTATTTTCAATGATACACTGTATATTACATGGTATTTTCTATGATACACTGCATATTACATTATATTATAAGGTATTTTCAATGATACACTGCATATTACGATATGATATAAGGTATTTTCAATGATACACTGCATATTACGTTATATCGTAAGGTATTTTCAATGATACACTGCATATTACGTTATATTATAAGGTATTTTCAATGATACACTGCATATTACGTTATATTATAAGGTATTTTCAATGATACACTGCATGTTACGCTATATTGTAAGGTATTTTCAATGATACACTGTATATTACGTTATAATATAAGGTATTTTCAAAGATACACTACAAATTACGATATGTTATAAGGTATTTTCAATGATACACTCCATATTACGTTATATTATAAGGTATTTTCAATGATACACTGCATATTACGAAATGATATAAGGTATTTCAATGATACACTGCATATTACGTTATATTATAAGGTATACTCAATGATACACTGCATATTACGTTTATATTATAGGTATTTTCAAAGATACACTACAAATTACGATATGTTATACGGTATTTTCAATGATACACTGCATATTACGTTATATTATAAGGTATTTTCAATGATACACTGCATATTACGTTATATTATAAGGTATTTTCAATGATACACTGCATATTACGTTATATTATAAGGTATTTTCAATGATACACTGCATATTACGTTATATTATAAGGTATTTTCAATGATACACTGCATATTACGTTATATTATAAGGTATTTTCAATGATAAACTACGATATATTAGAAGGTATTTTCAATGATACACTGCATATTACGTTATATTATAAGGTATTTTCAATGATACTCTGTATATTACGTTATATTACATGGTATTTTCTATGATACACTGCATATTACGTTATATTATAAGGTATTTTCAATGATACACTGCATATTACGATATGATATAAGGTATTTTCAATGATACACTGCATATTACGATATGATATAAGGTATTTTCAATGATACACTGCATATTACGTTATATCGTAAGGTATTTTCAATGATACACTGCATATTACGTTATATTATAAGGTATTTTCAATGATACACTGCATATTACGTTATATTATAAGGTATTTTCAATGATACACTGCATGTTACGCTATATTGTAAGGTATTTTCAATGATACACTGTATATTACGTTATATTATAAGGTATTTTCAAAGATACACTACAAATTACGATATGTTATAAGGTATTTTCAATGATACACTCCATATTACGTTATATTATAAGGTATTTTCAATGATACACTGCATATTACGAAATGATATAAGGTATTTTCAATGATACACTGCATATTACCTTATATTATAAGGTTATACTCAATGATACACTGCATATTACGTTATATTATAAGGTATTTTCAATGATACACT
>CAKAJI010000443.1:0-43723 GCA_916610255.1 Lasioglossum lativentre
TAGCAGTTTATCATTGAAAATACCTTATCATATAACGTAATATGCAGTGTATCATTGAAAATACCTTATAATATAACGTAATATGCAGTGTATCATTGAAAATACCTTATAATATAACGTAATATGCGGTGTATCATTGAAAATACCTTATAATATAACGTAATATGCAGTCTACCATTGAAAATACATTATAAAATAATGTAATATGCAGTCTGTCATTGAAAATACCTTATAATATAACGTAATATGATATATATCATTAAAAATACCTTATAATTTAACGTAATATGCAGGGTATCATTGAAAATACCTTATAATATATCGTAATTTGTAGTGTATCATTGAAAATACCTTATAATATAACGTAATATGCAGTGTATCATTGAAAATACCTTATAATATAACGTAATATGCGGTGTATCATTGAAAATACCTTATAATATAACGTAATATGCAGTTCTTCCATTGAAAATACATTATAAAATAATGTAATATGCAGTCTGTCATTGAAAATACCTTATAATATAACGTAATATGATATATATCATTAAAAATACCTTATAATTTAACGTAATATGCAGGGTATCATTGAAAATACCTTATAATATAACGTAATATGCGGTGTATCATTGAAAATACCTTATAATATAACGTAATATGCAGTCTACCATTGAAAATACATTATAAAATAATGTAATATGCAGTCTGTCATTGAAAATACCTTATAATATAACGTAATATGATATATATCATTAAAAATACCTTATAATATAACGTAATATGCAGTGTATCATTGAAAATACCTTATAATATAACGTAATATGCAGTGTATCATTGAAATTACCTTATAATATAACGTATATGCAGTGTATCATTGAAAATACCTTATAATATAACGTAATATGCAGTGTATCATTGAAAATACCTTATAATATAACGTAATATGCGGTGTATCATTGAAAATACCTTATAACATAACGTAATATGCAGTGTATCATTGAAAATACCTTATAATATATCGTAATATGCAGTGCATCATTGAAAAAACCTTATAATATAACGTAATATGCAGTGTATCATTGAAAATACCTTATAATATATGGCAGTTTATCATTGAAAATACCATATAATATAACTTAATATGCAGGGTATCATAGAAAATACCTTATAATATATAGCAGTTTATCATTGAAAATACCTTATCATATAACGTAATATGCAGTGTATCATTGAAAATACCTTATAATATAACGTAATATGCAGGGTATCATTGAAAATACCTTATAATATATCGTAATTTGTAGTGTATCAATGGAAATACCTTCTCATATAACGTAATATGCAGTGTATCATTGAAAATACCTTATAATATATCGTAATTTGTAGTGTATCTTTGAAAATACCTTATAATATAACGTAATATGCAGTGTATCATAGAAAATACCTTATAATATATGGCAGTTTATCATTGAAAATACCATATAATATAACTTAATATGCAGGGTATCATAGAAAATACCTTATAATATATAGCAGTTTATCATTGAAAATACCTTATAAAATAATGTAATATGTAGTCTGTCATTGAAAATACTTTATAACATAACGCAATATGCAGTGTATCATTGAAAATACCTTATAATATAACGTAATATACTGTGTATCTTTGAAATTACCTTATAATATAACGTAATATGCAGTGTATCATTGAAAATACCTTATAATATAACGTAATATGCAGTGTATCATTGAAATTACCTTATAATATAACGTAATATGCAGTGTATCATTGAAAATACCTTATAGTATAACGTAATATGCAGTGCATCATTGAAAAAACCTTATAATATAACGTAATATGCAGTGTATCATTGAAAATACCTTATAATATATGGCAGTTTATCATTGAAAATACCATATAATATAACTTAATATGCAGGGTATCATAGAAAATACCTTATAATATATAGCAGTTTATCATTGAAAATACCTTATCATATAACGTAATATGCAGTGTATCATTGAAAATACCTTATAATATAACGTAATATGCAGTGTATCATTGAAAATACCTTATAATATAACGTAATATGCGGTGTATCATTGAAAATACCTTATAATATAACGTAATATGCAGTCTACCATTGAAAATACATTATAAAATAATGTAATATGCAGTCTGTCATTGAAAATACCTTATAATATAACGTAATATGATATATATCATTAAAAATACCTTATAATTTAACGTAATATGCAGGGTATCATTGAAAATACCTTATAATATATCGTAATTTGTAGTGTATCATTGAAAATACCTTATAATATAACGTAATATGCAGTGTATCATTGAAAATACCTTATAATATAACGTAATATGCAGGGTATCATTGAAAATACCTTATAATATATCGTAATTTGTAGTGTATCAATGGAAATACCTTCTCATATAACGTAATATGCAGTGTATCATTGAAAATACCTTATAATATATCGTAATTTGTAGTGTATCTTTGAAAATACCTTATAATATAACGTAATATGCAGTGTATCATAGAAAATACCTTATAATATATGGCAGTTTATCATTGAAAATACCATATAATATAACTTAATATGCAGGGTATCATAGAAAATACCTTATAATATATAGCAGTTTATCATTGAAAATACCTTATAAAATAATGTAATATGTAGTCTGTCATTGAAAATACTTTATAACATAACGCAATATGCAGTGTATCATTGAAAATACCTTATAAATATACGTAATATACTGTGTATCTTTGAAATTACCTTATAATATAACGTAATATGCAGTGTATCATTGAAAATACCTTATAATATAACGTAATATGCAGTGTATCATTGAAATTACCTTATAATATAACGTAATATGCAGTGTATCATTGAAAATACCTTATAATATAACGTAATATGCAGTGTATCATTGAAAATACCTTATAATATAACGTAATATGCGGTGTATCATTGAAAATACCTTATAACATAACGTAATATGCAGTGTATCATTGAAAATACCTTATAATATATCGTAATTTGTAGTGTATCATTGAAAATACCTTATAATATAACGTAATATGCAGGGAATCATTGAAAATACCTTATAATATATCGTAATTTGTAGTGTATCAATGGAAATACCTTCTCATATAACGTAATATGCAGTGTATCATTGAAAATACCTTATCATATAACGTAATATGCAGTGTATCATTGAAAATACCTTATAATATAACTTAATATGCAGTGTATCATTGAAAATACCTTATAATATAACTTAATATGCAGTGTATCATTGAAAATACCTTATGATATAACGTAATATGCAGTGTATCATTGAAAATACCTTAGAATATATGGTAATTCTAGTCTATCAATGAAAATACCTTATAATATAACGTAATATGCAGTGTATCAGTGAAAATACCTTATAATATATAGTAGTTTATCATTGAAAATACCTTATAATATAACGTAATATGCAGTGTATCATTGAAAATACCTTATAATATAACGTAATATGCGGTGTATCCTTGAAAATACCTTATAATATAACTTAATATGCAGTGTATCATTGAAAATACCTTATAATATAACTTAATATGCAGTGTATCATTGAAAATACCTTATGATATAACGTAATATGCAGTGTATCATTGAAAATACCTTAGAATATATGGTAATTCTAGTCTATCAATGAAAATACCTTATAATATAACGTAATATGCAGTGTATCAGTGAAAATACCTTATAATATATAGTAGTTTATCATTGAAAATACCTTATAATATAACGTAATATGCAGTGTATCATTGAAAATACCTTAGAATATATGGTAATTCTAGTCTATCAATGAAAATACCTTATAATATAACGTAATATGCAGTGTATCATTGAAAATACTTTATAATATATCGTAATGTGTAGTGTATCATTGAAAATACCTTATAATATATAGCAGTTTATCATTGAAAATACCTTATAATATAACTTAATATGCAGGGTATCATTGAAAATACCTTATAATATATCGTAATTTGTAGTGTATCATTGAAAATACCTTAGAATATATGGTAATGCTAGTCTATCACTGAAAATATCTTATAATATAACGTAATATGCAGTGTATCATTGAAAATACCTTATAATATATAGTAGTTTATCATTGAAAATACCTTATAATACAACGTAATATGCTGTGTATCATTGAAAATACCTTATAATATATCGTAATTTGTAGTGTATCAATGAAAATAACTTATAATATAACGTAATATGCAGTGTATCATTGAAAATACCTTATAATATATCGTAATTTGTAGTGTATCATTGAAAATACCTTAGAATATATGGTAATTCTAGTCTATCAATGAAAATACCTTATAATATAACGTAATATGCAGTGTATCATTGAAAATACCTTATAATATATCGTAATTTGTAGTGTATCATTGAAAATACCTTATAATATAACGTAATATGCAGTGTATCATTGAAAATACCTTATAATATAACGAAATATGCAGGGTATCATTGAAAATACCTTATAATATATCGTAATTTGTAGTGTATCAATGGAAATACCTTCTCATATAACGTAATATGCAGTGTATCATTGAAAATACCTTATAATATATCGTAATTTGTAGTGTATCATTGAAAATACCTTATAATATAACGAAATATGCAGGGTATTATTGAAAATACCTTATAATATATCGTAATTTGTAGTGTATCAATGGAAATACCTTCTCATATAACGTAATATGCAGTGTATCATTGAAAATACCTTATAATGTATCGTAATTTGTAGTGTATCTTTGAAAATACCTTATAATATAACGTAATATACTGTGTATCATTGAAAATACCTTATAATATATCGTAATTTGTAGTGTATCATTGAAAATACCTTATAGTATAACGTAATATGCAGTGCATCATTGAAAAAACCTTATAATATAACGTAATATGCAGTGTATCATTGAAAATACCTTATAATATAACGTAATATACTGTGTATCTTTGAAAATACCTTATCATATAACGTAATATGCAGTGTATCATTGAAAATACCTTATAATATAACTTAATATGCAGTGTATCATTGAAAATACTTTATAATATAACGTAATATGCAGGTTATCATTGAAAATACCTTATAATATATCGTAATTTGTAGTGTATCATTGAAAATACCTTAGAATATATGGTAATTCTAGTCTATCAATGAAAATACCTTATAATATAACGTAATATGCAGTGTATCATGGAAAATACCTTATAATATATCGTAATTTGTAGTGTATCATTGAAAATACCTTATAGTATAACGTAATATGCAGTGCATCATTGAAAAAACCTTATAATATAACGTAATATGCAGTGTATCATTGAAAATACCTTATAATATAACGTAATATACTGTGTATCTTTGAAAATACCTTATCATATAACGTAATATGCAGTGTATCATTGAAAATACCTTATAATATAACGTAATATACTGTGTATCTTTGAAATTACCTTATAATATAACGTAATATGCAGTGTATCATTGAAAATACCTTATAATATATCGTAATTTGTAGTGTATCAATGGAAATACCTTCTCATATAACGTAATATGCAGTGTATCATTGAAAATACCTTATAATATATCGTAATTTGTAGTGTATCTTTGAAAATACCTTATAATATAACGTAATATACAGTGCATCATTGAAAATACCTTATAATATATGGCAGTTTATCATTGAAAATACCATATAATATAACTTAATATGCAGGGTATCATAGAAAATACCTTATAATATATAGCAGTTTATCATTGAAAATACCTTATAAAATAATGTAATATGTAGTCTGTCATTGAAAATACTTTATAACATAACGCAATATGCAGTGTATCATTGAAAATACCTTATAATATAACGTAATATACTGTGTATCTTTGAAATTACCTTATAATATAACGTAATATGCAGTGTATCATTGAAAATACCTTATAATATAACGTAATATGCAGTGTATCATTGAAATTACCTTATAATATAACGTAATATGCAGTGTATCATTGAAAATACCTTATAATATAACGTAATATGCAGTGTATCATTGAAAATACCTTATAATATAACGTAATATGCGGTGTATCATTGAAAATACCTTATAACATAACGTAATATGCAGTGTATCATTGAAAATACCTTATAATATATCGTAATTTGTAGTGTATCTTTGAAAATACCTTATAATATAACGTAATATGCAGTGCATCATTGAAAATACCTAATAATATCACGTAATATGCAGTGTATCATTGAAAATACCTTATAATTTAACGTAATATGCAGGGTATCATTGAAAATACCTTATAATATATCGTAATTTGTAGTGTATCATTGAAAATACCTTATAATATAACGTAATATGCAGTGTATCATTGAAAATACCTTATAATATAACGTAATATGCAGGGTATCATTGAAAATACCTTATAATATATCGTAATTTGTAGTGTATCAATGGAAATACATTCTCATATAACGTAATATGCAGTGTATCATTGAAAATACCTTATAATATATCGTAACTTGTAGTGTAGCTTTGAAAATACCTTATAATATAACGTAATATGCAGTGTATCATAGAAAATACCTTATAATATATTTCAGTTTATCATTGAAAATACCTTATAATATAACGAAATATGCAGGGTATCATTGAAAATACCTTATAATATATCGTCATTTGTAGTGTATCAATGGAAATACCTTCTCATATAACGTAATATGCAGTGTATCATTGAAAATACCTTATAATGTATCGTAATTTGTAGTGTATCATTGAAAATACCTTATAATATAACGAAATATGCAGGGTATTATTGAAAATACCTTATAATATATCGTAATTTGTAGTGTATCAATGGAAATACCTTCTCATATAACGTAATATGCAGTGTATCATTGAAAATACCTTATAATGTATCGTAATTTGTAGTGTATCTTTGAAAATACCTTATAATATAACGTAATATACTGTGTATCATTGAAAATACCTTATAATATATCGTAATTTGTAGTGTATCATTGAAAATACCTTATAGTATAACGTAATATGCAGTGCATCATTGAAAAAACCTTATAATATAACGTAATATGCAGTGTATCATTGAAAATACCTTATAATATAACGTAATATACTGTGTATCTTTGAAAATACCTTATCATATAACGTAATATGCAGTGTATCATTGAAAATACCTTATAATATAACTTAATATGCAGTGTATCATTGAAAATACTTTATAATATAACGTAATATGCAGGTTATCATTGAAAATACCTTATAATATATCGTAATTTGTAGTGTATCATTGAAAATACCTTAGAATATATGGTAATTCTAGTCTATCAATGAAAATACCTTATAATATAACGTAATATGCAGTGTATCATGGAAAATACCTTATAATATATCGTAATTTGTAGTGTATCATTGAAAATACCTTATAGTATAACGTAATATGCAGTGCATCATTGAAAAAACCTTATAATATAACGTAATATGCAGTGTATCATTGAAAATACCTTATAATATAACGTAATATACTGTGTATCTTTGAAAATACCTTATCATATAACGTAATATGCAGTGTATCATTGAAAATACCTTATAATATAACGTAATATACTGTGTATCTTTGAAATTACCTTATAATATAACGTAATATGCAGTGTATCATTGAAAATACCTTATAATATATCGTAATTTGTAGTGTATCAATGGAAATACCTTCTCATATAACGTAATATGCAGTGTATCATTGAAAATACCTTATAATATATCGTAATTTGTAGTGTATCTTTGAAAATACCTTATAATATAACGTAATATGCAGTGTATCATAGAAAATACCTTATAATATATGGCAGTTTATCATTGAAAATACCATATAATATAACTTAATATGCAGGGTATCATAGAAAATACCTTATAATATATAGCAGTTTATCATTGAAAATACCTTATAAAATAATGTAATATGTAGTCTGTCGTTGAAAATACTTTATAACATAACGCAATATGCAGTGTATCATTGAAAATACCTTATAATATAACGTAATATACTGTGTATCTTTGAAATTACCTTATAATATAACGTAATATGCAGTGTATCATTGAAAATACCTTATAATATAACGTAATATGCAGTGTATCATTGAAATTACCTTATAATATAACGTAATATGCAGTGTATCATTGAAAATACCTTATAATATAACGTAATATGCAGTGTATCATTGAAAATACCTTATAATATAACGTAATATGCGGTGTATCATTGAAAATACCTTATAACATAACGTAATATGCAGTGTATCATTGAAAATACCTTATAATATATCGTAATTTGTAGTGTATCTTTGAAAATACCTTATAATATAACGTAATATGCAGTGTATCATAGAAAATACCTTATAATATATAGCAGTTTATCATTGAAAATACCTTATAATATAACTTAATATGCAGGGTATCATTGAAAATACCTTATAATATATCGTAATTTGTAGTGTATCATTGAAAATACCTTAGAATATATGGTAATTCTAGTCTATCAATGAAAATACCTTATAATATAACGTAATATGCAGTGTATCATTGAAAAGACCTTATAATATATCGTAATTTGTATTGTATCATTGAAAATACCTTATAGTATAACGTAATATGCAGTGCATCATTGAAAATACCTAATAATATCACGTAATATGCAGTGTATCATTGAAAATACCTTATAATTTAACGTAATATGCAGGGTATCTTTGAAAATACCTTATAATATATCGTAATTTGTAGTGTATCATTGAAAATACCTTATAATATAACGTAATATGCAGTGTACCATTGAAAATACCTTATAATATAACGTAATATGCAGGGTATCATTGAAAATACCTTATAATATATCGTAATTTGTAGTGTATCAATGGAAATACATTCTCATATAACGTAATATGCAGTGTATCATTGAAAATACCTTATAATATATCGTAATTTGTAGTGTAGCTTTGAAAATACCTTATAATATAACGTAATATGCAGTGTATCATAGAAAATACCTTATAATATATTTCAGTTTATCATTGAAAATACCTTATAATATAACTTAATATGCAGGGTATCATTGAAAATACCTTATAATATATCGTAATTTGTAGTGTATCATTGAAAATACCTTAGAATATATGGTAATTCTAGTCTATCAATGAAAAAACCTTATAATATAACGTAATATGCAGTGTATCATTGAAAATACCTTATAATATATCGTAATTTGTAGTGTATCATTGAAAATACCTTATAGTATAACGTAATATGCAGTGCATCATTGAAAAAACCTTATAATATAACGTAATATGCAGTGTATCATTGAAAATACCTTATCATATAACGTAATATGCAGTGTATCATTGAAAATACCTTATAATATAACGTAATATGCAGTGTATCATTGAAAATACCTTATAATATAACGTAATATGCGGTGTATCATTGAAAATACCTTATAATATAACGTAATATGCAGTCTACCATTGAAAATACATTATAAAATAATGTAATATGCAGTCTGTCATTGAAAATACCTTATAATATAACGTAATATGATATATATCATTAAAAATACCTTATAAAATAATGTAATATGCAGTATACCATTGAAAATACTTATAATATAACGTAATATGCAGTGTATCATTGAAAATACCTTATCATATAACGTAATATGCAGTGTATCATTGAAAATACCTTATAACATAACGTAATATGCAGTGTATCATTGAAAATACCTTATAATATATCGTAATTTGTAGTGTATCTTTGAAAATACCTTATAATATAACGTAATATGCAGTGTATCATTGAAAATACCTTATAATATAACGTAATATGCAGGGTATCATTGAAAATACCTTATAATATATCGTAATTTGTAGTGTATCAATGGAAATACCTTCTCATATAACGTAATATGCAGTGTATCATTGAAAATACCTTATAATATATCGTAATTTGTAGT
Source organism: Lasioglossum lativentre (assembly GCA_916610255.1). Lineage (NCBI taxonomy): Eukaryota > Metazoa > Arthropoda > Insecta > Hymenoptera > Halictidae > Lasioglossum > Lasioglossum lativentre. The sequence continues at coordinate 10,115 of CAKAJI010000443.1, forward strand.
GTATCTTTGAAAATACCTTATAATATAACGTAATATGCAGTGTATCATAGAAAATACCTTATAATATATAGCAGTTTATCATTGAAAATACCTTATAATATAACTTAATATGCAGGGTATCATTGAAAATACCTTATAATATATCGTAATTTGTAGTGTATCATTGAAAATACCTTAGAATATATGGTAATTCTAGTCTATCAATGAAAATACCTTATAATATAACGTAATATGCAGTGTATCATTGAAAATACCTTATAATATATCGTAATTTGTAGTGTATCATTGAAAATACCTTATAGTATAACGTAATATGCAGTCTACCATTGAAAATACATTATAAAATAACGTAATATGCAGTGTATCATTGAAAATACCTTATCATATAACGTAATATGCAGTGTATCATTGAAAATACCTTATAATATAACGTAATATGCAGTGTATCATTGAAAATACCTTATAATATAACGTAATATGCGGTGTATCATTGAAAATACCTTATAATATAACGTAATATGCAGTCTACCATTGAAAATACATTATAAAATAATGTAATATGCAGTCTGTCATTGAAAATACCTTATAATATAACGTAATATGATATATATCATTAAAAATACCTTATAAAATAACGTAATATGCAGTATACCATTGAAAATACTTATAATATAACGTAATATGCAGTGTATCATTGAAAATACCTTATCATATAACGTAATATACAGTGTATCATTGAAAATACCTTATAATATATCGTAATTTGTAGTGTATCATTGAAAATACCTTAGAATATATGGTAATTCTAGTCTATCAATGAAAATACCTTATAATATAACGTAATATGCAGAGTATCATTGAAAATACCTTATAATATATCGTAATTTGTATTGTATCATTGAAAATACCTTAGAATATATGGTAATGCTAGTCTATCACTGAAAATACCTTATAATATAACGTAATATGCAGTCTACCATTGAAAATACATTATAAAAAAATGTAATATGTAGTCTGTCATTGAAAATACCTTATAATATAACGCAATATGCAGTGTATCATTGAAAATACCTTATAATATAACGTAATATACTGTGTATCTTTGAAATTACCATATAATATAACGTAATTTGTAGTGTATCATTGAAAATACCTTAGAATATATGGTAATGCTAGTCTATCACTGAAAATACCTTATAATATATCGTAATTTGTAGTGTATCATTGAAAATACCTTATAATATAACGTAATATGCAGTGTATCATTGAAAATACCTTATCATATAACGTAATATGCAGTGTATCATTGAAAATACCTTATAATATAACGTAATATGCGGTGTATCATTGAAAAAACCTTATAATATAACGTAATATGCGGTGTATCATTGAAAATACCTTATAACATAACGTAATATGCAGTGTATCATTGAAAATACCTTATAATATATCGTAATTTGTAGTGTATCTTTGAAAATACCTTATAATATAACGTAATATGCAGTGTATCATAGAAAATACCTTATAATATATAGCAGTTTATCATTGAAAATACCTTATAATATAACTTAATATGCAGGGTATCATTGAAAATACCTTATAATATATCGTAATTTGTAGTGTATCATTGAAAATACCTTATAGTATAACGTAATATGCAGTGCATCATTGAAAAAACCTTATAATATAACGTAATATGCAGTGTATCATTGAAAATACCTTATCATATAACGTAATATGCAGTGTATCATTGAAAATACCTTATAATATAACGTAATATGCGGTGTATCATTGAAAAAACCTTATAATATAACGTAATATGCGGTGTATCATTGAAAATACCTTATAACATAACGTAATATGCAGTGTATCATTGAAAATACCTTATAATATATCGTAATTTGTAGTGTATCTTTGAAAATACCTTATAATATAACGTAATATGCAGTGTATCATAGAAAATACCTTATAATATATAGCAGTTTATCATTGAAAATACCTTATAATATAACTTAATATGCAGGGTATCATTGAAAATACCTTATAATATATCGTAATTTGTAGTGTATCATTGAAAATACCTTAGAATATATGGTAATTCTAGTCTATCAATGAAAATACCTTATAATATAACGTAATATGCAGTGTATCATTGAAAATACCTTATAATATATCGTAATTTGTAGTGTATCATTGAAAATACCTTATAGTATAACGTAATATGCAGTGCATCATTGAAAAAACCTTATAATATAACGTAATATGCAGTGTATCATTGAAAATACCTTATCATATAACGTAATATGCAGTGTATCATTGAAAATACCTTATAATATAACGTAATATGCGGTGTATCATTGAAAATACCTTATAATATAACGTAATATGCAGTCTACCATTGAAAATACATTATAAAATAATGTAATATGCAGTCTGTCATTGAAAATACCTTATAATATAACGTAATATGATATATATCATTAAAAATACCTTATAAAATAACGTAATATGCAGTATACCATTGAAAATACTTATAATATAACGTAATATGCAGTGTATCATTGAAAATACCTTATAATATAACGTAATATGCAGTGTATCATTGAAAATACCTTATAATATATCGTAATTTGTAGTGTATCATTGAAAATACCTTATAGTATAACGTAATATGCAGTGCATCATTGAAAAAACCTTATAATATAACGTAATATGCAGTGTATCATTGAAAATACCTTATCATATAACGTAATATGCAGTGTATCATTGAAAATACCTTATAATATAACGTAATATGCGGTGTATCATTGAAAATACCTTATAATATAACGTAATATGCAGTCTACCATTGAAAATACATTATAAAATAATGTAATATGCAGTCTGTCATTGAAAATACCTTATAATATAAAGTAATATGATATATATCATTAAAAATACCTTATAAAATAACGTAATATGCAGTATACCATTGAAAATACTTATAATATAACGTAATATGCAGTGTATCATTGAAAATACCTTATAATATAACGTAATATGCAGTGTATCATTGAAAATACCTTATAATATAACGTAATATGCAGTGCATCATTGAAAATACCTTATAATATCACGTAATATGCAGTGTATCATTGAAAATACCTTATAATTTAACGTAATATGCAGGGTATCATTGAAAATACCTTATAATATATCGTAATTTGTATTGTATCATTGAAAATACCTTATAGTATAACGTAATATGCAGTGCATCATTGAAAATACCTTATAATATAACGTAATATGCAGTGTATCATTGAAAATACCTTATAATATAACTTAATATGCAGTGTATCATTGAAAATACCTTATGATATAACGTAATATGCAGTGTATCATTGAAAATACCTTAGAATATATGGTAATTCTAGTCTATCAATGAAAATACCTTATAATATAACGTAATATGCGGTGTATCGTTGAAAAAACCTTATAATATAACGTAATATGCAGGGTATCATTGAAAATACCTTATAATATATCGTAATTTGTATTGTATCATTGAAAATACCTTATAGTATAACGTAATATGCAGTGCATCATTGAAAATACCTTATAATATAACGTAATATGCAGTGTATCATTGAAAATACCTTATAATATAACTTAATATGCAGTGTATCATTGAAAATACCTTATGATATAACGTAATATGCAGTGTATCATTGAAAATACCTTAGAATATATGGTAATTCTAGTCTATCAATGAAAATACCTTATAATATAACGTAATATGCGGTGTATCGTTGAAAAAACCTTATAATATAACGTAATATGCGGTGTATCATTGAAAAAACCTTATAATATAACGTAATATGCAGTGTATCATTGAAAATACCTTATCATATAACGTAATATGCAGTGTATCATTGAAAATACCTTATAATTTAACGTAATATGCAGGGTATCATTGAAAATACCTTATAATATATCGTAATTTGTATTGTATCATTGAAAATACCTTATAGTATAACGTAATATGCAGTGCATCATTGAAAATACCTTATAATATAACGTAATATGCAGTGTATCATTGAAAATACCTTATAATATAACTTAATATGCAGTGTATCATTGAAAATACCTTATGATATAACGTAATATGCAGTGTATCATTGAAAATACCTTAGAATATATGGTAATTCTAGTCTATCAATGAAAATACCTTATAATATAACGTAATATGCGGTGTATCGTTGAAAAAACCTTATAATATAACGTAATATGCGGTGTATCATTGAAAATACCTTATAATATAACGTAATATGCAGTGTATCATAGAAAATACCTTATAATATATAGCAGTTTATCATTGAAAATACCTTATAATATAACGTAATATGCTGTGTATCATTGAAAATACCTTATAATATAACGTAATATGCGGTGTATCATTGAAAATACCTTATAATATAACGTAATATGCAGTGTATCATAGAAAATACCTTATAATATATAGCAGTTTATCATTGAAAATACCTTATAATATACCTTAATATGCAGTGTATCATTGAAAGTACCTTATGATATAACGTAATATGCAGTGTATCATTGAAAATACCTTATAATATATAGTAGTTTATTAACTTCCCGATTCATAGGGAAGTTACTGTAATTACCCCCGAAAATCGAAAATCGAATTTTTAGCAGATCTTCACGTTTCATGGTCATTGGAGTCATTTTAGACTATTTTTATCAAAATGTCGGTATGTGTGTGTGTGTGTGTGTGTGTGCGTATGTCCGTTTCTATGGTATCAAATTTTTCGTTAACGTTTTCAGAAAAAGTAACTACGCGATCGGAATGATGAATGATGCAATCGATGTGCCCCGCTGTAACTTAGAGCTGATTAGATTTTGGTCCATATTGGTCAAGTAGTTTTTTAGTTTTTTTAGTTTTTTTAGTTTTCTTAGTTTTTTTCGAAAGAAGTTCATTCAACAATGCAAATTATACGAGAGGACTATAAAAAATGAGAGGATTATAAAAAATTTTTTTCTTAATTTTTTTTTTAGATTTAAAAAAAAATTTTTTTTTTGTAGATTTAAAAAAAAATTTTTTTTTTAAACTTTTTTTTAAACTGATGCTACTGTTATAAATCACCAAAAGCAACTAATTCTATGTTTGGTAGCGTTGTACAGCGAATAATGAATAAAATTACAATTGAAAGTGAAAAGATTTTGATAGGTGATTTCAATTACAATATATTAAATTGCAAGGATAATGGTAATAATTATTTGATTAACCTTTTGAACAAGTACAATTTAAAAACTAAATTACCATCCAAAAGTATAACGACCAATTTGAATACGCAAATAGATGTCATTTTCTCAAATGTTGATGATATAGATTGCGGTGTTTATGAAACATATTTCAGCTATCATAAGCCAATTTATGCAATCCTCGATAAGAAGGTTGTCAAATATAAAAAAGGAGAGAATGTAGAGAAAACAGATGTAACAATCACAAATCAACAAATGAATCCTGAAAATTTTACAATTTTTGATGAATGTTTAATGATCTCGGACCAGCATATCGAGCAACATAATCATGAATATGCAGTGCCTGCAGACTGATTCCTCAATGATGGTTATAACTATGCTTTAGAAACAGCCGAATGTAAAGAAGTCATAAAACCTGATTGTTATTTACAAGATAAACATATTAATTTATTTCACGAAATTATGAACAGAAATCTAAACGAGCGTGGAATATACAACTTTGCTCAAGATACTGGTTACGTTCGAGCTTTTTTGAGTAATTTACAAGAGATCCCAGAACATGAGACGAATATTCAGATAATATACACTGGTGAAATTGGAAAAAAGGTAGTAGGACATTGGATTTGCACAAGATCTGATGGTAACGGAAATGTACACATTTATGATAGTTTTAATGCTAATCATTTGAACCATGATGTAATAGATTATTTGAATGCCCTTTATAAATATAAGAAGAAGTATATATTTCACAGAGTACAATATCAAAACAATGCGTTTGATTGTGGAGCATTTGCAATTTATTTTGCAACATTACTATGCTATAACAAGGAACCAAGCGAGCAACGAGCATACGATGTTGGTTTAATGCGACGCCATATAGCAAACATTTTGATAAGTAGAAAACTATTGAACTTCCCTGAGAATGTATAATCTTCTTAAAACGTTCAATAAATAATGATAATAATATACTGCAACTAACGAATCGGTAAGTTCTTTCTGTGGCTCGTGGAGAGTCACACACAAAATAACATCCGTACCACCAACCCTCTCGCGAGCTCGCAAAGCGAGCGAGCTACAACATCCCCACCCGCGAAGCTCGCGAAGCGAGCGAGCAACAACCCCCCTCTAGTTATTGAAAATACCTTAGAATATATGGTAATTTGTAGTATATCATTGAAAATACTTTATAATATAACGTAATATGCAGTTTATCATTGAAAATACCTTATAATATATCGTAATTTGTAGTGTAGCAATGAAAATACCTTATAATATAACGTAATATGCAGTGTATCATTGAAAATACCTTATAATATATCGTAATTTGTATTGTATCATTGAAAATACCTTATAATATATCGTAATTTGTAGTGTATCATTGAAAATACCTTATAGTATAACGTAATATGCAGTGCATCATTGAAAAAACCTTATAATATAACGTAATATGCAGTGTATCATTGAAAATACCTTATAATATAACGTAATATGCAGTGTATCATAGAAAATACCTTATAATATATCGTAATTTGTAGTGTATCATTGAAAATACCTTAGAATATATGGTAATTCTAGTCTATCAATGAAAATACCTTATAATATAACGTAATATGCAGTGTATCATTGAAAATACCTTATAATATATCGTAATTTGTAGTGTATCATTGAAAATACCTTATAGTATAACGTAATATGCAGTGTATCATAGAAAATACCTTATAATATATAGCAGTTTATCATTGAAAATACCTTAGAATATATGGTAATGCTAGTCTATCACTGAAAATACCTTATAATATAACGTAATATGCAGTCTACCATTGAAAATACATTATAAAATAATGTAATATGTAGTCTGTCATTGAAAATACCTTATAATATAACGCAATATGCAGTGTATCATTGAAAATACCTTATAATATAACGTAATATACTGTGTATCTTTGAAATTACCTTATAATATAACGTAATATGCAGTGTATCATTGAAAATACCTTATAATATAACGTAATATGCAGTGTATCATTGAAAATACCTTATAATATATCGTAATATACAGTATACCATTGAAAATACCTTATAATATAACGTAATATGCAGTGTATCATTGAAAATACTTTATAATATAACGTAATATGCAGGTTATCATTGATAATACCTCATAATATATCGTAATTTGTAGTGTATCATTGAAAATACCTTAGAATATATGGTAATTCTAGTCTATCAATGAAAATACCTTATAATATAACGTAATATGCAGTGTATCATGGAAAATACCTTATAATATATCGTAATTTGTAGTGTATCATTGAAAATACCTTATAGTATAACGTAATATGCAGTGCATCATTGAAAAAACCTTATAATATAACGTAATATGCAGTGTATCATTGAAAATACCTTATAATATAACGTAATATGCAGTGTATCATGGAAAATACCTTATAATATATCGTAATTTGTAGTGTATCATTGAAAATACCTTATAGTATAACGTAATATGCAGTGCATCATTGAAAAAACCTTATAATATAACGTAATATGCAGTGTATCATTGAAAATACCTTATAATATAACGTAATATGCAGTGTATCATTGAAAATACCTTATAATATAACGTAATATGCAGTGTATCATTGAAAATACCTTATAATATAACATAATATGCGGTGTATCATTGAAAATACCTTATAACATAACGTAATATGCAGTGTATCATTGAAAATACCTTATAATATATCGTAATTTGTAGTGTATCATTGAAAATACCTTATAGTATAACGTAATATGCAGTGCATCATTGAAAAAACCTTATAATATAACGTAATATGCAGTGTATCATTGAAAATACCTTATAATATAACGTAATATGCAGTGTATCATTGAAAATACCTTATAATATATCGTAATTTGTAGTGTATCATTGAAAATACCTTAGAATATATGGTAATTCTAGTCTATCAATGAAAATACCTTATAATATAACGTAATATGCAGTGTATCATTGAAAATACCTTATAATATATCGTAATTTGTAGTGTATCATTGAAAATACCTTATAGTATAACGTAATATGCAGTGTATCATAGAAAATACCTTATAATATATAGCAGTTTATCATTGAAAATACCTTAGAATATATGGTAATGCTAGTCTATCACTGAAAATACCTTATAATATAACGTAATATGCAGTCTACCATTGAAAATACATTATAAAATAATGTAATATGTAGTCTGTCATTGAAAATACCTTATAATATAACGTAATATGCAGTGTATCATTGAAATTACCTTATAATATAACGTAATATGCAGTGTATCATTGAAAATACCTTATAATATAACGTAATATGCAGTGTATCATTGAAAATACCTTATAATATATCGTAATATACAGTATACCATTGAAAATACCTTATAATATAACGTAATATGCAGTGTATCATTGAAAATACTTTATAATATAACGTAATATGCAGGTTATCATTGAAAATACCTCATAATATATCGTAATTTGTAGTGTATCATTGAAAATACCTTAGAATATATGGTAACTCTAGTCTATCAATGAAAAAACCTTATAATATAACGTAATATGCAGTGTATCATTGAAAATACCTTATCATATAACGTAATATGATATATATCATTAAAAATACCTTATAAAATAACGTAATATGCAGTGTATCATGGAAAATACCTTATAATATATCGTAATTTGTAGTGTATCATTGAAAATACCTTATAGTATAACGTAATATGCAGTGCATCATTGAAAATACCTTATAATATAACGTAATATGCAGTGTATCATTGAAAATACCTTATAATATAACGTAATATGCAGTGTATCATAGAAAATACCTTATGATATATAGCAGTTTATCATTGAAAATACCTTATAATATAACTTAATATGCAGGGTATCATTGAAAATACCTTATAATATATCGTAATTTGTAGTGTATCATTGAAAATACCTTAGAATATATGGTAATTCTAGTCTATCAATGAAAATACCATATAATATAACGTAATATGCAGTGTATCATTGAAAATACCTTATAATATATCGTAATTTGTAGTGTATCATTGAAAATACCTTATAGTATAACGTAATATGCAGTGCATCATTGAAAAAACCTTATAATATAACGTAATATGCAGGTTATCAATGAAAATACCTTATAATATATCGTAATTTGTAGTGTATAATTGAAAATACCTTAGAATATATGGTAATTCTAGTCTATCAATGAAAATACCTTATAATATAACGTAATATGCAGTGTATCATTGAAAATACCTTATAATATAACGTAATATGCAGTGTATCATTGAAAATACCTTATAATATAACGTAATATGCGGTGTATCATTGAAAATACCTTATAATATAACGTAATTTGCAGTGTATCATTGAAAATACCTTATAATATAACTTAATATGCAGTGTATCATTGAAAATACTTTATAATATAACGTAATATGCAGGTTATCATTGAAAATACCTTATAATATATAGTAATTTGTAGTGTATCATTGAAAATACCTTAGAATGTATGGTAACTCTAGTCTATCAATGAAAAAACCTTATAATATAACGTAATATGCGGTGTATCGTTGAAAAAACCTTATAATATAACGTAATATGCAGGGTATCATTGAAAATACCTTATAATATATCGTAATTTGTAGTGTATCATTGAAAATACCTTATAATATATCGTAATTTGTAGTGTATAATTGAAAATACCTTAGAATATATGGTAATTCTAGTCTATCAATGAAAATACCTTATAATATAACGTAATATGCAGTGTATCATTGAAAATACCTTATAATATAACGTAATATGCAGTGTATCATTGAAAATACCTTATAATATATCGTAATTTGTAGTGTATCATTGAAAATACCTTATAGTATAACGTAATATGCAGTGTATCATAGAAAATACCTTATAATATATAGCAGTTTATCATTGAAAATACCTTAGAATATATGGTAATGCTAGTCTATCACTGAAAATACCTTATAATATAACGTAATATGCAGTCTACCATTGAAAATACATTATAAAATAATGTAATATGTAGTCTGTCATTGAAAATACCTTATAATATAACGTAATATGCAGTGTATCATTGAAAATACCTTATAATATAACGTAATATGCAGTGTATCATTGAAAATACCTTATAATATAACGTAATATGCAGTGTATCATTGAAAATACCTTATAATATATCGTAATATACAGTATACCATTGAAAATACCTTATAATATAACGTAATATGCAGTGTATCATTGAAAATACTTTATAATATAACGTAATATGCAGGTTATCATTGAAAATACCTCATAATATATCGTAATTTGTAGTGTATCATTGAAAATACCTTAGAATATATGGTAACTCTAGTCTATCAATGAAAAAACCTTATAATATAACGTAATATGCAGTGTATCATTGAAAATACCTTATCATATAACGTAATATGATATATATCATTAAAAATACCTTATAAAATAACGTAATATGCAGTGTATCATGGAAAATACCTTATAATATATCGTAATTTGTAGTGTATCATTGAAAATACCTTATAGTATAACGTAATATGCAGTGCATCATTGAAAAAACCTTATAATATAACGTAATATGCAGTGTATCATTGAAAATACCTTATAATATAACGTAATATGCAGTGTATCATAGAAAATACCTTATGATATATAGCAGTTTATCATTGAAAATACCTTATAATATAACTTAATATGCAGGGTATCATTGAAAATACCTTATAATATATCGTAATTTGTAGTGTATCATTGAAAATACCTTAGAATATATGGTAATTCTAGTCTATCAATGAAAATACCATATAATATAACGTAATATGCAGTGTATCATTGAAAATACCTTATAATATATCGTAATTTGTAGTGTATCATTGAAAATACCTTATAGTATAACGTAATATGCAGTGCATCATTGAAAAAACCTTATAATATAACGTAATATGCAGGTTATCAATGAAAATACCTTATAATATATCGTAATTTGTAGTGTATAATTGAAAATACCTTAGAATATATGGTAATTCTAGTCTATCAATGAAAATACCTTATAATATAACGTAATATGCAGTGTATCATTGAAAATACCTTATAATATAACGTAATATGCAGTGTATCATTGAAAATACCTTATAATATAACGTAATATGCGGTGTATCATTGAAAATACCTTATAATATAACGTAATTTGCAGTGTATCATTGAAAATACCTTATAATATAACTTAATATGCAGTGTATCATTGAAAATACTTTATAATATAACGTAATATGCAGGTTATCATTGAAAATACCTTATAATATATAGTAATTTGTAGTGTATCATTGAAAATACCTTAGAATGTATGGTAACTCTAGTCTATCAATGAAAAAACCTTATAATATAACGTAATATGCAGTGTATCATTGAAAATACCTTATCATATAACGTAATATGCAGTGTATCATTGAAAATACCTTATAATATAACGTAATATGCAGTGTATCATTGAAAATACCTTATAATATAACGTAATATGCGGTGTATCATTGAAAATACCTTATAATATAACGTAATATGCAGTCTGTCATTGAAAATACCTTATAATATAACGTAATATGATATATATCATTAAAAATACCTTATAAAATAACGTAATATGCAGTGTATCATGGAAAATACCTTATAATATATCGTAATTTGTAGTGTATCATTGAAAATACCTTATAGTATAACGTAATATGCAGTGCATCATTGAAAAAACCTTATAATATAACGTAATATGCAGTGTATCATTGAAAATACCTTATAATATATAGCAGTTTATCATTGAAAATACCTTATAATATAACTTAATATGCAGGGTATCATTGAAAATACCTTATAATATATCGTAATTTGTAGTGTATCATTGAAAATACCTTAGAATATATGGTAATGCTAGTCTATCACTGAAAATACCTTATAATATAACGTAATATGCAGTCTACCATTGAAAATACATTATAAAATAATGTAATATGTAGTCTGTCATTGAAAATACCTTATAATATAACGCAATATGCAGTGTATCATTGAAAATACCTTATAATATAACGTAATATACTGTGTATCTTTGAAATTACCTTATAATATAACGTAATATGCAGTGTATCATTGAAAATACCTTATAATATATCGTAATATGCAGTGAATCATTGAAAATACCTTATCATATAACGTAATATGCAGTGTATCATTGAAAATACCTTATAATATAACGTAATATGCGGTGTATCATTGAAAATACCTTATAATATAACGTAATTTGCAGTGTATCATTGAAAATACCTTATAATATAACTTAATATGCAGTGTATCATTGAAAATACTTTATAATATAACGTAATATGCAGGTTATCATTGAAAATACCTTATAATATATCGTAATTTGTAGTGTATCATTGAAAATACCTTAGAATATATGGTAACTCTAGTCTATCAATGAAAAAAACCTTATAATATAACGTAATATGCAGTGTATCATTGAAAATACCTTATCATATAACTTAATATGCAGTGTATCATTGAAAATACTTTATAATATAACGTAATATGCAGGTTATCAATGAAAATACCTTATAATATATCGTAATTTGTAGTGTATCATTGAAAATACCTTAGAATATATGGTAACTCTAGTCTATCAATGAAAAAACCTTATAATATAACGTAATATGCAGTGTATCATTGAAAATACCTTATCATATAACTTAATATGCAGTGTATCATTGAAAATACCTTATAATATAACGTAATATGCAGTGTATCATTGAAAATACCTTATAATATAACGTAATATGCAGTGTATCATGGAAAATACCTTATGATATATAGCAGTTTATCATTGAAAAAACCTTATAATATAACGTAATATGCAGTCTACCATTGAAAATACATTATAAAATAATGTAATATGTAGTCTGTCATTGAAAATACCTTATAATATAACGCAATATGCAGTGTATCATTGAAAATACCTTATAATATAACGTAATATACTGTGTATCTTTGAAATTACCTTATAATATAACGTAATATGCAGTGTATCATTGAAAATACCTTATAATATAACTTAATATGCAGTGTATCATTGAAAATACCTTATAATATAACGTAATATGCAGTGTATCATTGAAAATACCTTATAATATAACGTAATATGCAGTGTATCATTGAAAATACCTTATAATATAACGTAATATGCGGTGTATCATTGAAAATACCTTATAACATAACGTAATATGCAGTGTATCATTGAAAATACCTTATAATATATCGTAATTTGTAGTGTATCTTTGAAAATACCTTATAATATAACGTAATATGCAGTGTATCATAGAAAATACCTTATAATATATAGCAGTTTATCATTGCAAATACCTTATAATATAACTTAATATGCAGGGTATCATTGAAAATACCTTATAATATATCGTAATTTGTAGTGTATCATTGAAAATACCTTAGAATATATGGTAATTCTAGTCTATCAATGAAAATACCTTATAATATAACGTAATATGCAGTGTATCATTGAAAATACCTTATAATATATCGTAATTTGTAGTGTATCATTGAAAATACCTTATAGTATAACGTAATATGCAGTACATCATTGAAAAAACCTTATAATATAACGTAATATGCAGTGTATCATTGAAAATACCTTATCATATAACGTAATATGCAGTGTATCATTGAAAATACCTTATAATATAACGTAATATGCGGTGTATCATTGAAAATACCTTATAATATAACGTAATTTGCAGTGTATCATTGAAAATACCTTATAATATAACTTAATATGCAGTGTATCATTGAAAATACTTTATAATATAACGTAATATGCAGGTTATCATTGAAAATACCTTATAATATATCGTAATTTGTAGTGTATCATTGAAAATACCTTAGAATATATGGTAACTCTAGTCTATCAATGAAAAAACCTTATAATATAACGTAATATGCAGTGTATCATTGAAAATACCTTATCATATAACGTAATATGCAGTGTATCATTGAAAATACCTTATAATATAACGTAATATGCAGTGTATCATTGAAAATACCTTATAATATAACGTAATATGCGGTGTATCATTGAAAATACCTTATAATATAACGTAATATGCAGTCTACCATTGAAAATACATTATAAAATAATGTAATATGCAGTCTGTCATTGAAAATACCTTATAATATAACGTAATATGATATATATCATTAAAAATACCTTATAAAATAACGTAATATGCAGTGTATCATGGAAAATACCTTATAATATATCGTAATTTGTAGTGTATCATTGAAAATACCTAATAGTATAACGTAATATGCAGTGCATCATTGAAAAAACCTTATAATATAACGTAATATGCAGTGTATCATTGAAAATACCTTATAATATATAGCAGTTTATCATTGAAAATACCTTATAATATAACGTAATACGCAGTGTATCATTGAAAATACCTTATAATATCACGTAATATGCAGTGTATCATTGAAAATACCTTATAATATAACGTAATATGCAGTGTATCATTGAAAATACCTTATAATATAACGTAATATGCAGGGTATCATTGAAAATACCTTATAATATATCGTAATTTGTAGTGTATCAATGGAAATACCGTCTCATATAACGTAATATGCAGTGTATCATTGAAAATACCTTATAATATAACATAATATGCGGTGTATCATTGAAAATACCTTATAATATAACGTATTATGCAGTGTATCATTGAAAATACCTTATAATATAACGTAATATGCAGTGTATCATTGAAAATACCTTATAATATAACGTATTATGCAGTGTATCATTGAAAATACCTTATAATATAACGTAATATGCAGTGTATCATTGAAAATACCTTATAATATATCGTTATTTGTAGTGTATCAATGAAAATACCTTCTCATATAACGTAATATGCAGTGTATCATTGAAAATACCTTATAATATATCGTAATTTGTAGTGTATCATTGAAAATACCTTATAGTATAACGTAATATGCAGTGCATCATTGAAAAAACCTTATAATATAACGTAATATGCAGTGTATCATTGAAAATACCTTATAATATAACGTAATATGCAGTGTATCATAGAAAATACCTTATAATATATCGTAATTTGTAGTGTATCATTGAAAATACCTTATAATATAACGTAATATGCAGTGTATCATAGAAAATACCTTATAATATATAGCAGTTTATCATTGAAAATACCTTAGAATATATGGTAATGCTAGTCTATCACTGAAAATACCTTATAATATAACGTAATATGCAGTCTACCATTGAAAATACATTATAAAATAATGTAATATGTAGTCTGTCATTGAAAATACCTTATAATATAACGCAATATGCAGTGTATCATTGAAAATACCTTATAATATAACGTAATATGCAGTGTATCATTGAAAATACCTTATAATATAACGTAATATGCAGTGTATCATTGAAAATACCTTATAATATAACGTAATATGCAGTGTATCATTGAAAATACCTTATAATATATAGCAGTTTATCATTGAAAATACCTTATAATATAACTTAATATGCAGGGTATCATTGAAAATACCTTATAATATATCGTAATTTGTAGTGTATCATTGAAAATACTTATAATATAACGTAATATGCAGTGTATCATTAAAATACCTTATAATATATAGTAGTTTATCATTGAAAATACCTTATAATATAACGTAATATGCTGTGTATCATTGAAAATACCTTATAATAGAACGTAATATGCGGTGTATCATTGAAAATACCTTATAATATAACGTAATATGCAGTGTATCATAGAAAATACCTTATAATATATAGCAGTTTATCATTGAAAATACCTTATAATATACCTTAATATGCAGTGTATCATTGAAAATACCTTATGATATAACGTAATATGCAGTGTATCATTGAAAATACCTTATAATATATAGTAGTTTATTAACTTCCCGATTCATAGGGAAGTTACTGTAATTACCCCCGAAAATCGAAAATCGAATTTTTAGCAGATCTTCACGTTTCATGGTCATTGGAGTCATTTTAGACTATTTTTATCAAAATGTCGGTATGTGTGTGTGTGTGTGTGTGTGTGCGTATGTCCGTTTCTATGGTATCAAATTTTTCGTTAACGTTTTCAGAAAAAGTAACTACGCGATCGGAATGATGAATGATGCAATCGATGTGCCCCGCTGTAACTTAGAGCTGATTAGATTTTGGTCCATATTGGTCAAGTAGTTTTTTAGTTTTTTTAGTTTTCTTAGTTTTTTTCGAAAGAAGTTCATTCAACAATGCAAATTATACGAGAGGACTATAAAAAATGAGAGGATTATAAAAAATTTTTTTCTTAATTTTTTTTTTAGATTTAAAAAAAAATTTTTTTTTTGTAGATTTAAAAAAAAATTTTTTTTTTAAACTTTTTTTTAAACTGATGCTACTGTTATAAATCACCAAAAGCAACTAATTCTATGTTTGGTAGCGTTGTACAGCGAATAATGAATAAAATTACAATTGAAAGTGAAAAGATTTTGATAGGTGATTTCAATTACAATATATTAAATTGCAAGGATAATGGTAATAATTATTTGATTAACCTTTTGAACAAGTACAATTTAAAAACTAAATTACCATCCAAAAGTATAACGACCAATTTGAATACGCAAATAGATGTCATTTTCTCAAATGTTGATGATATAGATTGCGGTGTTTATGAAACATATTTCAGCTATCATAAGCCAATTTATGCAATCCTCGATAAGAAGGTTGTCAAATATAAAAAAGGAGAGAATGTAGAGAAAACAGATGTAACAATCACAAATCAACAAATGAATCCTGAAAATTTTACAATTTTTGATGAATGTTTAATGATCTCGGACCAGCATATCGAGCAACATAATCATGAATATGCAGTGCCTGCAGACTGATTCCTCAATGATGGTTATAACTATGCTTTAGAAACAGCCGAATGTAAAGAAGTCATAAAACCTGATTGTTATTTACAAGATAAACATATTAATTTATTTCACGAAATTATGAACAGAAATCTAAACGAGCGTGGAATATACAACTTTGCTCAAGATACTGGTTACGTTCGAGCTTTTTTGAGTAATTTACAAGAGATCCCAGAACATGAGACGAATATTCAGATAATATACACTGGTGAAATTGGAAAAAAGGTAGTAGGACATTGGATTTGCACAAGATCTGATGGTAACGGAAATGTACACATTTATGATAGTTTTAATGCTAATCATTTGAACCATGATGTAATAGATTATTTGAATGCCCTTTATAAATATAAGAAGAAGTATATATTTCACAGAGTACAATATCAAAACAATGCGTTTGATTGTGGAGCATTTGCAATTTATTTTGCAACATTACTATGCTATAACAAGGAACCAAGCGAGCAACGAGCATACGATGTTGGTTTAATGCGACGCCATATAGCAAACATTTTGATAAGTAGAAAACTATTGAACTTCCCTGAGAATGTATAATCTTCTTAAAACGTTCAATAAATAATGATAATAATATACTGCAACTAACGAATCGGTAAGTTCTTTCTGTGGCTCGTGGAGAGTCACACACAAAATAACATCCGTACCACCAACCCTCTCGCGAGCTCGCAAAGCGAGCGAGCTACAACATCCCCACCCGCGAAGCTCGCGAAGCTCGCGAAGCGAGCGAGCAACAACCCCCCTCTAGTTATTGAAAATACCTTAGAATATATGGTAATTTGTAGTATATCATTGAAAATACTTTATAATATAACGTAATATGCAGTTTATCATTGAAAATACCTTATAATATATCGTAATTTGTAGTGTAGCAATGAAAATACCTTATAATATAACGTAATATGCAGTGTATCATTGAAAATACCTTATAATATATCGTAATTTGTATTGTATCATTGAAAATACCTTATAGTATAACGTAATATGCAGTGCATCATTGATAAAACCTTATAATATAACGTAATATGCAGTCTACCATTGAAAATACATTATAAAATAATGTAATATGTAGTCTGTCATTGAAAATACCTTATAATATAACGCAATATGCAGTGTATCATTGAAAATACCTTATAATATAACGTAATATACTGTGTATCTTTGAAATTACCTTATAATATATCGTTATTTGTAGTGTATCAATGAAAATACCTTCTCATATAACGTAATATGCAGTGTATCATTGAAAATACCTTATAATATATCGTAATTTGTAGTGTATCATTGAAAATACCTTATAGTATAACGTAATATGCAGTGCATCATTGAAAAAACCTTATAATATAACGTAATATGCAGTGTATCATTGAAAATACCTTATAATATAACGTAATATGCAGTGTATCATAGAAAATACCTTATAATATATCGTAATTTGTAGTGTATCATTGAAAATACCTTATAATATAACGTAATATGCAGTGTATCATAGAAAATACCTTATAATATATAGCAGTTTATCATTGAAAATACCTTAGAATATATGGTAATGCTAGTCTATCACTAAAAATACCTTATAATATAACGTAATATGCAGTCTACCATTGAAAATACATTATAAAATAATGTAATATGTAGTCTGTCATTGAAAATACCTTATAATATAACGCAATATGCAGTGTATCATTGAAAATACCTTATAATATAACGTAATATGCAGTGTATCATTGAAAATACCTTATAATATAACGTAATATGCAGTGTATCATTGAAAATACCTTATAATATAACGTAATATGCAGTGTATCATTGAAAATACCTTATAATATATAGCAGTTTATCATTGAAAATACCTTATAATATAACTTAATATGCAGGGTATCATTGAAAATACCTTATAATATATCGTAATTTGTAGTGTATCATTGAAAATACTTATAATATAACGTAATATGCAGTGTATCATTAAAATACCTTATAATATATAGTAGTTTATCATTGAAAATACCTTATAATATAACGTAATATGCTGTGTATCATTGAAAATACCTTATAATAGAACGTAATATGCGGTGTATCATTGAAAATACCTTATAATATAACGTAATATGCAGTGTATCATAGAAAATACCTTATAATATATAGCAGTTTATCATTGAAAATACCTTATAATATACCTTAATATGCAGTGTATCATTGAAAGTACCTTATGATATAACGTAATATGCAGTGTATCATTGAAAATACCTTATAATATATAGTAGTTTATTAACTTCCCGATTCATAGGGAAGTTACTGTAATTACCCCGAAAATCGAAAATCGAATTTTTAGCAGATCTTCACGTTTCATGGTCATTGGAGTCATTTTAGACTATTTTTATCAAAATGTCGGTATGTGTGTGTGTGTGTGTGTGTGTGCGTATGTCCGTTTCTATGGTATCAAATTTTTCGTTAACGTTTTCAGAAAAAGTAACTACGCGATCGGAATGATGAATGATGCAATCGATGTGCCCCGCTGTAACTTAGAGCTGATTAGATTTTGGTCCATATTGGTCAAGTAGTTTTTTAGTTTTTTTAGTTTTCTTAGTTTTTTTCGAAAGAAGTTCATTCAACAATGCAAATTATACGAGAGGACTATAAAAAATGAGAGGATTATAAAAAATTTTTTTCTTAATTTTTTTTTTAGATTTAAAAAAAAATTTTTTTTTTGTAGATTTAAAAAAAAATTTTTTTTTTAAACTTTTTTTTAAACTGATGCTACTGTTATAAATCACCAAAAGCAACTAATTCTATGTTTGGTAGCGTTGTACAGCGAATAATGAATAAAATTACAATTGAAAGTGAAAAGATTTTGATAGGTGATTTCAATTACAATATATTAAATTGCAAGGATAATGGTAATAATTATTTGATTAACCTTTTGAACAAGTACAATTTAAAAACTAAATTACCATCCAAAAGTATAACGACCAATTTGAATACGCAAATAGATGTCATTTTCTCAAATGTTGATGATATAGATTGCGGTGTTTATGAAACATATTTCAGCTATCATAAGCCAATTTATGCAATCCTCGATAAGAAGGTTGTCAAATATAAAAAAGGAGAGAATGTAGAGAAAACAGATGTAACAATCACAAATCAACAAATGAATCCTGAAAATTTTACAATTTTTGATGAATGTTTAATGATCTCGGACCAGCATATCGAGCAACATAATCATGAATATGCAGTGCCTGCAGACTGATTCCTCAATGATGGTTATAACTATGCTTTAGAAACAGCCGAATGTAAAGAAGTCATAAAACCTGATTGTTATTTACAAGATAAACATATTAATTTATTTCACGAAATTATGAACAGAAATCTAAACGAGCGTGGAATATACAACTTTGCTCAAGATACTGGTTACGTTCGAGCTTTTTTGAGTAATTTACAAGAGATCCCAGAACATGAGACGAATATTCAGATAATATACACTGGTGAAATTGGAAAAAAGGTAGTAGGACATTGGATTTGCACAAGATCTGATGGTAACGGAAATGTACACATTTATGATAGTTTTAATGCTAATCATTTGAACCATGATGTAATAGATTATTTGAATGCCCTTTATAAATATAAGAAGAAGTATATATTTCACAGAGTACAATATCAAAACAATGCGTTTGATTGTGGAGCATTTGCAATTTATTTTGCAACATTACTATGCTATAACAAGGAACCAAGCGAGCAACGAGCATACGATGTTGGTTTAATGCGACGCCATATAGCAAACATTTTGATAAGTAGAAAACTATTGAACTTCCCTGAGAATGTATAATCTTCTTAAAACGTTCAATAAATAATGATAATAATATACTGCAACTAACGAATCGGTAAGTTCTTTCTGTGGCTCGTGGAGAGTCACACACAAAATAACATCCGTACCACCAACCCTCTCGCGAGCTCGCAAAGCGAGCGAGCTACAACATCCCCACCCGCGAAGCTCGCGAAGCTCGCGAAGCGAGCGAGCAACAACCCCCCTCTAGTTATTGAAAATACCTTAGAATATATGGTAATTTGTAGTATATCATTGAAAATACTTTATAATATAACGTAATATGCAGTTTATCATTGAAAATACCTTATAATATATCGTAATTTGTAGTGTAGCAATGAAAATACCTTATAATATAACGTAATATGCAGTGTATCATTGAAAATACCTTATAATATATCGTAATTTGTATTGTATCATTGAAAATACCTTATAGTATAACGTAATATGCAGTGCATCATTGATAAAACCTTATAATATAACGTAATATGCAGTCTACCATTGAAAATACATTATAAAATAATGTAATATGTAGTCTGTCATTGAAAATACCTTATAATATAACGCAATATGCAGTGTATCATTGAAAATACCTTATAATATAACGTAATATACTGTGTATCTTTGAAATTACCTTATAATATAACGTAATATGCAGTGTATCATTGAAAATACCTTATAATATAACGTAATATGCAGTGTATCATTGAAAATACCTTATAATATATCGTAATATACAGTATACCATTGAAAATACTTATAATATAACGTAATATGCAGTGTATCATGGAAAATACCTTATAATATATCGTAATTTGTAGTGTATCATTGAAAATACCTTATAGTATAACGTAATATGCAGTGCATCATTGAAAAAACCTTATAATATAACGTAATATGCAGTGTATCATTGAAAATACCTTATAATATAACGTAATATGCAGTGTATCATTGAAAATACCTTATAATATAACGTAATATGCAGTGTATCATTGAAAATACCTTATAATATAACATAATATGCGGTGTATCATTGAAAATACCTTATAACATAACGTAATATGCAGTGTATCATTGAAAATACCTTATAATATATCGTAATTTGTAGTGTATCATTGAAAATACCTTATAGTATAACGTAATATGCAGTGCATCATTGAAAAAACCTTATAATATAACGTAATATGCAGTGTATCATTGAAAATACCTTATAATATAACGTAATATGCAGTGTATCATAGAAAATACCTTATAATATATCGTAATTTGTAGTGTATCATTGAAAATACCTTAGAATATATGGTAATTCTAGTCTATCAATGAAAATACCTTATAATATAACGTAATATGCAGTGTATCATTGAAAATACCTTATAATATATCGTAATTTGTAGTGTATCATTGAAAATACCTTATAGTATAACGTAATATGCAGTGTATCATAGAAAATACCTTATAATATATAGCAGTTTATCATTGAAAATACCTTAGAATATATGGTAATGCTAGTCTATCACTGAAAATACCTTATAATATAACGTAATATGCAGTCTACCATTGAAAATACATTATAAAATAATGTAATATGTAGTCTGTCATTGAAAATACCTTATAATATAACGCAATATGCAGTGTATCATTGAAAATACCTTATAATATAACGTAATATACTGTGTATCTTTGAAATTACCTTATAATATAACGTAATATGCAGTGTATCATTGAAAATACCTTATAATATAACGTAATATGCAGTGTATCATTGAAAATACCTTATAATATATCGTAATATACAGTATACCATTGAAAATACCTTATAATATAACGTAATATGCAGTGTATCATTGAAAATACTTTATAATATAACGTAATATGCAGGTTATCATTGAAAATACCTCATAATATATCGTAATTTGTAGTGTATCATTGAAAATACCTTAGAATATATGGTAATTCTAGTCTATCAATGAAAATACCTTATAATATAACGTAATATGCAGTGTATCATGGAAAATACCTTATAATATATCGTAATTTGTAGTGTATCATTGAAAATACCTTATAGTATAACGTAATATGCAGTGCATCATTGAAAAAACCTTATAATATAACGTAATATGCAGTGTATCATTGAAAATACCTTATAATATAACGTAATCTGCAGTGTATCATGGAAAATACCTTATAATATATCGTAATTTGTAGTGTATCATTGAAAATACCTTATAGTATAACGTAATATGCAGTGCATCATTGAAAAAACCTTATAATATAACGTAATATGCAGTGTATCATTGAAAATACCTTATAATATAACGTAATATGCAGTGTATCATTGAAAATACCTTATAATATAACGTAATATGCAGTGTATCATTGAAAATACCTTATAATATAACATAATATGCGGTGTATCATTGAAAATACCTTATAACATAACGTAATATGCAGTGTATCATTGAAAATACCTTATAATATATCGTAATTTGTAGTGTATCATTGAAAATACCTTATAGTATAACGTAATATGCAGTGCATCATTGAAAAAACCTTATAATATAACGTAATATGCTGTCTATCACGGAAAATACCTTATAATATAACGTAATATACAGTATACCATTGAAAATACTTATAATATAACGTAATATGCAGTGTATCATGGAAAATACCTTATAATATATCGTAATTTGTAGTGTATCATTGAAAATACCTTATAGTATATCGTAATTTGTATTGTATCATTGAAAATACCTTATAGTATAACGTAATATGCAGTGCATCATTGAAAAAACCTTATAATATAACGTAATATGCAGTGTATCATTGAAAATACCTTATAATATAACGTAATATGCAGTGTATCATTGAAAATACCTTATAATATATCGTAATATACAGTATACCATTGAAAATACTTATAATATAACGTAATATGCAGTGTATCATGGAAAATACCTTATAATATATCGTAATTTGTAGTGTATCATTGAAAATACCTTATAGTATAACGTAATATGCAGTGCATCATTGAAAAAACCTTATAATATAACGTAATATGCAGTGTATCATTGAAAATACCTTATAATATAACGTAATATGCAGTGTATCATAGAAAATACCTTATAATATATCGTAATTTGTAGTGTATCATTGAAAATACCTTAGAATATATGGTAATTCTAGTCTATCAATGAAAATACCTTATAATATAACGTAATATGCAGTGTATCATTGAAAATACCTTATAATATATCGTAATTTGTAGTGTATCATTGAAAATACCTTATAGTATAACGTAATATGCAGTGTATCATTGAAAATACCTTATAATATATAGCAGTTTATCATTGAAAATACCTTAGAATATATGGTAATGCTAGTCTATCACTGAAAATACCTTATAATATAACGTAATATGCAGTCTACCATTGAAAATACATTATAAAATAATGTAATATGTAGTCTGTCATTGAAAATACCTTATAATATAACGCAATATGCAGTGTATCATTGAAAATACCTTATAATATAACGTAATATACTGTGTATATTTGAAATTACCTTATAATATAACGTAATATGCAGTGTATCATTGAAAATACCTTATAATATAACGTAATATGCAGTGTATCATTGAAAATACCTTATAATATATCGTAATATACAGTATACCATTGAAAATACCTTATAATATAACGTAATATGCAGTGTATCATTGAAAATACTTTATAATATAACGTAATATGCAGGTTATCATTGAAAATACCTCATAATATATCGTAATTTGTAGTGTATCATTGAAAATACCTTAGAATATATGGTAATTCTAGTCTATCAATGAAAATACCTTATAATATAACGTAATATGCAGTGTATCATGGAAAATACCTTATAATATATCGTAATTTGTAGTGTATCATTGAAAATACCTTATAGTATAACGTAATATGCAGTGTATCATTGAAAATACCTTATAATATAACGTAATATGCAGTGTATCATGGAAAATACCTTATAATATATCGTAATTTGTAGTGTATCATTGAAAATACCTTATAATATATCGTAATTTGTAGTGTATCATTGAAAATACCTTATAGTATAACGTAATATGCAGTGCATCATTGAAAAAACCTTATAATATAACGTAATATGCTGTCTATCACTGAAAATACCTTATAATATAACGTAATATACAGTATACCATTGAAAATACTTATAATATAACGTAATATGCAGTGTATCATGGAAAATACCTTATAATATATCGTAATTTGTAGTGTATCATTGAAAATACCTTATAGTATATCGTAATTTGTATTGTATCATTGAAAATACCTTATAGTATAACGTAATATGCAGTGCATCATTGAAAAAACCTTATAATATAACGTAATATGCAGTGTATCATTGAAAATACCTTATAGTATAACGTAATATGCAGTGCATCATTGAAAAAACCTTATAATATAACGTAATATGCAGTGTATCATTGAAAATACCTTATAATATAACGTAATATGCAGTGTATCATTGAAAATACCTTATAATATAACGTAATATGCAGTGTATCATTGAAAATACCTTATAATATAACATAATATGCGGTGTATCATTGAAAATACCTTATAACATAACGTAATATGCAGTGTATCATTGAAAATACCTTATAATATATCGTAATTTGTAGTGTATCATTGAAAATACCTTATAGTATAACGTAATATGCAGTGCATCATTGAAAAAACCTTATAATATAACGTAATATGCAGTGTATCATTGAAAATACCTTATAATATAACGTAATATGCAGTGTATCATAGAAAATACCTTATAATATATAGCAGTTTATCATTGAAAATACCTTAGAATATATGGTAATGCTAGTCTATCACTGAAAATACCTTATAATATAACGTAATATGCAGTCTACCATTGAAAATACATTATAAAATAATGTAATATGTAGTCTGTCATTGAAAATACCTTATAATATAACGCAATATGCAATGTATCATTGAAAATACCTTATAATATAACGTAATATACTGTGTATCTTTGAAATTACCTTATAATATAACGTAATATGCAGTGTATCATTGAAAATACCTTATAATATAACGTAATATGCAGTGTATCATTGAAAATACCTTATAATATATCGTAATATACAGTATACCATTGAAAATACCTTATAATATAACGTAATATGCAGTGTATCATTGAAAATACTTTATAATATAACGTAATATGCAGGTTATCATTGAAAATACCTCATAATATATCGTAATTTGTAGTGTATCATTGAAAATACCTTAGAATATATGGTAATTCTAGTCTATCAATGAAAATACCTTATAATATAACGTAATATGCAGTGTATCATGGAAAATACCTTATAATATATCGTAATTTGTAGTGTATCATTGAAAATACCTTATAGTATAACGTAATATGCAGTGCATCATTGAAAAAACCTTATAATATAACGTAATATGCAGTGTATCATTGAAAATACCTTATAATATAACGTAATATGCAGTGTATCATTGAAAATACCTCATAATATAACGTAATATGCAGTGTATCATTGAAAATACCTTATAATATAACGTAATATGCGGTGTATCATTGAAAATACCTTATAACATAACGTAATATGCAGTGTATCATTGAAAATACCTTATAATATATCGTAATTTGTAGTGTATCTTTGAAAATACCTTATAATATAACGTAATATGCAGTGTATCATTGAAAATACCTTATAATATATCGTAATTTGTATTGTATCATTGAAAATACCTTATAGTATAACGTAATATGCAGTGCATCATTGATAAAACCTTATAATATAACGTAATATGCAGTCTACCATTGAAAATACATTATAAAATAATGTAATATGTAGTCTGTCATTGAAAATACCTTATAATATAACGTAATATGCAGTGTATCATTGAAAATACCTTATAATATAACGTAATATGCAGTGTATCATAGAAAATACCTTATAATATATCGTAATTTGTAGTGTATCATTGAAAATACCTTAGAATATATGGTAATTCTAGTCTATCAATGAAAATACCTTATAATATAACGTAATATGCAGTGTATCATTGAAAATACCTTATAATATATCGTAATTTGTAGTGTATCATTGAAAATACCTTATAGTATAACGTAATATGCAGTGCATCATTGAAAAAACCTTATAATATAACGTAATATGCAGTGTATCATTGAAAATACCTTATAATATAACGTAATATGCAGTGTATCATAGAAAATACCTTATAATATATAGCAGTTTATCATTGAAAATACCTTAGAATATATGGTAATGCTAGTCTATCACTAACAATACCTTATAATATAACGTAATATGCAGTCTACCATTGAAAATACATTATAAAATAATGTAATATGTAGTCTGTCATTGAAAATACCTTATAATATAACGCAATATGCAGTGTATCATTGAAAATACCTTATAATATAACGTAATATACTGTGTATCTTTGAAATTACCTTATAATATAACGTAATATGCAGTGTATCATTGAAAATACCTTATAATATAACGTAATATGCAGTGTATCATTGAAAATACCTTATAATATATCGTAATATACAGTATACCATTGAAAATACCTTATAATATAACGTAATATGCAGTGTATCATTGAAAATACTTTATAATATAACGTAATATGCAGGTTATCATTGAAAATACCTCATAATATATCGTAATTTGTAGTGTATCATTGAAAATACCTTAGAATATATGGTAATTCTAGTCTATCAATGAAAATACCTTATAATATAACGTAATATGCAGTGTATCATGGAAAATACCTTATAATATATCGTAATTTGTAGTGTATCATTGAAAATACCTTATAGTATAACGTAATATGCAGTGCATCATTGAAAAAACCTTATAATATAACGTAATATGCTGTGTATCATTGAAAATACCTTATAATATAACGTAATATGCAGTGTATCATTGAAAATACCTTATAATATAACGTAATATGCAGTGTATCATTGAAAATACCTTATAATATAACGTAATATGCGGTGTATCATTGAAAATACCTTATAACATAACGTAATATGCAGTGTATCATTGAAAATACCTTATAATATATCGTAATTTGTAGTGTATCTTTGAAAATACCTTATAATATAACGTAATATGCAGTGTATCATAGAAAATACCTTATAATATATAGCAGTTTATCATTGAAAATACCTTATAATATTACTTAATATGCAGGGTATCATTGAAAATACCTTATAATATATCGTAATTTCTAGTGTATCATTGAAAATACCTTAGAATATATGGTAATACTAGTCTATCAATGAAAATACCTTATAATATAACGTAATATGCGGTGTATCATTGAAAATACCTTATAATATAACGTAATTTGCAGTGTATCATTGAAAATACCTTATAATATAACTTAATATGCAGTGTATCATTGAAAATACTTTATAATATAACGTAATATGCAGGTTATCATTGAAAATACCTTATAATATATCGTAATTTGTAGTGTATCATTGAAAATACCTTAGAATATATGGTAACTCTAGTCTATCAATGAAAAAACCTTATAATATAACGTAATATGCAGTGTATCATTGAAAATACCTTATCATATAACGTAATATGCAGTGTATCATTGAAAATACCTTATAATATAACGTAATATGCAGTGTATCATTGAAAATACCTTATAATATAACGTAATATGCGGTGTATCATTGAAAATACCTTATAATATAACGTAATATGCAGTCTACCATTGAAAATACATTATAAAATAATGTAATATGCAGTGTATCATTGAAAATACCTTATAATATAACGTAATATGCAGTGTATCATAGAAAATACCTTATGATATATAGCAGTTTATCATTGAAAATACCTTATAATATAACTTAATATGCAGGGTATCATTGAAAATACCTTATAATATATCGTAATTTGTAGTGTATCATTGAAAATACCTTAGAATATATGGTAATTCTAGTCTATCAATGAAAATACCTTATAATATAACGTAATATGCAGTGTATCATTGAAAATACCTTATAATATATCGTAATTTGTAGTGTATCATTGAAAATACCTTATAGTATAACTTAATATGCAGTGCATCATTGAAAAAACCTTATAATATAACGTAATATGCAGTGTATCATTGAAAATACCTTATAATATAACGTAATTTGCAGTGTATCATTGAAAATACCTTATAATATAACTTAATATGCAGTGTATCATTGAAAATACCTTATAATATAACGTAATATGCAGTGTATCATTGAAAATACCTTATAGTATAACGTAATATGCAGTGTATCATTGAAAATACCTTATAATATAACGTAATATGCAGTGTATCATTGAAAATACCTTATAATATAACGTAATATGCAGTGTATCATAGAAAATACCTTATAATATATAGCAGTTTATCATTGAAAATACCTTAGAATATATGGTAATGCTAGTCTAACACTGAACATACCTTATAATATAACGTAATATGCAGTCTACCATTGAAAATACATTATAAAATAATGTAATATGTAGTCTGTCATTGAAAATACCTTATAATATAACGCAATATGCAGTGTATCATTGAAATACCTTATAATATAACGTAATATACTGTGTATCTTTGAAATTACCTTATAATATAACGTAATATGCAGTGTATCATTGAAAATACCTTATAATATAACGTAATATGCAGTGTATCATTGAAAATACCTTATAATATATCGTAATATACAGTATACCATTGAAAATACCTTATAATATAACGTAATATGCAGTGTATCATTGAAAATACTTTATAATATAACGTAATATGCAGGTTATCATTGAAAATACCTCATAATATATCGTAATTTGTAGTGTATCATTGAAAATACCTTAGAATATATGGTAATTCTAGTCTATCAATGAAAATACCTTATAATATAACGTATATGCAGTGTATCATGGAAAATACCTTATAATATATCGTAATTTGTAGTGTATCATTGAAAATACCTTATAGTATAACGTAATATGCAGTGCATCATTGAAAAAACCTTATAATATAACGTAATATGCAGTGTATCATTGAAAATACCTTATAATATAACGTAATATGCAGTGTATCATTGAAAATACCTTATAATATAACGTAACATGCAGTGTATCATTGAAAATACCTTATAATATAACGTAATATGCGGTGTATCATTGAAAATACCTTATAACATAACGTAATATGCAGTGTATCATTGAAAATACCTTATAATATATCGTAATTTGTAGTGTATCTTTGAAAATACCTTATAATATAACGTAATATGCAGTGTATCATAGAAAATACCTTATAATATATAGCAGTTTATCATTGAAAATACCTTATAATATAACTTAATATGCAGGGTATCATTGAAAATACCTTATAATATATCGTAATTTGTAGTGTATCATTGAAAATACCTTAGAATATATGGTAATTCTAGTCTATCAATGAAAATACCTTATAATATAACGTAATATGCGGTGTATCATTGAAAATACCTTATAATATAACGTAATTTGCAGTGTATCATTGAAAATACCTTATAATATAACTTAATATGCAGTGTATCATTGAAAATACTTTATAATATAACGTAATATGCAGGTTATCATTGAAAATACCTCATAATATATCGTAATTTGTAGTGTATCATTGAAAATACCTTAGAATATATGGTAATTCTAGTCTATCAATGAAAATACCTTATAATATAACGTAATATGCAGTGTATCATGGAAAATACCTTATAATATATCGTAATTTGTAGTGTATCATTGAAAATACCTTATAGTATAACGTAATATGCAGTGCATCATTGAAAAAACCTTATAATATAACGTAATATGCAGTGTATCATTGAAAATACCTTATAATATAACGTAATATGCAGTGTATCATTGAAAATACCTTATAATATAACGTAACATGCAGTGTATCATTGAAAATACCTTATAATATAACGTAATATGCGGTGTATCATTGAAAATACCTTATAACATAACGTAATATGCAGTGTATCATTGAAAATACCTTATAATATATCGTAATTTGTAGTGTATCTTTGAAAATACCTTATAATATAACGTAATATGCAGTGTATCATAGAAAATACCTTATAATATATAGCAGTTTATCATTGAAAATACCTTATAATATAACTTAATATGCAGGGTATCATTGAAAATACCTTATAATATATCGTAATTTGTAGTGTATCATTGAAAATACCTTAGAATATATGGTAATTCTAGTCTATCAATGAAAATACCTTATAATATAACGTAATATGCGGTGTATCATTGAAAATACCTTATAATATAACGTAATTTGCAGTGTATCATTGAAAATACCTTATAATATAACTTAATATGCAGTGTATCATTGAAAATACTTTATAATATAACGTAATATGCAGGTTATCATTGAAAATACCTTATAATATATCGTAATTTGTAGTGTATCATTGAAAATACCTTAGAATATATGGTAACTCTAGTCTATCAATGAAAAAACCTTATAATATAACGTAATATGCAGTGTATCATTGAAAATACCTTATCATATAACGTAATATGCAGTGTATCATTGAAAATACCTTATAATATAACGTAATATGCAGTGTATCATTGAAAATACCTTATAATATAACGTAATATGCGGTGTATCATTGAAAATACCTTATAATATAACGTAATATGCAGTCTACCATTGAAAATCATTATAAAATAATGTAATATGCAGTGTATCATTGAAAATACCTTATAATATAACGTAATATGCAGTGTATCATAGAAAATACCTTATGATATATAGCAGTTTATCATTGAAAATACCTTATAATATAACTTAATATGCAGGGTATCATTGAAAATACCTTATAATACATCGTAATTTGTAGTGTATCATTGAAAATACCTTAGAATATACGGTAATTCTAGTCTATCAATGAAAATACCTTATAATATAACGTAATATGCAGTGTATCATTGAAAATACCTTATAATATATCGTAATTTGTAGTGTATCATTGAAAATACCTTATAGTATAACTTAATATGCAGTGCATCATTGAAAAAACCTTATAATATAACGTAATATGCAGTGTATCATTGAAAATACCTTATAATATAACGTTATTTGCAGTGTATCATTGAAATACCTTATAATATAACTTAATATGCAGTGTATCATTGAAAATACCTTATAATATAACGTAATATGCAGGTTATCATTGAAAATACCTTATAATATATCGTAATTTGTAGTGTATCATTGAAAATATATGGTAACTCTAGTCTATCAATGAAAAAACCTTATAATATAACGTAATATGCAGTGTATCATTGAAAATACCTTATCATATAACGTAATATGCAGTGTATCATTGAAAATACCTTATAATATAACGTAATATGCAGTGTATCATTGAAAATACCTTATAATATAACGTAATATGCGGTGTATCATTGAAAAAACCTTATAATATAACGTAATATGCAGTCTACCATTGAAAATACATTATACAAAAAAAGGAATATGCAGTCTGTCATTGAAAATACCTTATAATATAACATAATATGATATATATCATTAAAAATACCTTATAAAATAACGTAATATGCAGTGTATCATGGAAAATACCTTATAATATATCGTAATTTGTAGTGTATCATTGAAAATACCTTATAGTATAACGTAATATGCAGTGCATCATTGAAAAAACCTTATAATATAACGTAATATGCAGTGTATCATTGAAAATACCTTATAATATATAGCAGTTTATCATTGAAAATACCTTATAATATAACTTAATATACAGGGTATCATTGAAAATACCTTATAATATATCGTAATTTGTAGTGTATCATTGAAAATACCTTAGAATATATGGTAATGCTAGTCTATCACTGAAAATACCTTATAATATAACGTAATATGCAGTCTACCATTGAAAATACATTATAAAATAATGTAATATGTAGTCTGTCATTGAAAAATACCTTATAATATAACGCAATATGCAGTGTATCATTGAAAATACCTTATAATATAACGTAATATACTGTGTATCTTTGAAATTACCTTATAATATAACGTAATATGCAGTGTATCATTGAAAATACCTTATAATATAACTTAATATGCAGTGTATCATTGAAAATACCTTATAATATAACGTAATATGCAGTGTATCATTGAAAATACCTTATAATATAACGTAATATGCAGTGTATCATTGAAAATACCTTATAATATAACGTAATATGCGGTGTATCATTGAAAATACCTTATAATATA
>CAKAJI010000444.1:0-37647 GCA_916610255.1 Lasioglossum lativentre
TATAATAAGGTATTTTCATTGATAGACTAGAATTACCATATATTCTAAGGTATTTTCAATGATACACTGCATATTACGTTATATCATAAGGTATTTTCAATGATACACTGCATATTAAGTTATATTAAAAGGTATTTTCAATGATAAACTGCTATATATTATAAGGTATTTTCAATGATACACTGCATATTATGTTATATTATAAGGTATTTTCATTGATACACTACAAATTACGATATATTGTAAGGTATTTTCAATGATAAACTGCATATTACGTTATATGGGAAGGTATTTTCAATGATACACTGCATATTACGTTATATTATAAGGTATTTTCAATGATACACTGCATATTACGTTATAGTATAAGGAATTTTCAATGATTCACTGCATATTACGTTATATTATAAGGTATTTTCAATGATAGACTGCATATTAAGTTATATTATAAGGTATTTTCAATGATACACTGCATATTACATTACATTATAAGGTATTTTCAATGATACACTGCATATTACGTTATATTATAAGGTATTTTCAATGATAAACTACTATATATTATAAGGTATTTTCAATGATAAACTACAATATATTATAAGGTATTTTCAATGATACACTGCATATTACGTTATATTATAAGGTATTTTCAAAGATACACTACAAATAACGATATATTATAAGGTATTTTCAATGATGCACTGCATATTACGTTATATTATAAGGTATTTTCATTGATAGACAATAATTACCATATATTCTAAGGTATTTTCAATGATACACTGCATATTACGTTATATTATTAGGTATTTTCAATGATACACTAAAAAATTACGATATATTATAAGGTATTTCCAATGATACACTGCATATTACGTTATATTATAAGGTATTTTCAATGATACACTGCATATTACCTTATATTATAAGGTATTTTCAATGATACACTGCATATTACGTTATATTATAAGGTATTTTCAATGATACACTGCATATTACATTACATTATAAGGTATTTTCAATGATACACTGCATATTACGTTATATTATAAGGTATTTTCAATGATGCACTGCATATTACGTTATACTATAAGGTATTTTCAATGATAAACTACTATATATTATAAGGTATTTTCAATGATACACTGCATATTACGTTATATTATAAGGTATTTTCAAAGATACACTACAAATAACGATATATTATAAGGTATTTTCAATGATACACTGCATATTACGTTATATGAGAAGGTATTTTCATTGATACACTACAAATTACGATATATTATAAGGTATTTTCAATGATACACTGCATATTACGTTATATGGGAAGGTATTTTCAATGATACACTGCATATTACGTTATATTATAAGGTATTTTCAATGATACACTGCATATTACGTTATATTATAAGGTATTTTCAATGATACACTGCATATTACGGTATATCATAAGGTATTTTCAATGATACACTGCATATTAAGTTATATTATAAGGTATTTTCAATGATAAACTACTATATATTATAAGGTATTTTCAATGATACACTGCATATTACGTTATATTATAAGGTATTTTCAAAGATACAATACAAATTACGATATATTATAAGGTATTTTCAAAGATACACTGCATATTACGTTATATGGGAAGGTATTTTCAATGATACACTGCATATTACGTTATATTATAAGGTATTTTCAATGATACACTGCATATTACGTTATATTATAAGGTATTTTCAATGATACACTGCATATTACATTACATTATAAGGTATTTTCAATGATACACTGCATATTACGTTATATTATAAGGTATTTTCAATGATGCACTGCATATTACGTTATACTATAAGGTATTTTCAATGATAAACTACTATATATTATAAGGTATTTTCAATGATAAACTACAATATATTATAAGGTATTTTCAATGATACACTGCATATTACGTTATATTATAAGGTATTTTCAATGATACACAGCATATTATGTTATATTATAAGGTATTTTCAATGATAAACTACTATATATTATAAGGTATTTTCAATGATAAACTACTATATATTATAAGGTATTTTCAATGATACACTACAAATTACGTTATATCATAAGGTATATTCAATGATACACTGCATATTAAGTTATATTATAAGGTATTTTCAATGATAAACTACTATATATTATAAGGTATTTTCAATGATACACTGCATATTACGTTATATTATAAGGTATTTTCAATGATACACTACAAATTACGATATATTATAAGGTATTTTCAATGATACACTGCATATTACGTTATATTATAAGGTATTTTCATTGATAGACTAGAATTACCATATATTCTAAGGTATTTTCAATGATACACTGCATATTACGTTATATCATAAGGTATTTTCAATGATACACTGCATATTAAGTTATATTAAAAGGTATTTTCAATGATAAACTGCTATATATTATAAGGTATTTTCAATGATACACTGCATATTACGTTATATTATAAGGTATTTTCAATGATACACTGCATATTACGTTATATTATAAGGTATTCTCAATGATACACTACAAATTACGATATATTATAAGGTATTTTCAATGATACACTGCATATTACGTTATATTATTAGGTATTTTCAATGATACACTAAAAAATTACGATATATTATAAGGTATTTCCAATGATACACTGCATATTACGTTATATTATAAGGTATTTTCAAAGATACACTACAAATAACGATATATTATAAGGTATTTTCAATGATACATTGCATATTACGTTATATGAGAAGGTATTTTCATTGATACACTACAAATTACGATATATTATAAGGTATTTTCAATGATAAACTACTATATATTATAAGGTATTTTCAATGATAAACTACAATATATTATAAGGTATTTTCAATGATACACTGCATATTACGGTATATCATATGGTATTTTGAATGATACACTGCATATTAAGTTATATAATAAGGTATTTTCAATGATAAACTACTATATATTATAAGGTATTTTCAATGATACACTGCATATTACGTTATATTATAAGGTATTTTCAAAGATACAATACAAATTACGATATATTATAAGGTATTTTCAAAGATACACTGCATATTACGTTATATGGGAAGGTATTTTCAATGATACACTGCATATTACGTTATATTATAAGGTATTTTCAATGATACACTGCATATTACGATATATTATAAGGTATTTTCAATGATGCACTGCATTTTACGTTATATTATAAGGTATTTTCATTGATAGACAAGAATTACCATATATTCTAAGGTATTTTCAATGATACACTGCATATTACGTTATATTATTAGGTATTTTCAATGATACACTAAAAAATCACGATATATTATAAGGTATTTGCAATGATACACTGCATATTACGTTATATTATAAGG
The DNA here is from genome assembly GCA_916610255.1 of Lasioglossum lativentre. Lineage (NCBI taxonomy): Eukaryota > Metazoa > Arthropoda > Insecta > Hymenoptera > Halictidae > Lasioglossum > Lasioglossum lativentre. The sequence continues at coordinate 3,438 of CAKAJI010000444.1, forward strand.
TATTTTCAATGATACACTGCATATTAAGTTATATTATAAGGTATTTTCAATGATAAACTACTATATATTATAAGGTATTTTCAATGATACACTGCATATTACGTTATATTATAAGGTATTTTCAATGATACACTGCATATTACGTTAAATTATAAGGTATTTTCAATGATACACTGCATATTACGTTATATTATAAGGTATTTTCAATGATACACAGCATATTATGTTATATTATAAGGTATTTTCAATGATAAACTACTATATATTATAAGGTATTTTCAATGATACACTACAAATTACGTTATATCATAAGGTATATTCAATGATACACTGCATATTAAGTTATATTATAAGGTATTTTCAATGATAAACTACTATATATTATAAGGTATTTTCAATGATACACTGCATATTACGTTATATTATAAGGTATTCTCAATGATACACTACAAATTACGATATATTATAAGGTATTTTCAATGATACACTGCATATTACGTTATATTATTAGGTATTTTCAATGATACACTAAAAAATTACGATATATTATAAGGTATTTCCAATGATACACTGCATATTACGTTATATTATAAGGTATTTTCAAAGATACACTACAAATAACGATATATTATAAGGTATTTTCAATGATACATTGCATATTACGTTATATGAGAAGGTATTTTCATTGATACACTACAAATTACGATATATTATAAGGTATTTTCAATGATAAACTACTATATATTATAAGGTATTTTCAATGATAAACTACAATATATTATAAGGTATTTTCAATGATACACTGCATATTACGGTATATCATATGGTATTTTGAATGATACACTGCATATTAAGTTATATAATAAGGTATTTTCAATGATAAACTACTATATATTATAAGGTATTTTCAATGATACACTGCATATTACGTTATATTATAAGGTATTTTCAAAGATACAATACAAATTACGATATATTATAAGGTATTTTCAAAGATACACTGCATATTACGTTATATGGGAAGGTATTTTCAATGATACACTGCATATTACGTTATATTATAAGGTATTTTCAATGATACACTGCATATTACGATATATTATAAGGTATTTTCAATGATGCACTGCATTTTACGTTATATTATAAGGTATTTTCATTGATAGACAAGAATTACCATATATTCTAAGGTATTTTCAATGATACACTGCATATTACGTTATATTATTAGGTATTTTCAATGATACACTAAAAAATCACGATATATTATAAGGTATTTGCAATGATACACTGCATATTACGTTATACTATAAGGTATTTTCAATGATACACTGCATATTAAGTTATATTATAAGGTATTTTCAATGATAAACTACTATATATTATAAGGTATTTTCAATGATACACTGCATATTACGTTATATTATAAGGTATTTTCAATGATACACTGCATATTACGTTAAATTATAAGGTATTTTCAATGATACACTGCATATTACGTTATATTATAAGGTATTTTCAATGATACACAGCATATTATGTTATATTATAAGGTATTTTCAATGATAAACTACTATATATTATAAGGTATTTTCAATGATACACTACAAATTACGTTATATCATAAGGTATATTCAATGATACACTGCATATTAAGTTATATTATAAGGTATTTTCAATGATAAACTACTATATATTATAAGGTATTTTCAATGATACACTGCATATTACGTTATATTATAAGGTATTTTCAATGATACACTACAAATTACGATATATTATAAGGTATTTTCAAGGATACACTGCATATTACGTTATATTATAAGGTATTTTCATTGATAGACTAGAATTACCATATATTCTAAGGTATTTTCAATGATACACTGCATATTACGTTATATCATAAGGTATTTTCAATGATACACTGCATATTAAGTTATATTAAAAGGTATTTTCAATGATAAACTGCTATATATTATAAGGTATTTTCAATGATACACTGCATATTACGTTATATTATAAGGTATTTTCATTGATACACTACAAATTACGATATATTGTAAGGTATTTTCAATGATAAACTGCATATTACGTTATATGGGAAGGTATTTTCAATGATACACTGCATATTACGTTATATTATAAGGTATTTTCAATGATACACTGCATATTACGTTATATTATAAGGTATTCTCAATGATACACTACAAATTACGATATATTATAAGGTATTTTCAATGATACACTGCATATTACGTTATATTATAAGGTATTTTCAATGATACACTGCATATTACGTTATATTATAAGGTATTTTCAATGATACACTGCATATTACGTTATATTATAAGGTATTTTCATTGATAGACAAGAATTACCATATATTCTAAGGTATTTTCAATGATACACTGCATATTACGTTATATTATTAGGTATTTTCAATGATACACTAAAAAATTACGATATATTATAAGGTATTTCCAATGATACACTGCATATTACGTTATATTATAAGGTATTTTCAATGATACACTGCATACTACCTTATATTATAAGGTATTTTCAATGATACACTGCATATTACGTTATATTATAAGGTATTTTCAATGATACACTGCATATTACATTACATTATAAGGTATTTTCAATGATACACTGCATATTACGTTATATTATAAGGTATTTTCAATGATGCACTGCATATTACGTTATACTATAAGGTATTTTCAATGATAAACTACTATATATTATAAGGTATTTTCAATGGTAAACTACAATATATTATAAGGTATTTTCAATGATACACTGCATATTACGTTATATTATTAGGTATTTTCAATGATACACTAAAAAATTACGATATATTATAAGGTATTTCCAATGATACACTGCATATTACGTTATATTATAAGGTATTTTCAATGATACACTGCATATTACCTTATATTATAAGGTATTTTCAAAGATACACTACAAATAACGATATATTATAAGGTATTTTCAATGATACATTGCATATTACGTTATATGAGAAGGTATTTTCATTGATACACTACAAATTACGATATATTATAAGGTATTTTCAATGATACACTGCATATTACGTTATATGGGAAGGTATTTTCAATGATACACTGCATATTACGTTATATTATAAGGTATTTTCAATGATACACTGCTAATTACGTTATACTATAAGGTATTTTCAATGATACACTGCATATTACGGTATATCATAAGGTATTTTGAATGATACACTGCATATTAAGTTATATTATAAGGTATTTTCAATGATAAACTACTATATATTATAAGGTAATTTCAATGATACACTGCATATTACGTTATATTATAAGGTATTTTCAAAGATACAATACAAATTACGATATATTATAAGGTATTTTCAAAGATACACTGCATATTACGTTATATGGGAAGGTATTTTCAATGATACACTGCATATTACGTTATATTATATGGTATTTTCAATGATACACTGCATATTACGTTAAATTATAAGGTATTTTCAATGATACACTGCATATTACGTAATATTATAAGGTATTTTCAATGATACACTGCATATTACGATATATTATAAGGTAATTTCAATGATGCACTGCATTTTACGTTATATTATAAGGTATTTTCATTGATAGACAAGAATTACCATATATTCTAAGGTATTTTCAATGATACACTAAAAAATCACGATATATTATAAGGTATTTGCAATGATACACTGCATATTACGTTATACTATAAGGTATTTTCAATGATACACTGCATATTAAGTTATATTATAAGGTATTTTCAATGATAAACTACTATATATTATAAGGTATTTTCAATGATACACTGCATATTACGTTATATTATAAGGTATTTTCAATGATACACTGCATATTACGTTAAATTATAAGGTATTTTCAATGATACACTGCATATTACGTTATATTATAAGGTATTTTCAATGATACACAGCATATTATGTTATATTATAAGGTATTTTCAATGATTAACTACTATATATTATAAGGTATTTCCAATGATACACTACAAATTACGTTATATCATAAGGTATATTCAATGATACACTGCATATTAAGTTATATTATAAGGTATTTTCAATGATAAACTACAATATATTATAAGGTATTTTCAATGATACACTGCATATTACGGTATATCATATGGTATTTTGCATGATACACTGCATATTAAGTTATATAATAAGGTATTTTCAATGATAAACTACTATATATTATAAGGTATTTTCAATGATACACTGCATATTACGTTATATTATAAGGTATTTTCAAAGATACAATACAAATTACGATATATTATAAGGTATTTTCAAAGATACACTGCATATTACGTTATATGGGAAGGTATTTTCAATGATACACTGCATATTACGTTATATTATAAGGTATTTTCAATGATACACTGCATATTACGATATATTATAAGGTATTTTCAATGATGCACTGCATTTTACGTTATATTATAAGGTATTTTCATTGATAGACAAGAATTACCATATATTCTAAGGTATTTTCAATGATACACTGCATATTACGTTATATTATTAGGTATTTTCAATGATACACTAAAAAATCACGATATATTATAAGGTATTTGCAATGATACACTGCATATTACGTTATACTATAAGGTATTTTCAATGATACACTGCATATTAAGTTATATTATAAGGTATTTTCAATGATAAACTACTATATATTATAAGGTATTTTCAATGATACACTGCATATTACGTTATATTATAAGGTATTTTCAATGATACACTGCATATTACGTTAAATTATAAGGTATTTTCAATGATACACTGCATATTACGTTATATTATAAGGTATTTTCAATGATACACAGCATATTATGTTATATTATAAGGTATTTTCAATGATAAACTACTATATATTATAAGGTATTTTCAATGATACACTACAAATTACGTTATATCATAAGGTATATTCAATGATACACTGCATATTAAGTTATATTATAAGGTATTTTCAATGATAAACTACTATATATTATAAGGTATTTTCAATGATACACTGCATATTACGTTATATTATAAGGTATTTTCAATGATACACTACAAATTACGATATATTATAAGGTATTTTCAAGGATACACTGCATATTACGTTATATTATAAGGTATTTTCATTGATAGACTAGAATTACCATATATTCTAAGGTATTTTCAATGATACACTGCATATTACGTTATATCATAAGGTATTTTCAATGATACACTGCATATTAAGTTATATTAAAAGGTATTTTCAATGATAAACTGCTATATATTATAAGGTATTTTCAATGATACACTGCATATTACGTTATATTATAAGGTATTTTCATTGATACACTACAAATTACGATATATTGTAAGGTATTTTCAATGATAAACTGCATATTACGTTATATGGGAAGGTATTTTCAATGATACACTGCATATTACGTTATATTATAAGGTATTTTCAATGATACACTGCATATTACGTTATATTATAAGGTATTCTCAATGATACACTACAAATTACGATATATTATAAGGTATTTTCAATGATACACTGCATATTACGTTATATTATAAGGTATTTTCAATGATACACTGCATATTACGTTATATTATAAGGTATTTTCAATGATACACTGCATATTACGTTATATTATAAGGTATTTTCATTGATAGACAAGAATTACCATATATTCTAAGGTATTTTCAATGATACACTGCATATTACGTTATATTATTAGGTATTTTCAATGATACACTAAAAAATTACGATATATTATAAGGTATTTCCAATGATACACTGCATATTACGTTATATTATAAGGTATTTTCAATGATACACTGCATACTACCTTATATTATAAGGTATTTTCAATGATACACTGCATATTACGTTATATTATAAGGTATTTTCAATGATACACTGCATATTACATTACATTATAAGGTATTTTCAATGATACACTGCATATTACGTTATATTATAAGGTATTTTCAATGATGCACTGCATATTACGTTATACTATAAGGTATTTTCAATGATAAACTACTATATATTATAAGGTATTTTCAATGATAAACTACAATATATTATAAGGTATTTTCAATGATACACTGCATATTACGTTATATTATTAGGTATTTTCAATGATACACTAAAAAATTACGATATATTATAAGGTATTTCCAATGATACACTGCATATTACGTTATATTATAAGGTATTTTCAATGATACACTGCATATTACCTTATATTATAAGGTATTTTCAAAGATACACTACAAATAACGATATATTATAAGGTATTTTCAATGATACATTGCATATTACGTTATATGAGAAGGTATTTTCATTGATACACTACAAATTACGATATATTATAAGGTATTTTCAATGATACACTGCATATTACGTTATATGGTATTTTCAATGATACACTGCATATTACGTTATATCATAAGGTATTTTCAATGATACACTGCTGATTACGTTATACTATAAGGTATTTTCAATGATACACTGCATATTACGGTATATCATAAGGTATTTTGAATGATACACTGCATATTAAGTTATATTATAAGGTATTTTCAATGATAAACTACTATATATTATAAGGTAATTTCAATGATACACTGCATATTACGTTATATTATAAGGTATTTTCAAAGATACAATACAAATTACGATATATTATAAGGTATTTTCAAAGATACACTGCATATTACGTTATATGGGAAGGTATTTTCAATGATACACTGCATATTACGTTATATTATATGGTATTTTCAATGATACACTGCATATTACGTTAAATTATAAGGTATTTTCAATGATACACTGCATATTACGTAATATTATAAGGTATTTTCAAGGATACACTGCATATTACGTTATATTATAAGGTATTTTCAATGATGCACTGCATTTTACGTTATATTATAAGGTATTTTCATTGATAGACAAGAATTACCATATATTCTAAGGTATTTTCAATGATACACTAAAAAATCACGATATATTATAAGGTATTTGCAATGATACACTGCATATTACGTTATACTATAAGGTATTTTCAATGATACACTGCATATTAAGTTATATTATAAGGTATTTTCAATGATAAACTACTATATATTATAAGGTATTTTCAATGATACACTGCATATTACGTTATATTATAAGGTATTTTCAATGATACACTACAAATTACGATATATTATAAGGTATTTTCAATGATACACTGCATATTACGTTATATCATAAGGTATTTTCAATGATACACTGCATATTAAGTTATATTAAAAGGTATTTTCAATGATAAACTGCTATATATTATAAGGTATTTTCAATGATACACTGCATATTACGTTATATTATAAGGTATTTTCATTGATACACTACAAATTACGATATATTGTAAGGTATTTTCAATGATAAACTGCATATTACGTTATATGGGAAGGTATTTTCAATGATACACTGCATATTACGTTATATTATAAGGTATTTTCAATGATACACTGCATATTACGTTATATTATAAGGTATTCTCAATGATACACTACAAATTACGATATATTATAAGGTATTTTCAATGATACACTGCATATTACGTTATATTATAAGGTATTTTCAATGATACACTGCATATTACGTTATATTATAAGGTATTTTCAATGATACACTGCATATTACGTTATATTATAAGGTATTTTCATTGATAGACAAGAATTACCATATATTCTAAGGTATTTTCAATGATACACTGCATATTACGTTATATTATTAGGTATTTTCAATGATACACTAAAAAATTACGATATATTATAAGGTATTTTCAATGATACACTGCATATTACGTTATATTATAAGGTATTTTCAATGATACACTGCATACTACCTTATATTATAAGGTATTTTCAATGATACACTGCATATTACGTTATATTATAAGGTATTTTCAATGATACACTGCATATTACATTACATTATAAGGTATTTTCAATGATACACTGCATATTACGTTATATTATAAGGTATTTTCAATGATGCACTGCATATTACGTTATACTATAAGGTATTTTCAATGATAAACTACTATATATTATAAGGTATTTTCAATGATAAACTACAATATATTATAAGGTATTTTCAATGATACACTGCATATTACGTTATATTATTAGGTATTTTCAATGATACACTAAAAAATTACGATATATTATAAGGTATTTCCAATGATACACTGCATATTACGTTATATTATAAGGTATTTTCAATGATACACTGCATATTACCTTATATTATAAGGTATTTTCAATGATACACTACAAATTACGATATATTATAAGGTATTTTCAATGATACATTGCATATTACGTTATATGAGAAGGTATTTTCATTGATACACTACAAATTACGATATATTATAAGGTATTTTCAATGATACACTGCATATTACGTTATATGGGAAGGTATTTTCAATGATACACTGCATATTACGTTATATTATAAGGTATTTTCAATGATACACTGCTTATTACGTTATACTATAAGGTATTTTCAATGATACACTGCATATTACGGTATATCATAAGGTATTTTGAATGATACACTGCATATTAAGTTATATTATAAGGTATTTTCAATGATAAACTACTATATATTATAAGGTAATTTCAATGATACACTGCATATTACGTTATATTATAAGGTATTTTCAAAGATACAATACAAATTACGATATATTATAAGGTATTTTCAAAGATACACTGCATATTACGTTATATGGGAAGGTATTTTCAATGATACACTGCATATTACGTTATATTATATGGTATTTTCAATGATACACTGCATATTACGTTAAATTATAATGTATTATCAATGATACACGGCATATTACATTATATTATAAGTTATTTTCAATGATACACTGCATATTACGATATATTATAAGGTATTTTCAATGATGCACTGCATTTTACGTTATATTATAAGGTATTTTCATTGATAGACAAGAATTACCATATATTCTAAGGTATTTTCAATGATACACTAAAAAATCACGATATATTATAAGGTATTTGCAATGATACACTGCATATTACGTTATACTATAAGGTATTTTCAATGATACACTGCATATTAAGTTATATTATAAGGTATTTTCAATGATAAACTACTATATATTATAAGGTATTTTCAATGATACACTGCATATTACGTTATATGATAAGGTATTTTCAATGATACACTACAAATTACGATATATTATAAGGTATTTTCAATGATACACTGCATATTACGTTATATTATAAGGTATTTTCATTGATAGACTAGAATTACCATATATTCTAAGGTATTTTCAATGATACACTGCATATTACGTTATATCATAAGGTATTTTCAATGATACACTGCATATTAAGTTATATTAAAAGGTATTTTCAATGATATACTGCTATATATTATAAGGTATTTTCAATGATACACTGCATATTACGGTATATTATAAGGTATTTTCATTGATACACTACAAATTACGATATATTGTAAGGTATTTTCAATGATAAACTGCATATTACGTTATATGGGAAGATATTTTCAATGATACACTGCATATTACGTTATATTATAAGGTATTTTCAATGATACACTGCATATTACGTTATATTATAAGGTATTCTCAATGATACACTACAAATTACGATATATTATAAGGTATTTTCAATGATACACTGCATATTACGTTATATTATAAGGTATTTTCATTGATAGACTAGAATTACCATATATTCTAAGGTATTTTCAATGATACACTACAAATTACGATATATTATAAGGTATTTTCAATGATACCCTGCATATTACGTTATATTATAAGGTATTTTCAATGATACACTGCATATTACATTATATAATAAGGTATGTCCAATGATACACTGCATATTACGTTATATTATAAGGTATTTTCAATGATAGAATGCATGTTACGTTATATTATAATGTATTATCAATGATACACGGCATATTACATTGCATTATAAGGTATTATCAATGATACACTGCATATTACGTTATAGTATAAGGAATTTTCAATGATTCACTGCATATTACATTATATAATAAGGTATGTCCAATGATACACTGCATATTACGTTATATTATAAGGTATTTTCAATGATAGAATGCATGTTACGTTATATTATAATGTATTATCAATGATACACGGCATATTACATTGCATTATAAGGTATTATCAATGATACACTGCATATTACGTTATAGTATAAGGAATTTACAATGATTCACTGCATATTACGTTATATTATAAGGTATTTTCAATGATACACTGCACATTAAGTTATATTATAAGGTATTTTCAATGATACACTGCATATTACATTACATTATAAGGTATTTTCAATGATACACTGCATATTACGTTATATTATAAGGTATTTTCAATGATGCACTGCATATTACGTTATACTATAAGGTATTTTCAATGATAAACTACTATATATTATAAGGTATTTTCAATGATAAACTACAATATATTATAAGGTATTTTCAATGATACACTGCATATTACGTTATATTATAAGGTATTTTCAAAGATACACTACAAATAACGATATATTATAAGGTATTTTCAATGATGCACTGCATATTACGTTATATTATAAGGTATTTTCATTGATAGACAAGAATTACCATATATTCTAAGGTATTTTCAATGATACACTGCATATTACGTTATATGAGAAGGTATTTTCATTGATACACTACAAATTACGATATATTATAAGGTATTTTCAATGATACACTGCATATTACGTTATATGGGAAGGTATTTTCAATGATACACTGCATATTACGTTATATTATAAGGTATTTTCAATGATACACTGCATATTACGTTATATTATAAGGTATTTTCAATGATACACTGCATATTACGTTATATTATAAGGTATTTTCAATGATACACTGCATATTACGGTATATCATAAGGTATTTTCAATGATACACTGCATATTAAGTTATATTATAAGGTATTTTCAATGATAAACTACTATATATTATAAGGTATTTTCAATGATACACTGCATATTACGTTATATTATAAGGTATTTTCAAAGATACAATACAAATTACGATATATTATAAGGTATTTTCAAAGATACACTGCATATTACGTTATATGGGAAGGTATTTTCAATGATACACTGCATATTACGTTATATTATAAGGTATTTTCAATGATACACTGCATATTACGTTATATTATAAGGTATTTTCAATGATAAACTACTATATATTATAAGGTATTTTCAATGATAAACAACTATATATTATAAGGTATTTTCAATGATACACTACAAATTACGTTATATTATAAGGTATTTTCAATGATACACTGCATATTACGTTATATTATAAGGTATTTTCAATGATACACTGCATATTACCTTATATTATAAGGTATTTTCAATGATACACTGCATATTACGTTATATTATAAGGTATTTTCAATGATACACTGCATATTACATTACATTATAAGGTATTTTCAATGATACACTGCATATTACGTTATATTATAAGGTATTTTCAATGATGCACTGCATATTACGTTATACTATAAGGTATTTTCAATGATAAACTACTATATATTATAAGGTATTTTCAATGATAAACTACAATATATTATAAGGTATTTTCAATGATACACTGCATATTACGTTATATTATAAGGTATTTTCAAAGATACACTACAAATAACGATATATTATAAGGTATTTTCAATGATACACTGCATATTACGTTATATGAGAAGGTATTTTCATTGATACACTACAAATTACGATATATTATAAGGTATTTTCAATGATACACTGCATATTACGTTATATGGGAAGGTATTTTCAATGATACACTGCATATTACGTTATATTATAAGGTATTTTCAATGATACACTGTATATTACGTTATATTATAAGGTATTTTCAATGATACACTACAAATTACGATATATTATAAGGTATTTTCAATGATACACTGCATATTACGTTATATCATAAGGTATTTTCAATGATACACTGCATATTAAGTTATATTAAAAGGTATTTTCAATGATAAACTGCTATATATTATAAGGTATTTTCAATGATACACTGCATATTACGTTATATTATAAGGTATTTTCATTGATACACTACAAATTACGATATATTGTAAGGTATTTTCAATGATAAACTGCATATTACGTTATATGGGAAGGTATTTTCAATGATACACTGCATATTACGTTATATTATAAGGTATTTTCAATGATACACTGCATATTACGTTATATTATAAGGTATTTTCAATGATACACTACAAATTACGATATATTATAAGGTATTTTCAATGATACACTGCATATTACGTTATATTATAAGGTATTTTCAATGATACACTGCATATTACGTTATATTATAAGGTATTTTCATTGATAGACAAGAATTACCATATATTCTAAGGTATTTTCAATGATACACTGCATATTACGTTATATTATTAGGTATTTTCAATGATACACTAAAAAATTACGATATATTATAAGGTATTTCCAATGATACACTGCATATTACGTTATATTATAAGGTATTTTCAATGATACACTGCATACTACCTTATATTATAAGGTATTTTCAATGATACACTGCATATTACGTTATATTATAAGGTATTTTCAATGATACACTGCATATTACATTACATTATAAGGTATTTTCAATGATACACTGCATATTACGTTATATTATAAGGTATTTTCAATGATGCACTGCATATTACGTTATACTATAAGGTATTTTCAATGATAAACTACTATATATGATAAGGTATTTTCAATGATAAACTACAATATATTATAAGGTATTTTCAATGATACACTGCATATTACGTTATATTATTAGGTATTTTCAATGATACACTAAAAAATTACGATATATTATAAGGTATTTCCAATGATACACTGCATATTACGTTATATTATAAGGTATTTTCAATGATACACTGCATATTACCTTATATTATAAGGTATTTTCAAAGATACACTACAAATAACGATATATTATAAGGTATTTTCAATGATACACTGCATATTACGTTATATGAGAAGGTATTTTCATTGATACACTACAAATTACGATATATTATAAGGTATTTTCAATGATACACTGCATATTACGTTATATGGGAAGGTATTTTCAATGATACACTGCATATTACGTTATATTATAAGGTATTTTCAATGATACACTGCTTATTACGTTATACTATAAGGTATTTTCAATGATACACTGCATATTACGGTATATCATAAGGTATTTTGAATGATACACTGCATATTAAGTTATATTATAAGGTATTTTCAATGATAAACTACTATATATTATAAGGTAATTTCAATGATACACTGCATATTACGTTATATTATAAGGTATTTTCAAAGATACAATACAAATTACGATATATTATAAGGTATTTTCAAAGATACACTGCATATTACGTTATATGGGAAGGTATTTTCAATGATACACTGCATATTACGTTATATTATATGGTATTTTCAATGATACACTGCATATTACGTTATATTATAAGGTATTTTCAATGATACACTGCATATTACGTAATATTATAAGGTATTTTCAATGATACACTGCATATTACGATATATTATAAGGTATTTTCAATGATGCACTGCATTTTACGTTATATTATAAGGTATTTTCATTGATAGACAAGAATTACCATATATTCTAAGGTATTTTCAATGATACACTAAAAAATTACGATATATTATAAGGTATTTGCAATGATACACTGCATATTACGTTATACTATAAGGTATTTTCAATGATACACTGCATATTAAGTTATATTATAAGGTATTTTCAATGATAAACTACTATATATTATAAGGTATTTTCAATGATACACTGCATATTACGTTATATTATAAGGTATTTTCAATGATACACTACAAATTACGATATATTATAAGGTATTTTCAATGATACACTGCATATTACGTTATATTATAAGGTATTTTCATTGATAGACTAGAATTACCATATATTCTAAGGTATTTTCAATGATACACTGCATATTACGTTATATCATAAGGTATTTTCAATGATACACTGCATATTAAGTTATATTAAAAGGTATTTTCAATGATATACTGCTATATATTATAAGGTATTTTCAATGATACACTGCATATTACGGTATATTATAAGGTATTTTCATTGATACACTACAAATTACGATATATTGTAAGGTATTTTCAATGATAAACTGCATATTACGTTATATGGGAAGATATTTTCAATGATACACTGCATATTACGTTATATTATAAGGTATTTTCAATGATACACTGCATATTACGTTATATTATAAGGTATTCTCAATGATACACTACAAATTACGATATATTATAAGGTATTTTCAATGATACACTGCATATTACGTTATATTATAAGGTATTTTCATTGATAGACTAGAATTACCATATATTCTAAGGTATTTTCAATGATACACTACAAATTACGATATATTATAAGGTATTTTCAATGATACACTGCATATTACGTTATATTATAAGGTATTTTCAATGATACACTGCATATTACATTATATAATAAGGTATGTCCAATGATACACTGCATATTACGTTATATTATAAGGTATTTTCAATGATAGAATGCATGTTACGTTATATTATAATGTATTATCAATGATACACGGCATATTACATTGCATTATAAGGTATTATCAATGATACACTGCATATTACGTTATAGTATAAGGAATTTTCAATGATTCACTGCATATTACATTATATAATAAGGTATGTCCAATGATACACTGCATATTACGTTATATTATAAGGTATTTTCAATGATAGAATGCATGTTACGTTATATTATAATGTATTATCAATGATACACGGCATATTACATTGCATTATAAGGTATTATCAATGATACACTGCATATTACGTTATAGTATAAGGAATTTACAATGATTCACTGAATATTACGTTATATTATAAGGTATTTTCAATGATAGACTGCATATTAAGTTATATTATAAGGTATTTTCAATGATACACTGCATATTACATTACATTATAAGGTATTTTCAATGATACACTGCATATTACGTTATATTATAAGGTATTTTCAATGATGCACTGCATATTACGTTATACTATAAGGTATTTTCAATGATAAACTACTATATATTATAAGGTATTTTCAATGATAAACTACAATATATTATAAGGTATTTTCAATGATACACTGCATATTACGTTATATTATAAGGTATTTTCAAAGATACACTACAAATAACGATATATTATAAGGTATTTTCAATGATGCACTGCATATTACGTTATATTATAAGGTATTTTCATTGATAGACAAGAATTACCATATATTCTAAGGTATTTTCAATGATACACTGCATATTACGTTATATGAGAAGGTATTTTCATTGATACACTACAAATTACGATATATTATAAGGTATTTTCAATGATACACTGCATATTACATTACATTATAAGGTATTTTCAATGATACACTGCATATTACGTTATATTATAAGGTATTTTCAATGATACACTGCATATTACGTTATATTATAAGGTATTTTCAATGATACACTGCATATTACGTTATATTATAAGGTATTTTCAATGATACACTGCATATTACGGTATATCATAAGGTATTTTCAATGATACACTGCATATTAAGTTATATTATAAGGTATTTTCAATGATAAACTACTATATATTATAAGGTATTTTCAATGATACACTGCATATTACGTTATATTATAAGGTATTTTCAAAGATACAATACAAATTACGATATATTATAAGGTATTTTCAAAGATACACTGCATATTACGTTATATGGGAAGGTATTTTCAATGATACACTGCATATTACGTTATATTATAAGGTATTTTCAATGATACACTGCATATTACGTTATATTATAACGTATTTTCAATGATAAACTACTATATATTATAAGGTATTTTCAATGATAAACAACTATATATTATAAGGTATTTTCAATGATACACTACAAATTACGATATATTATAAGGTATTTCCAATGATACACTGCATATTACGTTATATTATAAGGTATTTTCAATGATACACTGCATATTACATTATATTATAAGGTATTTTCAATGATACACTGCATATTACGTTATATTATAAGGTATTTTCAATGATACACTGCATATTACATTACATTATAAGGTATTTTCAATGATACACTGCATATTACGTTATATTATAAGGTATTTTCAATGATGCACTGCATATTACGTTATACTATAAGGTATTTTCAATGATAAACTACTATATATTATAAGGTATTTTCAATGATAAACTACAATATATTATAAGGTATTTTCAATGATACACTGCATATTACGTTATATTATAAGGTATTTTCAAAGATACACTACAAATAACGATATATTATAAGGTATTTTCAATGATACACTGCATATTACGTTATATGAGAAGGTATTTTCATTGATACACTACAAATTACGATATATTATAAGGTATTTTCAATGATACACTGCATATTACGTTATATGGGAAGGTATTTTCAATGATACACTGCATATTACGTTATATTATAAGGTATTTTCAATGATACACTGTATATTACGTTATATTATAAGGTATTTTCAATGATACACTACAAATTACGATATATTATAAGGTATTTTCAATGATACACTGCATATTACGTTATATCATAAGGTATTTTCAATGATACACTGCATATTAAGTTATATTAAAAGGTATTTTCAATGATAAACTGCTATATATTATAAGGTATTTTCAATGATACACTGCATATTACGTTATATTATAAGGTATTTTCATTGATACACTACAAATTACGATATATTGTAAGGTATTTTCAATGATAAACTGCATATTACGTTATATGGGAAGGTATTTTCAATGATACACTGCATATTACGTTATATTATAAGGTATTTTCAATGATACACTGCATATTACGTTATATTATAAGGTATTTTCAATGATACACTACAAATTACGATATATTATAAGGTATTTTCAATGATACACTGCATATTACGTTATATTATAAGGTATTTTCAATGATACACTGCATATTACGTTATATTATAAGGTATTTTCATTGATAGACAAGAATTACCATATATTCTAAGGTATTTTCAATGATACACTGCATATTACGTTATATTATTATTTATTTTCAATGATACACTAAAAAATTACAATATATTATAAGGTATTTCCAATGATACACTGCTTATTACGTTATATTATAAGGTATTTTCAATGATACACTGCATACTACCTTATATTATAAGGTATTTTCAATGATACACTGCATATTACGTTATATTATAAGGTATTTTCAATGATACACTGCATATTACATTACATTATAAGGTATTTTCAATGATACACTGCATATTACGTTATATTATAAGGTATTTTCAATGATGCACTGCATATTACGTTATACTATAAGGTATTTTCAATGATAAACTACTATATATTATAAGGTATTTTCAATGATAAACTACAATATATTATAAGGTATTTTCAATGATACACTGCATATTACGTTATATTATTAGGTATTTTCAATGATACACTAAAAAATTACGATATATTATAAGGTATTTCCAATGATACACTGCATATTACGTTATATTATAAGGTATTTTCAATGATACACTGCATATTACCTTATATTATAAGGTATTTTCAAAGATACACTACAAATAACGATATATTATAAGGTATTTTCAATGATACACTGCATATTACGTTATATGAGAAGGTATTTTCATTGATACACTACAAATTACGATATATTATAAGGTATTTTCAATGATACACTGCATATTACGTTATATGGGAAGGTATTTTCAATGATACACTGCATATTACGTTATATTATAAGGTATTTTCAATGATACACTGCTTATTACGTTATACTATAAGGTATTTTCAATGATACACTGCATATTACGGTATATCATAAGGTATTTTAAATGATACACTGCATATTACGTTATATTATAAGGTATTTTCAATGATAAACTACTATATATTATAAGGTAATTTCAATGATACACTGCATATTACGTTATATTATAAGGTATTTTCAAAGATACAATACAAATTACGATATATTATAAGGTATTTTCAATGATACACTGCATATTACGTTATATGGGAAGGTATTTTCAATGATACACTGCATATTACGTTATATTATATGGTATTTTCAATGATACACTGCATATTACGTTATATTATAAGGTATTTTCAATGATACACTGCATATTACGTAATATTATAAGGTATTTTCAATGATACACTGCATATTACGATATATTATAAGGTATTTTCAATGATGCACTGCATTTTACGTTATATTATAAGGTATTTTCATTGATAGACAAGAATTACCATATATTCTAAGGTATTTTCAATGATACACTAAAAAATTACGATATATTATAAGGTATTTTCAATGATACACTGCATATTACGTTATACTATAAGGTATTTTCAATGATACACTGCATATTAAGTTATATTATAAGGTATTTTCAATGATAAACTACTATATATTATAAGGTATTTTCAATGATACACTGCATATTACGTTATATTATAAGGTATTTTCAATGATACACTACAAATTACGATATATTATAAGGTATTTTCAATGATACACTGCATATTACGTTATATTATAAGGTATTTTCATTGATAGACTAGAATTACCATATATTCTAAGGTATTTTCAATGATACACTGCATATTACGTTATATCATAAGGTATTTTCAATGATACACTGCATATTAAGTTATATTAAAAGGTATTTTCAATGATATACTGCTATATATTATAAGGTATTTTCAATGATACACTGCATATTACGGTATATTATAAGGTATTTTCATTGATACACTACAAATTACGATATATTGTAAGGTATTTTCAATGATAAACTGCATATTACGTTATATGGGAAGATATTTTCAATGATACACTGCATATTACGTTATATTATAAGGTATTTTCAATGATACACTGCATATTACGTTATATTATAAGGTATTCTCAATGATACACTACAAATTACGATATATTATAAGGTATTTTCAATGATACACTGCATATTACGTTATATTATAAGGTATTTTCATTGATAGACTAGAATTACCATATATTCTAAGGAATTTTCAATGATACACTACAAATTACGATATATTATAAGGTATTTTCAATGATACCCTGCATATTACGTTATATTATAAGGTATTTTCAATGATACACTGCATATTACATTATATAATAAGGTATGTCCAATGATACACTGCATATTACGTTATATTATAAGGTATTTTCAATGATAGAATGCATGTTACGTTATATTATAATGTATTATCAATGATACACGGCATATTACATTGCATTATAAGGTATTATCAATGATACACTGCATATTACGTTATAGTATAAGGAATTTTCAATGATTCACTGCATATTACATTATATAATAAGGTATGTCCAATGATACACTGCATATTACGTTATATTATAAGGTATTTTCAATGATAGAATGCATGTTACGTTATATTATAATGTATTATCAATGATACACGGCATATTACATTGCATTATAAGGTATTATCAATGATACACTGCATATTACGTTATAGTATAAGGAATTTACAATGATTCACTGCATATTACGTTATATTATAAGGTATTTTCAATGATAGACTGCATATTAAGTTATATTATAAGGTATTTTCAATGATACACTGCATATTACATTACATTATAAGGTATTTTCAATGATACACTGCATATTACGTTATATTAGCATGTATTTTCAATGATACACTGCATATTACGTTATAATATAAGGTATTTTCAATGATAAACTACTATATATTATAAGGTATTTTCAATGATAAACTACAATATATTATAAGGTATTTTCAATGATACACTGCATATTACGTTATATTATAAGGTATTTTCAAAGATACACTACAAATAACGATATATTATAAGGTATTTTCAATGATGCACTGCATATTACGTTATATTATAAGGTATTTTCATTGATAGACAAGAATTACCATATATTCTAAGGTATTTTCAATGATACACTGCATATTACGTTATATGAGAAGGTATTTTCATTGATACACTACAAATTACGATATATTATAAGGTATTTTCAATGATACACTGCATATTACGTTATATGGGAAGGTATTTTCAATGATACACTGCATATTACGTTATATTATAAGGTATTTTCAATGATACACTGCATATTACGTTATATTATAAGGTATTTTCAATGATAGAATGCATGTTACGTTATATTATAATGTATTATCAATGATACACGGCATATTACATTGCATTATAAGGTATTATCAATGATACACTGCATATTACGTTATAGTATAAGGAATTTACAATGATTCACTGCATATTACGTTATATTATAAGGTATTTTCAATGATAGACTGCATATTAAGTTATATTATAAGGTATTTTCAATGATACACTGCATATTACGTTATATTATAAGGTATTCTCAATGATACACTACAAATTACGATATATTATAAGGTATTTTCAATGATACACTGCATATTACGTTATATTATAAGGTATTTTCATTGATAGACTAGAATTACCATATATTCTAAGGTATTTTCAATGATACACTACAAATTACGATATATTATAAGGTATTTTCAATGATACACTGCATATTACGTTATATTATAAGGTATTTTCAATGATACACTGCATATTACATTATATAATAAGGTATGTCCAATGATACACTGCATATTACGTTATATTATAAGGTATTTTCAATGATAGAATGCATGTTACGTTATATTATAATGTATTATCAATGATACACGGCATATTACATTACATTATAAGGTATTATCAATGATACACTGCATATTACGTTATAGTATAAGGAATTTTCAATGATTCACTGCATATTACATTATATAATAAGGTATGTCCAATGATACACTGCATATTACGTTATATTATAAGGTATTTTCAATGATAGAATGCATGTTACGTTATATTATAATGTATTATCAATGATACACGGCATATTACATTGCATTATAAGGTATTATCAATGATACACTGCATATTACGTTATAGTATAAGGAATTTACAATGATTCACTGCATATTACGTTATATTATAAGGTATTTTCAATGATAGACTGCATATTAAGTTATATTATAAGGTATTTTCAATGATACACTGCATATTACATTACATTATAAGGTATTTTCAATGATACACTGCATATTACGTTATATTATAAGGTATTTTCAATGATACACTGCATATTACGTTATACTATAAGGTATTTTCAATGATAAACTACTATATATTATAAGGTATTTTCAATGATAAACTACAATATATTATAAGGTATTTTCAATGATACACTGCATATTACGTTATATTATAAGGTATTTTCAAAGATACACTACAAATAACGATATATTATAAGGTATTTTCAATGATGCACTGCATATTACGTTATATTATAAGGTATTTTCATTGATAGACAAGAATTACCATATATTCTAAGGTATTTTCAATGATACACTGCATATTACGTTATATGAGAAGGTATTTTCATTGATACACTACAAATTACGATATATTATAAGGTATTTTCAATGATACACTGCATATTACGTTATATGGGAAGGTATTTTCAATGATACACTGCATATTACGTTATATTATAAGGTATTTTCAATGATACACTGCATATTACGTTATATTATAAGGTATTTTCAATGATACACTGCATATTACGTTATATTATAAGGTATTTTCAATGATACACTGCATATTACGGTATATCATAAGGTATTTTCAATGATACACTGCATATTAAGTTATATTATAAGGTATTTTCAATGATAAACTACTATATATTATAAGGTATTTTCAATGATACACTGCATATTACGTTATATTATAAGGTATTTTCAAAGATACAATACAAATTACGATATATTATAAGGTATTTTCAAAGATACACTGCATATTACGTTATATGGGAAGGTATTTTCAATGATACACTGCATATTACGTTATATTATAAGGTATTTTCAATGATACACTGCATATTACGTTATATTATAAGGTATTTTCAATGATAAACTACTATATATTATAAGGTATTTTCAATGATAAACAACTATATATTATAAGGTATTTTCAATGATACACTACAAATTACGATATATTATAAGGTATTTTCAATGATACACTGCATATTACGTTATATTATAAGGTATTTTCAATGATACACTGCATATTACCTTATATTATAAGGTATTTTCAATGATACACTGCATATTACGTTATATTATAAGGTATTTTCAATGATACACTGCATATTACATTACATTATAAGGTATTTTCAATGATACACTGCATATTACGTTATATTATAAGGTATTTTCAATGATGCACTGCATATTACGTTATACTATAAGGTATTTTCAATGATAAACTACTATATATTATAAGGTATTTTCAATGATAAACTACAATATATTATAAGGTATTTTCAATGATACACTGCATATTACGTTATATTATAAGGTATTTTCAAAGATACACTACAAATAACGATATATTATAAGGTATTTTCAATGATACACTGCATATTACGTTATATGAGAAGGTATTTTCATTGATACACTACAAATTACGATATATTATAAGGTATTTTCAATGATACACTGCATATTACGTTATATGGGAAGGTATTTTCAATGATACACTGCATATTACGTTATATTATAAGGTATTTTCAATGATACACTGTATATTACGTTATATTATAAGGTATTTTCAATGATACACTGCATATTACGGTATATCATAAGGTATTTTCAATGATACACTGCATATTAAGTTATATTATAAGGTATTTTCAATGATAAACTACTATATATTATAAGGTATTTTCAATGATACACTGCATATTACGTTATATTATAAGGTATTTTCAAAGATACAATACAAATTACGGTATATTATAAGGTATTTTCAAAGATACACTGCATATTACGTTTTATGGGAAGGTATTTTCAATGATACACTGCATATTACGTTATATTATAAGGTATTTTCAATGATACACTTGCATATTACGTTAAATTATAAGGTATTTTCAATGATACACTGCATATTACGTTATATTATAAGGTATTTTCAATGATACACTGCATATTACGATATATTATAAGGTATTTTCAATGATGCACTGCATTTTACGTTATATTATAAGGTATTTTCATTGATAGACAAGAATTACCATATATTCTAAGGTATTTTCAATGATACACTGCATATTACGTTATATTATTAGGTATTTTCAATGATACACTAAAAAATTACGATATATTATAAGGTATTTGCAATGATACACTGCATATTACGTTATATTATAAGGTATTTTCAATGATACACTGCATATTACGTTATATTATAAGGTATTTTCAATGATACACTGCGTATTACGTTATATTATAAGGTATTTTCAATGATACACTGCATATTACGGTATATCATAAGGTATTTTCAATGATACACTGCATATTAAGTTATATTATAAGGTATTTTCAATGATAAACTACTATATATTATAAGGTATTTTCAATGATACACTGCATATTACGTTATATTATAAGGTATTTTCAAAGATACAATACAAATTACGATATATTATAAGGTATTTTCAAAGATACACTGCATATTACGTTATATGGGAAGGTATTTTCAATGATACACTGCATATTACGTTATATTATAAGGTATTTTCAATGATACACTGCATATTACGTTATATTATAACGTATGTTCAATGATAAACTACTATATATTATAAGGTATTTTCAATGATAAACTACTATATATTATAAGGTATTTTCAATGATACACTACAAATTACGATATATTAAAAGGTATTTTCAATGATACACTGCATATTACGTTATATTATAAGGTATTTTCAATGATACACTGCATATTACCTTATATTATAAGGTATTTTCAATGATACACTGCATATTACGTTATATTATAAGGTATTTTCAATGATACACTGCATATTACATTACATTATAAGGTATTTTCAATGATACACTGCATATTACGTTATATTATAAGGTATTTTCAATGATGCACTGCATATTACGTTATACTATAAGGTATTTTCAATGATAAACTACTATATATTATAAGGTATTTTCAATGATAAACTACAATATATTATAAGGTATTTTCAATGATACACTGCATATTACGTTATATTATAAGGTATTTTCAAAGATACACTACAAATAACGATATATTATAAGGTATTTTCAATGATACACTGCATATTACGTTATATGAGAAGGTATTTTCATTGATACACTACAAATTACGATATATTATAAGGTATTTTCAATGATACACTGCATATTACGTTATATGGGAAGGTATTTTCAATGATACACTGCATATTACGTTATATTATAAGGTATTTTCAATGATACACTGTATATTACGTTATATTATAAGGTATTTTCAATGATACACTGCATATTACGGTATATCATAAGGCATTTTCAATGATACACTGCATATTAAGTTATATTATAAGGTATTTTCAATGATAAACTACTATATATTATAAGGTATTTTCAATGATACACTGCATATTACGTTATATTATAAGGTATTTTCAAAGATACAATACAAATTACGATATATTATAAGGTATTTTCAAAGATACACTGCATATTACGTTATATGGGAAGGTATTTTCAATGATACACTGCATATTACGTTATATTATAAGGTATTTTCAATGATACACTTGCATATTACGTTAAATTATAAGGTATTTTCAATGATACACTGCATATTACGTTATATTATAAGGTATTTACAATGATACACTGCATATTACGATATATTATAAGGTATTTTCAATGATGCACTGCATTTTACGTTATATTATAAGGTATTTTCATTGATAGACAAGAATTACCATATATTCTAAGGTATTTTCAATGATACACTGCATATTACGTTATATTATTAGGTATTTTCAATGATACACTAAAAAATTACGATATATTATAAGGTATTTGCAATGATACACTGCATATTACGTTATACTATAAGGTATTTTCAATGATACACTGCATATTAAGTTATATTATAAGGTATTTTCAATGATAAACTACTATATATTATAAGGTATTTTCAATTATACACTGCATATTACGTTATATTATAAGGTATTTTCAATGATACACTGCAGATTACGTTAAATTATAAGGTATTTTCAATGATACACTGCATATTACGTTATATTATAAGGTATTTTCATTGATACACAGCATATTATGTTATATTATAAGGTATTTTCAATGATAAACTACTATATATTATAAGGTATTTTCAATGATAAACTACTATATATTATAAGGTATTTTCAATGATACACTGCATATTACGTTATATTATAGGTATTTTCAATGATACACTACAAATTACGATATATTATAAGGTATTTTCAATGATACACTGCATATTACGTTATATTATAAGGTATTTTCATTGATAGACTAGAATTACCATATATTCTAAGGTATTTTCAATGATACACTGCATATTACGTTATATCATAAGGTATTTTCAATGATACACTGCATATTAAGTTATATTAAAAGGTATTTTCAATGATAAACTGCTATATATTATAAGGTATTTTCAATGATACACTGCATATTACGTTATATTATAAGGTATTTTCATTGATACACTACAAATTACGATATATTGTAAGGTATTTTCAATGATAAACTGCATATTACGTTATATGGGAAGGTATTTTCAATGATACACTGCATATTACGTTATATTATAAGGTATTTTCAATGATACACTGCATATTACGTTATATTATAAGGTATTTTCAATGATACACTACAAATTACGATATATTATAAGGTATTTTCAATGATACACTGCATATTACGTTATATTATAAGGTATTTACAATGATACACTGCATATTACGTTATATTATAAGGTATTTTCAATGATACACTGCATATTACGTTATATTATAAGGTATTTTCAATGATGCACTGCATATTACGTTAAACTATAAGGTATTTTCAATGATAAACTACTATATATTATAAGGTATTTTCAATGATAAACTACAATATATTATAAGGTATTTTCAATGATACACTGCATATTACGTTATATTATAAGGTATTTTCAAAGATACACTACAAATAACGATATATTATAAGGTATTTTCAATGATACACTGCATATTACGTTATATGAGAAGGTATTTTCATTGATACACTACAAATTACGATATATTATAAGGTATTTTCAATGATACACTGCATATTACGTTATATGGGAAGGTATTTTCAATGATACACTGCATATTACGTTATATTATAAGGTATTTTCAATGATACACTGTATATTACGTTATATTAGAAGGTATTTTCAATGATACACTGCATATTACGGTATATCATAAGGCATTTTCAATGATACACTGCATATTAAGTTATATTATAAGGTATTTTCAATGATAAACTACTATATATTATAAGGTATTTTCAATGATACACTGCATATTACGTTATATTATAAGGTATTTTCAAAGATACAATACAAATTACGATATATTATAAGGTATTTTCAAAGATACACTGCATATTACGTTATATGGGAAGGTATTTTCAATGATACACTGCATATTACGTTATATTATAAGGTATTTTCAATGATACACTTGCATATTACGTTAAATTATAAGGTATTTTCAATGATACACTGCATATTACGTTATATTATAAGGTATTTTCAATGATACACTGCAGATTACGTTAAATTATAAGGTATTTTCAATGATACACTGCATATTACGTTATATTATAAGGTATTTTCATTGATACACAGCATATTATGTTATATTATAAGGTATTTTCAATGATAAACTACTATATATTATAAGGTATTTTCAATGATAAACTACTATATATTATAAGGTATTTTCAATGATACACTGCATATTACGTTATATTAAAGGTATTTTCAATGATACACTACAAATTACGATATATTATAAGGTATTTTCAATGATACACTGCATATTACGTTATATTATAAGGTATTTTCATTGATAGACTAGAATTACCATATATTCTAAGGTATTTTCAATGATACACTGCATATTACGTTATATCATAAGGTATTTTCAATGATACCCTGCATATTATGTTATATTAAAAGGTATTTTCAATGATAAACTGCTATATATTATAAGGTATTTTCAATGATACACTGCATATTACGTTATATTATAAGGTATTTTCATTGATACACTACAAATTACGATATATTGTAAGGTATTTTCAATGATAAACTGCATATTACGTTATATGGGAAGGTATTTTCAATGATACACTGCATATTACGTTATATTATAAGGTATTTTCAATGATACACTGCATATTACGTTATATTATAAGGTATTTTCAATGATACACTACAAATTACGATATATTATAAGGTATTTTCAATGATACACTGCATATTACGTTATATTATAAGGTATTTACAATGATACACTGCATATTACGTTATATTATAAGGTATTTTCAATGATACACTGCATATTACGTTATATTATAAGGTATTTTCAATGATGCACTGCATATTACGTTAAACTATAAGGTATTTTCAATGATAAACTACTATATATTATAAGGTATTTTCAATGATAAACTACAATATATTATAAGGTATTTTCAATGATACACTGCATATTACGTTATATTATAAGGTATTTTCAAAGATACACTACAAATAACGATATATTATAAGGTATTTTCAATGATACACTGCATATTACGTTATATGAGAAGGTATTTTCATTGATACACTACAAATTACGATATATTATAAGGTATTTTCAATGATACACTGCATATTACGTTATATGGGAAGGTATTTTCAATGATACACTGCATATTACGTTATATTATAAGGTATTTTCAATGATACACTGTATATTACGTTATATTAGAAGGTATTTTCAATGATACACTGCATATTACGGTATATCATAAGGTATTTTCAATGATACACTGCATATTAAGTTATATTATAAGGTATTTTCAATGATAAACTACTATATATTATAAGGTATTTTCAATGATACACTGCATATTACGTTATATTATAAGGTATTTTCAAAGATACAATACAAATTACGATATATTATAAGGTATTTTCAAAGATACACTGCATATTACGTTATATGGGAAGGTATTTTCAATGATACACTGCATATTACGTTATATTATAAGGTATTTTCAATGATACACTTGCATATTACGTTAAATTATAAGGTATTTTCAATGATACACTGCATATTACGTTATATTATAAGGTATTTACAATGATACACTGCATATTACGATATATTATAAGGTATTTTCAATGATGCACTGCATTTTACGTTATATTATAAGGTATTTTCATTGATAGACAAGAATTACCATATATTCTAAGGTATTTTCAATGATACACTGCATATTACGTTATATTATTAGGTATTTTCAATGATACACTAAAAAATTACGATATATTATAAGGTATTTGCAATGATACACTGCATATTACGTTATATTATAAGGTATTTTCAATGATACACTGCATATTAAGTTATATTATAAGGTATTTTCAATGATAAACTACTATATATTATAAGGTATTTTCAATTATACACTGCATATTACGTTATATTATAAGGTATTTTCAATGATACACTGCAGATTACGTTAAATTATAAGGTATTTTCAATGATACACTGCATATTACGTTATATTATAAGGTATTTTCATTGATACACAGCATATTATGTTATATTATAAGGTATTTTCAATGATAAACTACTATATATTATAAGGTATTTTCAATGATAAACTACTATATATTATAAGGTATTTTCAATGATACACTGCATATTACGTTATATTAAAGGTATTTTCAATGATACACTACAAATTACGATATATTATAAGGTATTTTCAATGATACACTGCATATTACGTTATATTATAAGGTATTTTCATTGATAGACTAGAATTACCATATATTCTAAGGTATTTTCAATGATACACTGCATATTACGTTATATCATAAGGTATTTTCAATGATACACTGCATATTAAGTTATATTAAAAGGTATTTTCAATGATAAACTGCTATATATTATAAGGTATTTTCAATGATACACTGCATATTACGTTATATTATAAGGTATTCTCAATGATACACTACAAATTACGATATATTGTAAGGTATTTTCAATGATAAACTGCATATTACGTTATATGGGAAGGTATTTTCAATGATACACTGCATATTACGTTATATTATAAGGTATTTTCAATGATACACTGCATATTACGTTATATTATAAGGTATTTTCAATGATACACTACAAATTACGATATATTATAAGGTATTTTCAATGATACACTGCATATTACGTTATATTATAAGGTATTTACAATGATACACTGCATATTACGTTATATTATAAGGTATTTTCAATGATACACTGCATATTACGTTATATTATAAGGTATTTTCATTGATAGACAAGAATTACCATATATTCTAAGGTATTTTCAATGATACACTGCATATTACGTTATATTATTAGGTATTTTCAATGATACACTAAAAAATTACGATATATTATAAGGTATTTCCAATGATACACTGCATATTACGTTATATTATAAAGTATTTTCAATGATACACTGCATATTACCTTATATTATAAGGTATTTTCAATGATACACTGCATATTACGTTATATTATAAGGTATTTTCAATGATACACTGCATATTACATTACATTATAAGGTATTTTCAATGATACACTGCATATTACGTTATATTATAAGGTATTTTCAATGATGCACTGCATATTACGTTATACTATAAGGTATTTTCAATGATAAACTACTATATATTATAAGGTATTTTCAATGATAAACTACAATATATTATAAGGTATTTTCAATGATACACTGCATATTACGTTATATTATAAGGTATTTTCAAAGATACACTACAAATAACGATATATTATAAGGTTGTAACCGTTATTTTTCTTTACATTGTTTTACGTTGTTACTTTCGTCTATCCACATTAAATGTGCTAAATATTTCCGGATGCGATAAGTGGAGATCCGTGCCTCCAGGAATGGACGGCGGTGAGATTAGGCGAAAGTCAGAGTACTAGAGTGTAATAACGGAAAAAACGTAAGATACTCTCGTTATGAATCTGTGACAAATTTACAAAATCGAGACACGGTCTCTGACGAAATTTGCTAACCTTGTCAAACCGGAGCACCGGCTCTCACAATTTAATTTAAGTTATCCGCGGCGGAATGTGTTTTGCTCCACGTCCGGTTCGCGAAATCTTATGCACTGTGCGTCCTTATCACCCTTTAAATCATAACGGTCACAATTGACCGTCCCTTGAATCACGTTGTTTCCTTATATTTTATTTTATTAGATTTTAGATTTATTTTATTATACGTTTATCGCACGCGAAGAACAAACTGGCCGGTCTTACTACCCGTGCGCTCGGCTGTTTCCAGATGATACGCACCGATATCGACACTCACCAAACCCCAGTCCCTCCGCTCCACCTAAGAGGTACTCCTCAGCACGTAAGTGGACTTAGAGTAACCTCCGGTTTCGATAGAGTGACCGTGATCGTGTTTAGTCAGTTTGCCAAATCGAACCGAGGCAAAATAGTAACGTGTACTGGTCCGGCCAGATTTCTCTGGATGGTAGCAGCTTACGCCTATTGCCTATGCCTCACAATAGCGAGTGGTACAATAACGAGACACCAGCAGGGCACACTTAGGTGATCCGAATGAGATCTCGATTGCCAAACGAAATTGTGAGGGTATAATGACTACGCTTACGGATTTCGTGATGTGATTCACGGAAATAATAACAACAACCGGTCCGGCCGGAATTCCGGATGGACGTGGGTATTGCCTATTCGTGATGTTCTCCCGATCGATGTTCGCGTTATAATCCGCTCACAAGGGCGATAGGTAACAATAATGAGACACCAGCGGGGCACCCAGAGGTGATCCGAGTGGAATCTCAATTGCCCTAACGGAGTTGTGAGAGTATTTATACTACAGCAATTCGCGGATTTGGGTTGCGATCGCATAAACAGTAACATTAACCGGTCCGGCCGAAACTCGGATGGACGTAGTTATTGCCTATCTGCGATTCGCTCACAAAAAACGAGAGGAAGCAATAACGAGACACCAGCGGGGCACACAGAGGTGATCCGAGTGGAGGCTCGATTGCCCTAACGGATTCGTGAGAGTATTTACTCAACCAATATTCGCGAATTTGTCTATATGTAACTACTCACAAAGGCGAGAGGAAGCAATAACGAGACACCAGCGGGGCACACAGAGGTGATCCGAGTGGAATCTCGATTGCCCTAACGAATTTGTGAGTGTATACTCGTATAAATCTTGAATCTATTTGACGCGACCGGTAAATATAATTAAACTGCGATCCGCTCACAAAAGCGAGAGGAAACAATAACGAGACACCAGCGGGGCACACAGAGGTGATCCGAGTGGAATCTCGATTGCCCTAACGAATTTGTGAGTGTATACCCGTATAAATCTTGAATTTATTTGACGCGACCGGTAAATATAATTAAAATGCGATCCGCTCACAAAAGCGAGAGGAAACAATAACGAGACACCAGCGGGGCACACAGAGGTGATCCGAATGGAATCTCGATTGCCCAAACGAATTTGTGAGTGTATAATCGTCTAAATTTTAATAGGTCTAGCTCAACAGAAGCCTTTATGAAGGAAAAATCCGTTCCGTTCGGCGAATTTACGCTCAGTTTCTGAGAACGGCGCGCTTGTGTTTATTCCAAACCGACGCGTCGCTCTTTCTTACGCTCGTACTTTCACTGCGTAACACGCGGCATGCTCAAGGCAAGTTACAGAATTCGGATTCTTTTACAAATTTACGTTAAGCAGTGACTACTACGCGGTTACGTTATTACCGTATTGTGAATTACACGTTCTTTTGACTGTGCCACGACGCGGTTTGCAATCGCGACTCCTCGGTTTGAGGCGCGCACGTACCGAGGTTGGATCGTCGGTTTGTCGATTCCAACAGGCCGGTTTGGCCTCCCGAATACGCGCCGAGTTTCGTCGAACGGAACACTTCGCGGACGCGTGATTATTAGATCGCTTCCAGACGTAGAGTGATCTATCCACGATCCGCATCGACCTCCTTCGATCGCTATCGAAAGTGGGGATCGATGCGTACGCATACCTAATTAGTGGTGCGATCTCGCTGTCCTTTGTTAAGACAAGGACCGTGCACGATATCGTGGATCGCCGTGGTGGGATCGATATTTATTATCGATACACGGGAGCATCTATATGTGACCGACACGGTTACAGTGTAGTGTATCATTGAAAATACCTTATAGTATAACGTAATATGCAGTGTATCATTGAAAATACCTTATAATATAACGTAATATGCAGTGTATCATTGAAAATACCTTATAATATATCGTAATATACAGTATACCATTGAAAATACTTATAATATAACGTAATATGCAGTGTATCATTGAAAATACCTTATAATATATCGTAATATACAGTATACCATTGAAAATACTTATAATATAACGTAATATGCAGGGTATCATTGAAAATACCTCATAATATAACGTAATATGCAGTGTATCATTGAAAATACATTTTAATAAAACCTAATATGCAGTGTATCATTGAAAATACCTTATAATATAACGTAATATGCAGTCCATCATTGAAAATACTTCATAATATAACGTAATATGCAGTGTATCATTGAAAATACCTTAAAATATAACGTAATGTGCAGTGTATCATTGAAAATACCTTATAATATATCGTAATTTGTATTGTATCATTGAAAATACCTTATAGGATAACGTAATATGCAGTGTATCATTGAAAATACCTTATAATATAACGTAATATGCAGTGTATCATTGAAAATACCTTATAATATATCGTAATATACAGTATACCATTGAAAATACTTATAATATAACGTAATATGCAGTGTATCATTGAAAATACCTTATAATATATCGTAATTTGTATTGTATCATTGAAAATACCTTATAGTATAACTTAATATGCAGTGTATCATTGAAAATACCTTATGATATAACGTAATATGCAGTGTATCATTGAAAATACCTTAGAATATATGGTAATTCTAGTCTATCAATGAAAATACCTTATAATATAACGTAATATGCAGTGTATCAGGGAAAATACCTTATAATATATAGTAGTTTATCATTGAAAATACCTTATAATATAACGTAATATGCAGTGTATCATTGAAAATACCTTAGAATATATGGTAATTCTAGTCTATCAATGAAAATACCTTATAATATAACGTAATATGCAGTGTATCATTGAAAATACTTTATAATATATCGTAATGTGTAGTGTATCATTGAAAATACCTTATAGTATAACGTAATATGCAGTGTATCATTGAAAATACCTTATAATATAACGTAATATGCAGTGTATCATTGAAAATACCTTATAATATATCGTAATATACAGTATACCATTGAAAATACTTATAATATAACGTAATATGCTGTGTATCATTGAAAATACCTTATAATATATCGTAATTTGTGAGGACTTCCGTTTCCGGTCGTGTGAGTGGATGAGGTGTGATTTTTGCGGTGAGAGTGTTAGTGAGATAGAGTG
>CAKAJI010000445.1:0-30133 GCA_916610255.1 Lasioglossum lativentre
AAAATACCTTAGAATATATGGTAATTCTAGTCTATCATTGAAAATACCTTATAATATAACGTAATATGCAGTGTATCATTGAAAATACCTTAGAATATATGGTAATTCTAGTCTATCAATGAAAATACCTTATAATATAATGTAATACGCAGTGTATCATTGAAAATACCTTATAATATATCGTAATGTGTAGTGTATCATTGAAAATACCTTATAATATAACGTAATATGCAGTGTATCATTGAAAATACCTTATAATATATCGTAATGTGTAGTGTATCATTGAAAATACCTTATAATATAACGTAATATGCAGTGTATCATTGAAAATACCTTATAATGTAACGTAATATGCAGGGTATCATTGAAAATACCTTATAATATAACGTAATATGCATTGTATCATTGAAAATACCTTATAATATAACGTAATATGCAGGTTATAATTGAAAATACCTTATAATATATCGTAATTTGTAGTGTATCATTGAAAATACCTTATAATATAACGTAATATGCAGTGTATCATTGAAAATACCTTATAATATATAGTAGTTTATCATTGAAAATACCTTATAATATACGTAATATGCAGGGTATCATTGAAAATACCTTATAATATATCGTAATTTGTAGTGTATCATTGAAAATACCTTATAATATAACATAATATGCAGTGTATCATTGAAAATACCTTATAATATATCGTAATTTGTAGTGTATCATTGAAAATACCTTAGAATATATGGTAATTCTAGTCTATCAATGAAAATACCTTATAATATAACGTAATATGCAGTGTATCATTGAAAATACCTTATAATATATAGTAGTTTATCATTGAAAATACCTTATAATATAACGTAATATGCAGTGTATCATTGAAAATAACTTATAATATATAGCTGTTTATCATTGAAAATACCTTTTAATATAACTTAATATGCAGTGTATCATTGAAAATACCTTATGATATAACGTAATATGCAGTGTATCATTGAAAATACCTTAGAATATATGGTAATTCTAGTCTATCAATGAAAATACCTTATCGTATAACGTAATATGCAGTGCATCATTGAAAATACCTTATAATATAACGTAATATGCAGTGTATCATTGAAATACCTTATAATATAACGTAATACGCAGGGTATAATTGAAAATACCTTATAATATATCGTAATTTGTAGTGTATCATTGAAAATACCTTATAATATAACGTAATATGCAGTGTATCATTGAAAATACCTTATAATATAACGTAATATGCAGGGTATCATTGAAAATACCTTATAATATAACGTAATATGCATTGTATCATTGAAAATACCTTATAATATAACGTAATATGCAGGTTATCATTGAAAATACCTTATAATATATCGTAATTTGTAGTGTATCATTGAAAATACCTTAGAATATATGGTAATTCTAGTCTATCAATGAAAATACCTTATAATATAACGTAATATGCAGTGTATCATTGAAAATACCTTATAATATATAGTAGTTTATCATTGAAAATACCTTATAATATAACGTAATATGCAGTGTATCATTGAAAATACCTTATAATATAACATAATATGCAGGTTATCATTGAAAATACCTTATAATATATCAGTAATTTGTAGTGTATCATTGAAAATACCTTAGAATATATGGTAATTCTAGTCTATCATTGAAAATACCTTATAATATAACGTAATATGCAGTGTATCATTGAAAATACCTTAGAATATATGGTAATTCTAGTCTATCATTGAAAATACCTTATAATATAACGTAATATGCAGTGTATCATTGAAAATACCTTAGAATATATGGTAATTCTAGTCTATCAATGAAAATACCTTATAATATAATGTAATACGCAGTGTATCATTGAAAATACCTTATAATATATCGTAATGTGTAGTGTATCATTGAAAATACCTTATAATATAACGTAATATGCAGTGTATCATTGAAAATACCTTATAATATAACGTAATATGCAGGGTATCATTGAAAATACCTTATAATATATCGTAATTTGTAGTGTATCATTGAAAATACCTTATAATATAACATAATATGCAGGTTATCATTGAAAATACCTTATAATATATCGTAATTTGTAGTGTATCATTGAAAATACCTTAGAATATATGGTAATTCTAGTCTATCATTGAAAATACCTTATAATATAACGTAATATGCAGTGTATCATTGAAAATACCTTAGAATATATGGTAATTCTAGTCTATCATTGAAAATACCTTATAATATAACGTAATATGCAGTGTATCATTGAAAATACCTTAGAATATTGGTAATTCTAGTCTATCAATGAAAATACCTTATAATATAATGTAATACGCAGTGTATCATTGAAAATACCTTATAATATATCGTAATGTGTAGTGTATCATTGAAAAATACCTTATAATATAACGTAATATGCAGTGTATCATTGAAAATACCTTATAATATAACGTAATATGCAGGTTATCATTGAAAATACCTTATAATATATCGTAATTTGTAGTGTATCATTGAAATACCTTAGAATATATGGTAATTCTAGTCTATCATTGAAAATACCTTATAATATAACGTAATATGCAGTGTATCATTGAAAATACCTTAGAATATATGGTAATTCTAGTCTATCAATGAAAATACCTTATAATATAACGTAATATGCAGTGTATCATTGAAAATACCTTATAATATATCGTAATGTGTAGTGTATCATTGAAAATACCTTATAATATAACGTAATATGCAGTGTATCATTGAAAATACCTTATAATATAACGTAATATGCAGGGTATCATTGAAAATACCTTATAATATATCGTAATTTGTAGTATATCAATGAAAATACCTTATAATGTAATGTAATATGCAGTGTATCACTGAAAATACCTTATAATATAACGTAATATGCAGTCTACCATTGAAAATACATTATAAAATAATGTAATATGAAGTCTGTCATTGAAAATACCTTTTAATATAACGTAATATGCAGTGTACCATTGAAAATACCTTATAATATATCGTAATTTGTAGTGTATCAATGAAAATACCTTCTCATATAACGTAATTTGTAGTGTATCATTGAAACTACCTTATAATATATCGTAATTTGTAGTGTATCATTGAAAATACCTTATAATATAACATAATATGCAGGTTATCATTGAAAATACCTTATAATATATCGTAATTTGTAGTGTATCATTGAAAATACCTTAGAATATATGGTAATTCTAGTCTATCATTGAAAATACCTTATAATATAACGTAATATGCAGTGTATCATTGAAAATACCTTAGAATATATGGTAATTCTAGTCTATCATTGAAAATACCTTATAAATATACGTAATATGCGGTGTATCATTGAAAATACCTTAGAATATATGGTAATTCTAGTCTATCAATGAAAATACCTTATAATATAACGTAATACGCAGTGTATCATTGAAAATACCTTATAATATATCGTAATGTGTAGTGTATCATTGAAAATACTTTATAATATAACGTAATATGCAGTGTATCATTGAAAATAACTTCCCATATAACGTAATATGCAGTGTATCATTGAAAATACCTTAGAATATATGGTAATTCTAGTCTATCATTGAAAATACCTTATAATATAACGTAATATGCAGTGTATCATTGAAAATACCTTAGAATATATGGTAATTCTAGTCTATCAATGAAAATACCTTATAATATAACGTAATACGCAGTGTATCATTGAAAATACCTTATAATATATCGTAATGTGTAGTGTATCATTGAAAATACCTTATAATATAACGTAATATGCAGTGTATCATTGAAAATACCTTATAATATAACGTAATATGCAGGTTATCATTGAAAATACCTTATAATATAACGTAATATGCAGTGTATCATTGAAAATACCTTATAATATAACGTAATATGCAGGTTATCATTGAAAATACCTTATAATATATCGTAATTTGTAGTGTATCGTTGAAAATACCTTAGAATATATGGTAATTCTAGTCTATCATTGAAAATACCTTATAATATAACGTAATATGCAGTGTATCATTGAAAATACCTTATAATATATCGTAATGTGTAGTGTATCATTGAAAATACCTTATAATATAACGTAATATGCAGTGTATCATTGAAAATACCTTATAATATAACGTAATATGCAGGTTATCATTGAAAATACCTTATAATATATCGTAATTTGTAGTGTATCATTGAAAATACCTTAGAATATATGGTAATTCTAGTCTATCATTGAAAATACCTTATAATATAACGTAATATGCAGTGTATCATTGAAAATACCTTATAATATATCGTAATGTGTAGTGTATCATTGAAAATACCTTATAATATAACGTAATATGCAGTGTATCATTGAAAATACCTTATAATATAACGTAATATGCAGTGTATCATTGAAAATACCTTATAATATATCGTAATGTGTAGTGTATCATTGAAAATACCTTATAATATAACGTAATATGCAGTGTATCATTGAAAATACCTTATAATATAACGTAATATGCAGGTTATCATTGAAAATACCTTATAATATATCGTAATTTGTAGTGTATCATTGAAAATACCTTAGAATATATGGTAATTCTAGTCTATCATTGAAAATACCTTATAATATAACGTAATATGCAGTGTATCATTGAAAATACCTTATAATATATCGTAATGTGTAGTGTATCATTGAAAATACCTTATAATATAACGTAATATGCAGTGTATCATTGAAAATACCTTATAATATAACGTAATATGCAGGTTATCATTGAAAATACCTTATAATATATCGTAATTTGTAGTGTATCATTGAAAATACCTTAGAATATATGGTAATTCTAGTCTATCATTGAAAATACCTTATAATATATCGTAATTTGTAGTGTATCATTGAAAATACCTTATAATATAACATAATATGCAGTGTATCATTGAAAATACCTTATAATATATCGTAATTTGTAGTGTATCATTTAAATACCTTAGAATATATGGTAATTCTAGTCTATCAATGAAAATACCTTATAATATAACGTAATATGCAGTGTATCATTGAAAATACTGAAGTGGAATAGGTTTTAAGAAATAAACACTATCTAAATCCCACTTTTTACTTAAAAATCACAAAGTTTATTATTAATAAAATGTAACCAAAAATATCAATCGCGATCGGTTGAAATACTCGGTGTCGTGTAGACACGACACGTCCAGTCACGACGAAGTTTTAGAAATTAATGAGACCCTCCGACGCATTCGGAGCGCTATTTATTTCGTCCTCGTAAAGGGGGAGAGTCCCTCAAGAAAAAAGGACAGAAAATCGCTTTTGGGAAAAACCATCCAAATGTGCGAACCTTTAGCTGCAAGACCCTCGGTACCGCGGAGCCGGCTATCAGGTACGTACCTATACCTGAGATAGCCGGGCCCGTTACGAACCAAGGACACTTACAGGCGGACCGGTAATAGCCCAGGCAAACCTGGCTGCCAGATGTGCCGGAGGACCCGACCCCAGCCAGCTTGCCCAGGGCCTAGGTAAAAATCCTAATAAAAATTCCCGTCTATTGCTAGACGGGGTTTTACCCGAGACATGGTAGCGACCGAGTCGCTACATCACCCCCCCTACCAGTATTTTTGTCGAAGAACAAAAAAGAAAACAATTATTCTATACTAAAATCAAACTTAAAACCCTAATTACACGTAAAAACTTCTAAGACTAATCGAATTTTTACAAATAGATTAAATAATTGAACACTTATAACCTAGATAAATATATACAACGACATATCTGTCCCTTCCTCGCAATCATTTTTTTTTTTTTTTTAAATATTTTGTTTTAACAATTATGTGAAACCCGCTTGATATCTATCTGTAAACCTAACTCTCCTGCCAGAACGGGTTGTGTAACGCGCTGATGCTGGATCATGATCTGTTGATACCACAGGAGCGCTAGCGGTGCGAGTGTTCGCCGTAATATTCACATTTGCATTTGTGTCCGTGATTCGCGCCGGATCATTTTCGGGCGATGTAGACTCGAAAGGAATAACTATTGTGCTGCTAGATTGCGCCGGAATCTCTTCAGCCAAAACGTACGCTGGTTTTAACCTGTCTACTGATACGGTTATATGCTTACCTTTAATCTCTAGCACGTATGTTCTTACATTTCTACTTATAACCCTATATGGCCCGTCGTATGGATTCTGCAAAATTTTCCGTGATGCATCGTTCCTTAAAAATACATAATCTACTTTATCTAAATCTTTATACATAAATATCCGCGGAACGCGATGTGGCGTCGTTGCCGTCGGTCCGATGTCTTTAAAATGCTCTCGTAGATTATTAACAAAGAAAGACGTATCGGTGGACACTGGCGTTGGTGCTAAAAAACTGCCTGGTAGACGTAACGTCTCACCATACACCAATTCGGCCGAAGTAGTTTTTAAATCTTCCTTCCAGGCTGACCGTATCCCCATTAGGACAGTAGAAAGAACTTCTGTCCAACGAACATTTTCATGACATCGGATCGCGGCCTTCAATTGCCTGTGGAAACGCTCCACCATGCCGTTAGCAGACGGGTGATACGCGGTCGTTCGAAGATGAAACGAACCTGTTAAAGCACAGAGTTCCTTAAACAGGTGCGATTCGAATTGCCTGCCCTGGTCTGTCGTGACCCGCAAGGGAACTCCGAACCTACACACCCAACCTTCGTAAAAAGCTCGGGCAACAGTCGCGGCCTCCTGATCGGCAAGAGGAAATGCTTCCGGCCATCGCGTGAATCGGTCGACACAGGTCAGGAGATATCGGTACCCCTCGGAAACTTGGAGGATTACAATATCTATATGCACATGCTCAAACCTTGCTGACGGTACCTGGAACGACCCGGGGGGAGCAGAAACGTGCCTTACAATCTTTGCACGCTGGCATTGTAAACAATTACGAGCCCATTCCCTGACATCTGTCTTAATGGACGGCCAAACGTAACTCCGTGTCACGATTTTGACCGTCGCGTTAATCCCGGGATGTGCTAAATTATGCAACGCGTTAAAAACCCTCCGTCGGAAAGGAAACGTAAGAAAAGGTCTTGCTATTTCGGTAGATGAGTCACAGTATAGAGGTCCCGTTGACCCCGGTATTGTTACTTTTTTTAAAACCAGGCTTGTATCTCCGCGCAGGAAATTTTGCAATTCTGTATCAGTGGCCTGTGAATCTGCTAGCTCTTTGAAATCTATAGCGTTTATCCTAGATAAGGCATCCGCGACTACATTATCCCGACCGGGGATATGTCGAATGTCTGTGGAAAATTGGCCGATGAAATCTAACTGTCTTATTTGTCTCGGAGTATGTCTGTCAGGTTTGCTGTCAAGGGCAAATGTCAAAGGTTTGTGGTCAGTATAAATAGTGAAAATTCTGCCTTCCAGCATATGTCGGAAATGTTTAATTGAAGAATATATGGCCAGTAGTTCCCTATCAAAAGCGGAATATTTTTGTTCTGTCGGGGATAGTTTCGTTGAAAAGAACGCTAACGGTTCCCAGTCGTTGCCGCAATGCTGATGCAGAGCGGCACCTACCATAAAATCGGACGCGTCGCAGGTAAGCGATAGCGGCGCGTTGGGTTGCGGGTGAGCTAGCAGGGTTGCTTGCAATAAACTTTCTTTGCATCTCGAAAATGCATTGCGAGCCTCGTCCGTCCAAATTACGGGTTTATTACCTTTGATTTTGTCGGTTAACAACGCGTTTAACGGAGCTTGATCCTCGGCCGCCTTGGGTATAAAACGACGATAGAAGTTTATCATACCCAAGAAACGGCGGAGCTGCTTGGCAGTCTCAGGTCTGGGGAAATTGCTAATTGCGTCCACTTTTTCTCGATCAGGGCGCGAACCCTCTTTCGAAACTATATAACCGAGAAATTTCACCTCTTTTTGACCAAATCTACATTTCCCGGGGTTAATAACTACACCATATTGTTCTAGACGTTTAAATAAAAGTTCGAGATGCTGCAAATGTTCGGATTCGGAAGAAGA
Organism: Lasioglossum lativentre; assembly: GCA_916610255.1. Lineage (NCBI taxonomy): Eukaryota > Metazoa > Arthropoda > Insecta > Hymenoptera > Halictidae > Lasioglossum > Lasioglossum lativentre. The sequence goes on from CAKAJI010000445.1 coordinate 8,073, forward strand.
TGCAATTAAAATGTCATCGATGTAGGCATAACAGAAATCTAACCCCTGCAATACCTCATCGATGAAACGCTGAAAAGTTTGCGCGGCATTGCGAAGACCGAAAGTCATGAAAGGAAATTCAAAAAGTCCGAAAGGGGTGGTGATTGCGGTTTTCGGAATATCTTCAGCCGCGACGGGAATTTGATTATACGCTCTTACTAAATCTACTGTAGAAAAAACAGCTTTTCCCCGGATGGATTGTGCAAAATCTTCAATATGTCGCACCGGGTACCTATCAGGTATGGTTCGAGCATTAAGGGCACGATAATCACCGCACGGTCGCCACGCATCGCTACCTTTCTTAGGGACTAAATGTAATGGCGCAGACCAACTACTTTTTGATGGGCGCGCTATGCCTAATCTTACCATCCCCTCAAACTCCTTCTTGGCGATGGTCAACCGGTCCGGCGCAAGTCGTCGAGGCCTGCAAGCAACGGATGGTCCTGGTGTCGTGGCGATGTAATGCTGCGTATCATGCTGGACTTTTTCAGGTGTCCCTCGCGGCTTGGTGATGGCAGGAAAACGGAACAGCAACGCATGAAAAACTGTGTTTCCTTGCATCGTTTTTACCGACGCAATTTCCTCTTGTACCGCTGCTCCCTTCGCTATCAAGGTGGTCGTTTGGTCGATCAGACGCTGGTTTCGAACATCCACCAAGAGCCCGAAATGCGCTAGAAAATCAGCACCGATGATAGGCCTAGAAACCTCGGCAATCAAAAATCGCCAGGTGAACTCTCGACGGAGGCCCAGGTTTAGTGTCAACGTAGTCGTCCCATATGTTAGTATCGGCGTGCCATTTGCCGCAGAGAGCTCGTATCCAGATTACGAGCATGGTCCGCGGATCAACGATCTAGGAAAAACGCAGAGGTCGGCACCCGTGTCGACTAGAAACTGCGTCTTTGACTGCCGATCCATAATGAACAAACGGCGAAACATCGGGCTGCTGTCGTTAGCCGTTGTTAGCGACTGCCCCTGGGGTTTCCATGGAAATTGCAGGGTTTGATGCAACGATGCGCGTTCGACCCATGCGTTTCGTGGTACCAGCAATTTCCATTCGGCGCGTGCTGTCTCGATAACGAACGATCCCAAGACGGACTCCGCGGGCGTCGGTTACCATAGAACCTACGGGGCGTCTGGTTGCGGGACGATCGTATTTCCGCGATTTGCTGCTGCATGTCTTCAGTCTTCTCCTGCAAGGAGATGAGAAGCTGCATCATGCGCTCGCTCAGAGCTTCCGACGGTAACGGCGAAACCGCTGGTTGAGTGACCATAGTTCCTGGCCTGGCATACGTCGCTTCAGCGATGGCTGGACGGCAAGGATGTGTTTCCATAATGGCATCTGCCAATTCAGCAACTTTGTCCAAAGGTGTCTCCTTCTGGGTTGCCAGTATGGCCTGCATACTTGCAGGTAAACGCCCCAGCCACAAACTCCGCAGAAGCGTCTCCGTAAGGCAACTGCCTCCGAGGTTACGCAGGTGCCGTAAAAATTGAGACGGCTTACGGTCTCCAAGCTCTTCTCGCTCTAGGAGCTGCTGCGTTTTCTGCTCCTGCGAAATGCTCACTCGACGAATAAGCTCTTTTTTGAGCGTCTCATAAGAGTCTACTGCGAAAGGGGCCAACAACACGTCACGCACTTCTGCTCTACATCGCGGACTGAGCGCACTCGTAACGAAGCTAATTTTGGCTACATCAGCAACAATCCCGGCCGCGGCAAAAATTCGTTCTACGATGCAAAACCATAATTCGGGGTCCTGCGAATCGAATTCCGGTACACGTACTGCAATGCGCTCATTCACTTTTACAGTCGCCATTATATCCGATAAAAAATAAGAAAATAAATTAAATAAGGCACTAAAAACAATATCCGCGCACTAATGTCACAGTTCAAGTCGGTGTCACCAATTGAAGTGGAATAGGTTTTAAGAAATAAACACAGTCTAAATCCCACTTTTTACTTAAAAAACACAAAGTTTATTATTAATAAAATGTAACCAAAAATATCAATCGCGATCGGTTGAAATACTCGGTGTCGTGTAGACACGACACGTCCAGTCACGACGAAGTTTTAGAAATTAATGAGACCCTCCGACGCATTCGGAGCGCTATTTATTTCGTCCTCGTAAAGGGGGAGAGTCCCTCAAGAAAAAAGGACAGAAAATCGCTTTTGGGAAAAACCATCCAAATGTGCGAACCTTTAGCTGCAAGACCCTCGGTACCGCGGAGCCGGCTATCAGGTACGTACCTATACCTGAGATAGCCGGGCCCGTTACGAACCAAGGACACTTACAGGCGGATCGGTAATAGCCCAGGCAAACCTGGCTGCCAGATGTGCCGGAGGACCCGACCCCAGCCAGCTTGCCCAGGGCCTAGGTAAAAATCCTAATAAAAATTCCCGTCTATTGCTAGACGGGGTTTTCCCGAGACATGGTAGCGACCGAGTCGCTACAATACCTTATAATATATAGTAGTTTATCATTGAAAATACCTTATAATATAACGTAATATGCAGTGTATCATTGAAAATACCTTATAATATATAGCAGTTTATCATTGAAAATACCTTTTAATATAACTTAATATGCAGTGTATCATTGAAAATACCTTATGATATAACGTAATATGCAGTGTATCATTGAAAATACCTTAGAATATATGGTAATTCTAGTCTATCAATGAAAATACCTTATCGTATAACGTAATATGCAGTGCATCATTGAAAATACCTTATAATATAAGGTAATATGCAGTGTATCATTGAAAATACCTTATAATATAACGTAATATGCAGTGTATCATTGAAAATACCTTATAATATAACGTAATATGCAGGTTATCATTGAAAATACCTTATAATATATCGTAATTTGTAGTGTATCATTGAAAATACCTTAGAATATATGGTAATTCTAGTCTATCATTGAAAATACCTTATAATATAACGTAATATGCAGTGTATCATTGAAAATACCTTAGAATATATGGTAATTCTAGTCTATCAATGAAAATACCTTATAATATAACGTAATATGCAGTGTATCATTGAAAATACCTTATAATATATAGTAGTTTATCATTGAAAATACCTTATAATATAACGTAATATGCAGTGTATCATTGAAAATACCCTATAATATAACGTAATATGCAGGGTATCATTGAAAATACCTTATAATATATCGTAATTTGTAGTGTATCATTGAAAATACCTTATAATATAACATAATATGCAGGTTATCATTGAAAATACCTTATAATATATCGTAATTTGTAGTGTATCATTGAAAATACCTTAGAATATATGGTAATTCTAGTCTATCAATGAAAATACCTTATAATATAACGTAATATGCAGTGTATCATTGAAAATACCTTAGAATATATGGTAATTCTAGTCTATCATTGAAAATACCTTATAATATAATCCCTACATTATCCCGACCGGGGATATGTCGAATGTCTGTGGAAAATTGGCCGATGAAATCTAACTGTCTTATTTGTCTCGGAGTATGTCTGTCAGGTTTGCTGTCAAGGGCAAATGTCAAAGGTTTGTGGTCAGTATAAATAGTGAAAATTCTGCCTTCCAGCATATGTCGGAAATGTTTAATTGAAGAATATATGGCCAGTAGTTCCCTATCAAAAGCGGAATATTTTTGTTCTGTCGGGGATAGTTTCGTTGAAAAGAACGCTAACGGTTCCCAGTCGTTGCCGCAATGCTGATGCAGAGCGGCACCTACCATAAAATCGGACGCGTCGCAGGTAAGCGATAGCGGCGCGTTGGGTTGCGGGTGAGCTAGCAGGGTTGCTTGCAATAAACTTTCTTTGCATCTCGAAAATGCATTGCGAGCCTCGTCCGTCCAAATTACGGGTTTATTACCTTTGATTTTGTCGGTTAACAACGCGTTTAACGGAGCTTGATCCTCGGCCGCCTTGGGTATAAAACGACGATAGAAGTTTATCATACCCAAGAAACGGCGGAGCTGCTTGGCAGTCTCAGGTCTGGGGAAATTGCTAATTGCGTCCACTTTTTCTCGATCAGGGCGCGAACCCTCTTTCGAAACTATATAACCGAGAAATTTCACCTCTTTTTGACCAAATCTACATTTCCCGGGGTTAATAACTACACCATATTGTTCTAGACGTTTAAATAAAAGTTCGAGATGCTGCAAATGTTCGGATTCGGAAGAAGATGCAATTAAAATGTCATCGATGTAGGCATAACAGAAATCTAACCCCTGCAATACCTCATCGATGAAACGCTGAAAAGTTTGCGCGGCATTGCGAAGACCGAAAGTCATGAAAGGAAATTCAAAAAGTCCGAAAGGGGTGGTGATTGCGGTTTTCGGAATATCTTCAGCCGCGACGGGAATTTGATTATACGCTCTTACTAAATCTACTGTAGAAAAAACAGCTTTTCCCCGGATGGATTGTGCAAAATCTTCAATATGTCGCACCGGGTACCTATCAGGTATGGTTCGAGCATTAAGGGCACGATAATCACCGCACGGTCGCCACGCATCGCTACCTTTCTTAGGGACTAAATGTAATGGCGCAGACCAACTACTTTTTGATGGGCGCGCTATGCCTAATCTTACCATCCCCTCAAACTCCTTCTTGGCGATGGTCAACCGGTCCGGCGCAAGTCGTCGAGGCCTGCAAGCAACGGATGGTCCTGGTGTCGTGGCGATGTAATGCTGCGTATCATGCTGGACTTTTTCAGGTGTCCCTCGCGGCTTGGTGATGGCAGGAAAACGGAACAGCAACGCATGAAAAACTGTGTTTCCTTGCATCGTTTTTACCGACGCAATTTCCTCTTGTACCGCTGCTCCCTTCGCTATCAAGGTGGTCGTTTGGTCGATCAGACGCTGGTTTCGAACATCCACCAAGAGCCCGAAATGCGCTAGAAAATCAGCACCGATGATAGGCCTAGAAACCTCGGCAATCAAAAATCGCCAGGTGAACTCTCGACGGAGGCCCAGGTTTAGTGTCAACGTAGTCGTCCCATATGTTAGTATCGGCGTGCCATTTGCCGCAGAGAGCTCGTATCCAGATTACGAGCATGGTCCGCGGATCAACGATCTAGGAAAAACGCAGAGGTCGGCACCCGTGTCGACTAGAAACTGCGTCTTTGACTGCCGATCCATAATGAACAAACGGCGAAACATCGGGCTGCTGTCGTTAGCCGTTGTTAGCGACTGCCCCTGGGGTTTCCATGGAAATTGCAGGGTTTGATGCAACGATGCGCGTTCGACCCATGCGTTTCGTGGTACCAGCAATTTCCATTCGGCGCGTGCTGTCTCGATAACGAACGATCCCAAGACGGACTCCGCGGGCGTCGGTTACCATAGAACCTACGGGGCGTCTGGTTGCGGGACGATCGTATTTCCGCGATTTGCTGCTGCATGTCTTCAGTCTTCTCCTGCAAGGAGATGAGAAGCTGCATCATGCGCTCGCTCAGAGCTTCCGACGGTAACGGCGAAACCGCTGGTTGAGTGACCATAGTTGCTGGCCTGGCATACGTCGCTTCGGCGATGGCTGGACGGCAAGGATGTGTTTCCATAATGGCATCTGCCAATTCAGCAACTTTGTCCAAAGGTGTCTCCTTCTGGGTTGCCAGTATGGCCTGCATACTTGCAGGTAAACGCCCCAGCCACAAACTCCGCAGAAGCGTCTCCGTAAGGCAACTGCCTCCGAGGTTACGCAGGTGCCGTAAAAATTGAGACGGCTTACGGTCTCCAAGCTCTTCTCGCTCTAGGAGCTGCTGCGTTTTCTGCTCCTGCGAAATGCTCACTCGACGAATAAGCTCTTTTTTGAGCGTCTCATAAGAGTCTACTGCGAAAGGGGCCAACAACACGTCACGCACTTCTGCTCTACATCGCGGACTGAGCGCACTCGTAACGAAGCTAATTTTGGCTACATCAGCAACAATCCCGGCCGCGGCAAAAATTCGTTCTACGATGCAAAACCATAATTCGGGGTCCTGCGAATCGAATTCCGGTACACGTACTGCAATGCGCTCATTCACTTTTACAGTCGCCATTATATCCAATAAAAAATAAGAAAATAAATTAAATAAGGCACTAAAAACAATATCCGCGCACTAATGTCACAGTTCAAGTCGGTGTCACCAATTGAAGTGGAATAGGTTTTAAGAAATAAACACAGTCTAAATCCCACTTTTTACTTAAAAAACACAAAGTTTATTATTAATAAAATGTAACCAAAAATATCAATCGCGATCGGTTGAAATACTCGGTGTCGTGTAGACACGACACGTCCAGTCACGACGAAGTTTTAGAAATTAATGAGACCCTCCGACGCATTCGGAGCGCTATTTATTTCGTCCTCGTAAAGGGGGAGAGTCCCTCAAGAAAAAAGGACAGAAAATCGCTTTTGGGAAAAACCATCCAAATGTGCGAACCTTTAGCTGCAAGACCCTCGGTACCGCGGAGCCGGCTATCAGGTACGTACCTATACCTGAGATAGCCGGGCCCGTTACGAACCAAGGACACTTACAGGCGGATCGGTAATAGCCCAGGCAAACCTGGCTGCCAGATGTGCCGGAGGACCCGACCCCAGCCAGCTTGCCCAGGGCCTAGGTAAAAATCCTAATAAAAATTCCCGTCTATTGCTAGACGGGGTTTTCCCGAGACATGGTAGCGACCGAGTCGCTACAATACCTTATAATATATAGTAGTTTATCATTGAAAATACCTTATAATATAACGTAATATGCAGTGTATCATTGAAAATACCTTATAATATATAGCAGTTTATCATTGAAAATACCTTTTAATATAACTTAATATGCAGTGTATCATTGAAAATACCTTATGATATAACGTAATATGCAGTGTATCATTGAAAATACCTTAGAATATATGGTAATTCTAGTCTATCAATGAAAATACCTTATCGTATAACGTAATATGCAGTGCATCATTGAAAATACCTTATAATATAAGGTAATATGCAGTGTATCATTGAAAATACCTTATAATATAACGTAATATGCAGTGTATCATTGAAAATACCTTATAATATAACGTAATATGCAGGTTATCATTGAAAATACCTTATAATATATCGTAATTTGTAGTGTATCATTGAAAATACCTTAGAATATATGGTAATTCTAGTCTATCATTGAAAATACCTTATAATATAACGTAATATGCAGTGTATCATTGAAAATACCTTAGAATATATGGTAATTCTAGTCTATCAATGAAAATACCTTATAATATAACGTAATATGCAGTGTATCATTGAAAATACCTTATAATATATAGTAGTTTATCATTGAAAATACCTTATAATATAACGTAATATGCAGTGTATCATTGAAAATACCCTATAATATAACGTAATATGCAGGGTATCATTGAAAATACCTTATAATATATCGTAATTTGTAGTGTATCATTGAAAATACCTTATAATATAACATAATATGCAGGTTATCATTGAAAATACCTTATAATATATCGTAATTTGTAGTGTATCATTGAAAATACCTTAGAATATATGGTAATTCTAGTCTATCATTGAAAATACCTTATAATATAACGTAATATGCAGTGTATCATTGAAAATACCTTAGAATATATGGTAATTCTAGTCTATCATTGAAAATACCTTATAATATAATCCCTACATTATCCCGACCGGGGATATGTCGAATGTCTGTGGAAAATTGGCCGATGAAATCTAACTGTCTTATTTGTCTCGGAGTATGTCTGTCAGGTTTGCTGTCAAGGGCAAATGTCAAAGGTTTGTGGTCAGTATAAATAGTGAAAATTCTGCCTTCCAGCATATGTCGGAAATGTTTAATTGAAGAATATATGGCCAGTAGTTCCCTATCAAAAGCGGAATATTTTTGTTCTGTCGGGGATAGTTTCGTTGAAAAGAACGCTAACGGTTCCCAGTCGTTGCCGCAATGCTGATGCAGAGCGGCACCTACCATAAAATCGGACGCGTCGCAGGTAAGCGATAGCGGCGCGTTGGGTTGCGGGTGAGCTAGCAGGGTTGCTTGCAATAAACTTTCTTTGCATCTCGAAAATGCATTGCGAGCCTCGTCCGTCCAAATTACGGGTTTATTACCTTTGATTTTGTCGGTTAACAACGCGTTTAACGGAGCTTGATCCTCGGCCGCCTTGGGTATAAAACGACGATAGAAGTTTATCATACCCAAGAAACGGCGGAGCTGCTTGGCAGTCTCAGGTCTGGGGAAATTGCTAATTGCGTCCACTTTTTCTCGATCAGGGCGCGAACCCTCTTTCGAAACTATATAACCGAGAAATTTCACCTCTTTTTGACCAAATCTACATTTCCCGGGGTTAATAACTACACCATATTGTTCTAGACGTTTAAATAAAAGTTCGAGATGCTGCAAATGTTCGGATTCGGAAGAAGATGCAATTAAAATGTCATCGATGTAGGCATAACAGAAATCTAACCCCTGCAATACCTCATCGATGAAACGCTGAAAAGTTTGCGCGGCATTGCGAAGACCGAAAGTCATGAAAGGAAATTCAAAAAGTCCGAAAGGGGTGGTGATTGCGGTTTTCGGAATATCTTCAGCCGCGACGGGAATTTGATTATACGCTCTTACTAAATCTACTGTAGAAAAAACAGCTTTTCCCCGGATGGATTGTGCAAAATCTTCAATATGTCGCACCGGGTACCTATCAGGTATGGTTCGAGCATTAAGGGCACGATAATCACCGCACGGTCGCCACGCATCGCTACCTTTCTTAGGGACTAAATGTAATGGCGCAGACCAACTACTTTTTGATGGGCGCGCTATGCCTAATCTTACCATCCCCTCAAACTCCTTCTTGGCGATGGTCAACCGGTCCGGCGCAAGTCGTCGAGGCCTGCAAGCAACGGATGGTCCTGGTGTCGTGGCGATGTAATGCTGCGTATCATGCTGGACTTTTTCAGGTGTCCCTCGCGGCTTGGTGATGGCAGGAAAACGGAACAGCAACGCATGAAAAACTGTGTTTCCTTGCATCGTTTTTACCGACGCAATTTCCTCTTGTACCGCTGCTCCCTTCGCTATCAAGGTGGTCGTTTGGTCGATCAGACGCTGGTTTCGAACATCCACCAAGAGCCCGAAATGCGCTAGAAAATCAGCACCGATGATAGGCCTAGAAACCTCGGCAATCAAAAATCGCCAGGTGAACTCTCGACGGAGGCCCAGGTTTAGTGTCAACGTAGTCGTCCCATATGTTAGTATCGGCGTGCCATTTGCCGCAGAGAGCTCGTATCCAGATTACGAGCATGGTCCGCGGATCAACGATCTAGGAAAAACGCAGAGGTCGGCACCCGTGTCGACTAGAAACTGCGTCTTTGACTGCCGATCCATAATGAACAAACGGCGAAACATCGGGCTGCTGTCGTTAGCCGTTGTTAGCGACTGCCCCTGGGGTTTCCATGGAAATTGCAGGGTTTGATGCAACGATGCGCGTTCGACCCATGCGTTTCGTGGTACCAGCAATTTCCATTCGGCGCGTGCTGTCTCGATAACGAACGATCCCAAGACGGACTCCGCGGGCGTCGGTTACCATAGAACCTACGGGGCGTCTGGTTGCGGGACGATCGTATTTCCGCGATTTGCTGCTGCATGTCTTCAGTCTTCTCCTGCAAGGAGATGAGAAGCTGCATCATGCGCTCGCTCAGAGCTTCCGACGGTAACGGCGAAACCGCTGGTTGAGTGACCATAGTTCCTGGCCTGGCATACGTCGCTTCAGCGATGGCTGGACGGCAAGGATGTGTTTCCATAATGGCATCTGCCAATTCAGCAACTTTGTCCAAAGGTGTCTCCTTCTGGGTTGCCAGTATGGCCTGCATACTTGCAGGTAAACGCCCCAGCCACAAACTCCGCAGAAGCGTCTCCGTAAGGCAACTGCCTCCGAGGTTACGCAGGTGCCGTAAAAATTGAGACGGCTTACGGTCTCCAAGCTCTTCTCGCTCTAGGAGCTGCTGCGTTTTCTGCTCCTGCGAAATGCTCACTCGACGAATAAGCTCTTTTTTGAGCGTCTCATAAGAGTCTACTGCGAAAGGGGCCAACAACACGTCACGCACTTCTGCTCTACATCGCGGACTGAGCGCACTCGTAACGAAGCTAATTTTGGCTACATCAGCAACAATCCCGGCCGCGGCAAAAATTCGTTCTACGATGCAAAACCATAATTCGGGGTCCTGCGAATCGAATTCCGGTACACGTACTGCAATGCGCTCATTCACTTTTACAGTCGCCATTATATCCAATAAAAAATAAGAAAATAAATTAAATAAGGCACTAAAAACAATATCCGCGCACTAATGTCACAGTTCAAGTCGGTGTCACCAATTGAAGTGGAATAGGTTTTAAGAAATAAACACAGTCTAAATCCCACTTTTTACTTAAAAAACACAAAGTTTATTATTAATAAAATGTAACCAAAAATATCAATCGCGATCGGTTGAAATACTCGGTGTCGTGTAGACACGACACGTCCAGTCACGACGAAGTTTTAGAAATTAATGAGACCCTCCGACGCATTCGGAGCGCTATTTATTTCGTCCTCGTAAAGGGGGAGAGTCCCTCAAGAAAAAAGGACAGAAAATCGCTTTTGGGAAAAACCATCCAAATGTGCGAACCTTTAGCTGCAAGACCCTCGGTACCGCGGAGCCGGCTATCAGGTACGTACCTATACCTGAGATAGCCGGGCCCGTTACGAACCAAGGACACTTACAGGCGGATCGGTAATAGCCCAGGCAAACCTGGCTGCCAGATGTGCCGGAGGACCCGACCCCAGCCAGCTTGCCCAGGGCCTAGGTAAAAATCCTAATAAAAATTCCCGTCTATTGCTAGACGGGGTTTTCCCGAGACATGGTAGCGACCGAGTCGCTACAATACCTTATAATATATAGTAGTTTATCATTGAAAATACCTTATAATATAACGTAATATGCAGTGTATCATTGAAAATACCTTATAATATATAGCAGTTTATCATTGAAAATACCTTTTAATATAACTTAATATGCAGTGTATCATTGAAAATACCTTATGATATAACGTAATATGCAGTGTATCATTGAAAATACCTTAGAATATATGGTAATTCTAGTCTATCAATGAAAATACCTTATCGTATAACGTAATATGCAGTGCATCATTGAAAATACCTTATAATATAACGTAATATGCAGTGTATCATTGAAAATACCTTATAATATAACGTAATATGCAGTGTATCATTGAAAATACCTTATAATATAACGTAATATGCAGGTTATCATTGAAAATACCTTATAATATATCGTAATTTGTAGTGTATCATTGAAAATACCTTAGAATATATGGTAATTCTAGTCTATCATTGAAAATACCTTATAATATAACGTAATATGCAGTGTATCATTGAAAATACCTTAGAATATATGGTAATTCTAGTCTATCAATGAAAATACCTTATAATATAACGTAATATGCAGTGTATCATTGAAAATACCTTATAATATATAGTAGTTTATCATTGAAAATACCTTATAATATAACGTAATATGCAGTGTATCATTGAAAATACCTTATAATATAACGTAATATGCAGGGTATCATTGAAAATACCTTATAATATATCGTAATTTGTAGTGTATCATTGAAAATACCTTATAATATAACATAATATGCAGGTTATCATTGAAAATACCTTATAATATATCGTAATTTGTAGTGTATCATTGAAAATACCTTAGAATATATGGTAATTCTAGTCTATCATTGAAAATACCTTATAATATAACGTAATATGCAGTGTATCATTGAAAATACCTTAGAATATATGGTAATTCTAGTCTATCATTGAAAATACCTTATAATATAACGTAATATGCAGTGTATCATTGAAAATACCTTAGAATATATGGTAATTCTAGTCTATCAATGAAAATACCTTATAATATAACGTAATATGCAGTGTATCATTGAAAATACCTTATAATATAACGTAATATGCAGGTTATCATTGAAAATACCTTATAGTATATCGTAATTTGTAGTGTATCATTGAAAATACCTTAGAATATATGGTAATTCTAGTCTATCATTGAAAATACCTTATAATATAACGTAATATGCAGTGTATCATTGAAAATACCTTAGAATATATGGTAATTCTAGTCTATCAATGAAAATACCTTATAATATAACGTAATATGCAGTGTATCATTGAAAATACCTTATAATATAACCGCAAATGTGCGGACCTACCCGAAAATGTGCGGACCTAACCGGAAATGTGCAGACCTAACCGCAAATGTGCAGACCTATCCGCAAATGTGCGGTCCTAACCGCTAATGTGCGGACCTAACCGCAAATGTGCGGAACTAACCGCAAATGTGCGGACCTATCCGCAAATGTGCGGACCTCACCGCAAATGTGCGGACCTAACAGCAAATGTGTGGACCTAATCGCAAATGTGCGGACCTAACCGCAAATCTGCCGAAATAACCCCATATATGCAGACCTAACCGTAAATGTGCGGACCTCACCGCAAATGTGCAGACCTAACCGCAAATGTGCGGTCCTAACCGCAAATGTGCGGACCTAACCGCAAATGTGCGGACCTAACCGCAAATGTGCGGACCTCACCGGAAATGTGCAGAACTATCCGCAAATGTGCGGACCTCACCGCAAATGTGCGGACCTAACCGCAAATGTGCTCACCTAACCGCAAATGTGCAGACCTAACCGCAAATGTGCGAACCTCACCGCAAATGTGGGGACCTAACCGCAAATGTGCAGACCTAACCGGAAATGTGCGGACCTAACCGCAAATGTACGGACCTAACAGCAAATGTGTGGACCTAATCGCAAATGTGCGGACCTAACCGCAAATCTGCCGAAATAACCGCATATATGCAGACCTAACCGCAAATGTGCGGACCTCACCGCAAATGTGCAGACCTAACCGCAAATGTGCGGTCCTAACCGCAAATGTGCGGACCTAACCGCAAATGTGCGGACCTAACCGCAAATGTGCGGACCTCACCGGAAATGTGCAGAACTAACCGCAAATGTGCGGACCTAACCGCAAATGTGCGGACCTAACCGCAAATGTGCGGACCTCACCGTAAATGTGTGGACCTAACCGCAAATGTGCGCACCTAACCGCAAATGTGCGGACCTACTCGAAAATGTGCGGACCTAACCGGAAATGTGCGGTCCTAACCGCAAATGTGCGGACCTAACCGCAAATGTGCGGACCTAACCGCAAATGTGCGGACCTAACCGCAAATGTGCGGACCTCACCGGAAATGTGCAGAACTAACCGCAAATGTGCGGACCTAACCGCAAATGTGCGGCCCTAACCGCAAAAGTGCGGACCTAACCGCAAATGTGCGGACCTATCCGCAAATGTGCGGACCTAACCTCAAATGTGCGGACCTCACCGGAAATGTGCAGAACTATCCGCAAATGTGCGGACCTCACCGCAAATGTGCGGACCTCACCGCAAATGTGCGGACCTAACCGCAAATGTGCTCACCTAACCGCAAATGTGCAGACCTAACCGCAAATGTGCGGACCTCACCGCAAATGTGGGGACCTAACCGCAAATGTGCAGACCTAACCGGAAATGTGCGGACCTAACCGCAAATGTACGGACCTAACAGCAAATGTGTGGACCTAATCGCAAATGTGCGGACCTAACCGCAAATCTGCCGAAATAACCGCATATATGCAGACCTAACCGCAAATGTGCGGACCTCACCGCAAATGTGCAGACCTAACCGCAAATGTGCGGTCCTAACCGCAAATGTGCGGACCTAACCGCAAATGTGCGGACCTAACCGCAAATGTGCGGACCTCACCGGAAATGTGCAGAACTAACCGCAAATGTGCGGACCTAACCGCAAATGTGCGGACCTAACCGCAAATGTGCGGACCTCACCGTAAATGTGTGGACCTAACCGCAAATGTGCGCACCTAACCGCAAATGTGCGGACCTACTCGAAAATGTGCGGACCTAACCGGAAATGTGCGGTCCTAACCGCAAATGTGCGGACCTAACCGCAAATGTGCGGACCTAACCGCAAATGTGCGGACCTAACCGCAAATGTGCGGACCTAACCGCAAATGTGCCGAACTAACCGCAAATGTGCGGACCTAACCGCAAATGTGCCGAAATAACCGCAAATATGCAGACCTAACCCTAAATGTGCGGACCTAACCGGAAATGTGCAGACCTAACCGCAAATGTGCGGACCTCACCGCAAATGTGCGGAACTAACCGCAAATGTGCGGACCTACCCGAAAATGTGCGGACCTAACCGCAAAAGTGCGGACCTAACCGCAAATGTGCGGACCTATCCGCAAATGTGCGGACCTAACCTCAAATGTGCCGAAATAACCGCAAATATGCAGACCTACTCGAAAATGTGCGGACCTAACCGGAAATGTGCGGTCCTAACCGCAAATGTGCGGACCTAACCGCAAATGTGCGGACCTAACCGCAAATGTGCGGACCTAACCGCAAATGTGCGGACCTCACCGGAAATGTGCAGAACTAACCGCAAATGTGCGGACCTAACCGCAAATGTGCGGCCCTAACCGCAAAAGTGCGGACCTAACCGCAAATGTGCGGACCTATCCGCAAATGTGCGGACCTAACCTCAAATGTGCGGACCTCACCGGAAATGTGCAGAACTATCCGCAAATGTGCGGACCTCACCGCAAATGTGCGGACCTAACCGCAAATGTGCTCACCTAACCGCAAATGTGCAGACCTAACCGCAAATGTGCGGACCTCACCGCAAATGTGGGGACCTAACCGCAAATGTGCAGACCTAACCGGAAATGTGCGGACCTAACCGCAAATGTACGGACCTAACAGCAAATGTGTGGACCTAATCGCAAATGTGCGGACCTAACCGCAAATCTGCCGAAATAACCGCATATATGCAGACCTAACCGCAAATGTGCGGACCTCACCGCAAATGTGCAGACCTAACCGCAAATGTGCGGTCCTAACCGCAAATGTGCGGACCTAACCGCAAATGTGCGGACCTAACCGCAAATGTGCGGACCTCACCGGAAATGTGCAGAACTAACCGCAAATGTGCGGACCTAACCGCAAATGTGCGGACCTAACCGCAAATGTGCGGACCTCACCGCAAATGTGTGGACCTAACCGCAAATGTGCGCACCTAACCGCAAATGTGCGGACCTACTCGAAAATGTGCGGACCTAACCGGAAATGTGCGGTCCTAACCGCAAATGTGCGGACCTAACCGCAAATGTGCGGACCTAACCGCAAATGTGCGGACCTAACCGCAAATGTGCGGACCTCACCGCAAATGTGCCGAACTAACCGCAAATGTGCGGACCTAACCGCAAATGTGCCGAAATAACCGCAAATATGCAGACCTAACCCTAAATGTGCGGACCTAACCGGAAATGTGCAGTCCTAACCGCAAATGTGCGGACCTCACCGCAAATGTGCGGAACTAACCGCAAATGTGCGGACCTACCCGAAAATGTGCGGACCTAACCGCAAAAGTGCGGACCTAACCGCAAATGTGCGGACCTATCCGCAAATGTGCGGACCTAACCTCAAATGTGCCGAAATAACCGCAAATATGCAGACCTAACCCCAAATGTGCAGACCTAACCGCAAATGTGCGGTCCTAACCGCAAATGTGCGGACCTAACCGCAAATGTGCGGACCTAACCGCAAATGTGCGGACCTATCCGCAAATGTGCGGACCTCACCGCAAATGTGCGGACCTAACCGCAAATGTGCTCACCTAACCGCAAATGTGCAGACCTAACCGCAAATGTGCGGTCCTAACCGCAAATGTGCGGACCTAACCGCAAATGTGCGGACCTAACCGCAAATGTGCGGACCTCACCGGAAATGTGCAGAACTAACCGCAAATGTGCGGACCTCACCGCAAATGTGCGGACCTAACCGCAAATGTGCGGACCTAACCGCAAATGTGCGGACCTCACCGCAAATGTGTGGACCTAACCGCAAATATGCAGACCTAACCCCAAATGTGCAGACCTAACCGCAAATGTGCGGTCCTAACCGCAAATGTGCGGACCTAACCGCAAATGTGCGGACCTAACCGCAAATGTGCGGACCTATCCGCAAATGTGCGGACCTCACCGCAAATGTGCGGACCTAACCGCAAATGTGCTCACCTAACCGCAAATGTGCAGACCTAACCGCAAATGTGCGGTCCTAACCGCAAATGTGCGGACCTAACCGCAAATGTGCGGACCTAACCGCAAATGTGCGGACCTCACCGGAAATGTGCAGAACTAACCGCAAATGTGCGGACCTCACCGCAAATGTGCGGACCTAACCGCAAATGTGCGGACCTAACCGCAAATGTGCGGACCTCACCGCAAATGTGTGGACCTAACCGCAAATGTGCGGACCTCACCGCAAATGTGCGGACCTCACCGCAAATGTGGGGACCTAACCGCAAATGTGCAGACCTAACCGGAAATGTGCGGACCTAACCGCAAATGTACGGACCTAACAGCAAATGTGTGGACATAATCGCAAATGTGCGGACCTAACCGCAAATCTGCCGAAATAACCGCATATATGCAGACCTAACCGCAAATGTGCGGACCTCACCGCAAATGTGCAGACCTAACCGCAAATGTGCGGTCCTAACCGCAAATGTGCGGACCTAACCGCAAATGTGCGGACCTAACCGCAAATGTGCGGACCTCACCGGAAATGTGCAGAACTAACCGCAAATGTGCGGACCTAACCGCAAATGTGCGGACCTAACCGCAAATGTGCGGACCTATCCGCAAATGTGCGGACCTCACCGCAAATGTGCGGACCTAACCGCAAATGTGCTCACCTAACCGCAAATGTGCAGACCTAACCGCAAATGTGCGGTCCTAACCGCAAATGTGCGGACCTAACCGCAAATGTGCGGACCTAACCGCAAATGTGCGGACCTAACCGCAAATGTGCGGACCCAACGGGAAATGTGCAGACCTAACCGCAAATGTGCAGACCTAACCGCAAATGTGCGGTCCTAATCGCAAATGTGCGGACCTAACCGCAAATGTGCAGACCTAACCGCAAATGTGCGGTCCTAACCGCAAATGTGCGGACCTAACCGCAAATGTGCGGACCTAACCGCAAATGTGCGGACCTCACCGCAAATGTGTGGACCTAACCGCAAATGTGCGCACCTAACCGCAAATGTGCGGACCTACTCGAAAATTTGCGGACCTAACCGGAAATGTGCAGACCTAACCGCAAATGTGCAGACCTATCCGCAAATGTGCGGTCCTAACCGCAAATGTGCGGACCTAACCGCAAATGTGCGGACCTAACCGCAAATGTGCGGACCTACCCGAAAATGTGCAGACCTAACCGGAAATGTGCGGACCTAACAGCAAATGTGTGGACCTCACCGCAAATGTGCAGACCTAACCGCAAATGTGCGGTCCTAACCGCAAATGTGCGGACCTAACCGTAAATGTGCGGACCTAACCGCAAATGTGCGGACCTCACCGGAAATGTGCAGTACTATCCGCAAATGTGCGGACCTCACCGCAAATGTGCGGACCTAACCGCAAATGTGCTCACCTAACCGCAAATGTGCAGACCTAACCGCAAATGTGCGGACCTCACCGCAAATGTGGGGACCTAACCGCAAATGTGCAGACCTAACCGGAAATGTGCGGACCTAACCGCAAATGTACGGACCTAACAGCAAATGTGTGGACATAATCGCAAATGTGCGGACCTAACCGCAAATCTGCCGAAATAACCGCATATTTGCAGACCTAACCGCAAATGTGCGGACCTCACAGCAAATGTGCAGACCTAACCGCAAATGTGCGGTCCTAACCGCAAATGTGCGGACCTAACCGCAAATGTGCGGACCTAACCGCAAATGTGCGGACCTCACCGGAAATGTGCAGAACTAACCGCAAATGTGCGGACCTAACCGCAAATGTGCGGACCTAACCGCAAATGTGCGGACCTATCCGCAAATGTGCGGACCTCACCGCAAATGTGCGGACCTAACCGCAAATGTGCTCACCTAACCGCAAATGTGCAGACCTAACCGCAAATGTGCGGTCCTAACCGCAAATGTGCGGACCTAACCGCAAATGTGCGGACCTAACCGCAAATGTGCGGACCTCACCGGAAATGTGCAGAACTAACCGCAAATGTGCGGACCTCACAGCAAATGTGCAGACCTAACCGCAAATGTGCGGTCCTAACCGCAAATGTGCGGACCTAACCGCAAATGTGCGGACCTCACCGGAAATGTGCAGAACTAACCGCAAATGTGCGGACCTAACCGCAAATGTGCGGACCTAACCGCAAATGTGCGGACCTATCCGCAAATGTGCGGACCTCACCGCAAATGTGCGGACCTAACCGCAAATGTGCTCACCTAACCGCAAATGTGCAGACCTAACCGCAAATGTGCGGTCCTAACCGCAAATGTGCGGACCTAACCGCAAATGTGCGGACCTAACCGCAAATGTGCGGACCTCACCGGAAATGTGCAGAACTAACCGCAAATGTGCGGACCTTACCGCAAATGTGCGGACCTAACCGCAAATGTGCGGACCTCACCGCAAATGTGTGGACCTAACCGCAAATGTGCGGACCTAACCGCAAATGTGCGGACCTACCCGAAAATGTGCGGACCTAACCGGAAATGTGCGGACATAACCGCAAATGTGCGGACCTATCCGCAAATGTGCGGACCTAACCGCAAATGTGCCGAAATAACCGCAAATATGCAGACCTAACCCTAAATGTGCGGACCTAACCGGAAATGTGCAGTCCTAACCGCAAATGTGCGGACCTCACCGCAAATGTGCGGAACTAACCGCAAATGTGCGGACCTACCCGAAAATGTGCGGACCTAACCGCAAAAGTGCGGACCTAACCGCAAATGTGCAGACCTAACCGCAAATGTGCAGACCTAACCGCAAATGTGCGGTCCTAATCGCAAATGTGCGGACCTAACCGCAAATGTGCAGACCTAACCGCAAATGTGCGGTCCTAACCGCAAATGTGCGGACCTAACCGCAAATGTGCGGACCTAACCGCAAATGTGCCGACCTCACCGCAAATGTGTGGACCTAACCGCAAATGTGCGGACCTAACCGCAAATGTGCGGACCTACCCGAAAATGTGCGGACCTAACCGGAAATGTGCGGACATAACCGCAAATGTGCGGACCTATCCGCAAATGTGCGGACCTAACCGCAAATGTGCCGAAATAACCGCAAATATGCAGACCTAACCCTAAATGTGCGGACCTAACCGGAAATGTGCAGTCCTAACCGCAAATGTGCGGACCTCACCGCAAATGTGCGGAACTAACCGCAAATGTGCGGACCTACCCGAAAATGTGCGGACCTAACCGCAAAAGTGCGGACCTAACCGCAAATGTGCGGACCTATCCGCAAATGTGCGGACCTAACCTCAAATGTGCCGAAATAACCGCAAATATGCAGACCTAACCCCAAATGTGCGGACCTACCCGAAAATGTGCGGACCTAACGGGAAATGTGCAGACCTAACCGCAAATGTGCAGACCTAACCGCAAATGTGCGGTCCTAATCGCAAATGTGCGGACCTAACCGCAAATGTGCAGACCTAACCGCAAATGTGCGGTCCTAACCGCAAATGTGCGGACCTAACCGCTAATGTGCAGACCTAACCGCAAATGTGCGGATCTCACCGCAAATGTGTTGACCTAACCGCAAATGTGCGGACCTAACCGCAAATGTGCCGACCTAACCGCAAATGTGCGGACCTCACCGCAAATGTGCGGACCTAACCGCAAATGTGCGGACCTCACCGCAAATGTGTGGACCTAACCGCAAATGTGCGGACCTCACCGGAAATGTGCAGAACTATCCGCAAATGTGCGGACCTCACCGCAAATGTGCGGACCTAACCGCAAATGTGCTCACCTAACCGCAAATGTGCAGACCTAACCGCAAATGTGCGGACCTCACCGCAAATGTGGGGACCTAACCGCAAATGTGCAGACCTAACCGGAAATGTGCGGACCTAACCGCAAATGTACGGACCTAACAGCAAATGTGTGGACATAATCGCAAATGTGCGGACCTAACAGCAAATCTGCCGAAATAACCGCATATATGCAGACCTAACCGCAAATGTGCGGACCTCACCGCAAATGTGCAGACCTAACCGCAAATGTGCGGTCCTAACCGCAAATGTGCGGACCTAACCGCAAATGTGCGGACCTAACCGCAAATGTGCGGACCTCACCGGAAATGTGCAGAACTAACCGCAAATGTGCGGACCTAACCGCAAATGTGCGGACCTAACCGCAAATGTGCGGACCTATCCGCAAATGTGCGGACCTCACCGCAAATGTGCGGACCTAACCGCAAATGTGCTCACCTAACCGCAAATGTGCAGACCTAACCGCAAATGTGCGGTCCTAACCGCAAATGTGCGGACCTAACCGCAAATGTGCGGACCTAACCGCAAATGTGCGTACCTAACCGCAAATGTGCGGACCTCACCGGAAATGTGCAGAACTAACCGCAAATGTGCGGACCTTACCGCAAATGTGCGGACCTAACCGCAAATGTGCGGACCTCACCGCAAATGTGTGGACCTAACCGCAAATGTGCGGACCTAACCGCAAATGTGCGGACCTACCCGAAAATGTGCGGACCTAACCGGAAATGTGCGGACATAACCGCAAATGTACGGACCTATCCGCAAATGTGCGGACCTAACCGCAAATGTGCCGAAATAACCGCAAATATGCAGACCTAACCCTAAATGTGCGGACCTAACCGGAAATGTGCAGTCCTAACCGCAAATGTGCGGACCTCACCGCAAATGTGCGGAACTAACCGCAAATGTGCGGACCTACCCGAAAATGTGCGGTCCTAACCGCAAAAGTGCGGACCTAACCGCAAATGTTCGGACCTATCCGCAAATGTGCGGACCTAACCTCAAATGTGCCGAAATAACCGCAAATATGCAGACCTAACCCCAAATGTGCGGACCTACCCGAAAATGTGCGGACCTAACGGGAAATGTGCAGACCTAACCGCAAATGTGCAGACCTAACCGTAAATGTGCGGACCTACCCGAAAATGTGCGGACCTAACCGGAAATGTGCGGACATAACCGCAAATGTGGGGACCTATCCGCAAATGTGCGGACCTAACCGCAAATGTGCCGAAATAACCGCAAATATGCAGACCTAACCCTAAATGTGCGGACCTAACCGGAAATGTGCAGTCCTAACCGCAAATGTGCGGACCTCACCGCAAATGTGCGGAACTAACCGCAAATGTGCGGACCTACCCGAAAATGTGCGGACCTAACCGCAAATGTGCGGACCTAACCGCAAATGTGCAGACCTAACCGCAAATGTGCAGACCTAACCGCAAATGTGCGGTCCTAATCGCAAATGTGCGGACCTAACCGCAAATGTGCAGACCTAACCGCAAATGTGCGGTCCTAACCGCAAATGTGCGGACCTAACCGCAAATGTGCGGACCTAACCGCAAATGTGCCGACCTCACCGCAAATGTGTGGACCTAACCGCAAATGTGCGGACCTAACCGCAAATGTGCGGACCTACCCGAAAATGTGCGGACCTAACCGGAAATGTGCGGACATAACCGCAAATGTGCGGACCTATCCGCAAATGTGCGGACCTAACCGCAAATGTGCCGAAATAACCGCAAATATGCAGACCTAACCCTAAATGTGCGGACCTAACCGGAAATGTGCAGTCCTAACCGCAAATGTGCGGACCTCACCGCAAATGTGCGGAACTAACCGCAAATGTGCGGACCTACCCGAAAATGTGCGGACCTAACCGCAAATGTGCGGACCTAACCGCAAATGTGCGGACCTATCCGCAAATGTGCGGACCTAACCTCAAATGTGCCGAAATAACCGCAAATATGCAGACCTAACCCCAAATGTGCGGACCTACCCGAAAATGTGCGGACCTAACGG